>CM076581.1:312626462-312894923 GCA_034641835.2 Pinus albicaulis
GTTCTAATTTCTCGAAAAACTGATTTGCGGAACTTATGAAAATCCAAAATGCCCACATGATGAAACACTAAAATTTCGTCAATTAACTAACTACCAATATCGCATTATGTCAAGTGATAGATCTTGATATCGCATTCTGTAAAGAATGCTTTTATTTCAATATTTCTCACATCACATCAGTATTAAAGCCAATCATCATACCGGATATGAAAAATGCTGAAAAGAGAAACTGTGAAGTAATGTCAATTTTCAACATCAGGTGAAAAAGTTTTTATAAATTAAATGACCACCTTATGGTTTTTAAACTTGAGCTTTTAAAATGAATTATAATTATTTTAAGTTAATGCGAAGGGATTTTTCATAAGGTTTTCATTGAATTGATATGACTCTCGCATACTTCGAAGTGATTCTATGCTTATCTCAACTCGTTTTTTGACAGGTAAATTGTCAGAAATAGCAACATAAGGAAATGTCTGAAGGATATTAACTAAACACACATACAAATACATAAAAATACCATAGACAAAACAATGGCGGAAAATGCAACAACCTTGATGTACTCCTCACATATTCTCATTATTAAAACAATGGTATAATAAAAATATAAATACCAGAGGAAAATGTGTCTCATGATACCGCGTCTATCTTGGACACTAGAAAATTAGGCATCAGTTCTTAATTTTTATGATTTAATTAATTGAATTATTTCTAGATTTATAATTGTTTTTTATCACATGAAAGTGAGGCTAAAATTCCCCATCTCAATGATAAACCCAAAATTATAACAAGGAACCATATTCAAAGTTATCATGCTGAAACGGCTGAACCTCAAAGAAATTACCTCAAAAACTGCCAAAGTTGGATGCTGAAAAAACTTCAATACGAAGAGAACATGAGTCAGCTACAAGTCTAATTCATATTTGAATTTTTTTTGACAACTCCATCATGTGCCAAGCTAAAAAAGGATCCAAATTTCCATTTCTTGCAATCAGTATTCTTTTTCTACTAACAAAAATTTGATAATGCCCACTGACCAATTTTCTTGTCCATTAACAAAATGTTGAAGAGGCCCACTAGCGAATTGGCTTGTCCAATAAAAAAATATTGAGAATGCCCACTGGAGAATATTCTGATCTTGAAACTTCCCACTAGCTACTTGATGATCGCACGTTGGATGATGATGTAAAAAACAACTCACTGCTATTTTTTCTGACGTTGTCAGAAACAACTCACTGTTCGTGTCAAAAAAATTGCTCATTATTTTTTTGTTGTTGAATTCCCACTAGATAATTTGTTCATGTTCACTAGTTTCTTTTGTTGATGTTGCTGATACTTTTAGTTTGACAAGAACCTTCAATTTCATTATAATTTCCCCCTCTTTGTCAGGTGAAAGGCGAGACAATCATCGTCATTTCATTTCGGAACTCCTCCCCTTTAGGTGTAGGAGAGTGTCACTATCTTAATTGTACTCGAAAATTTGTCTTCATGTGAGACTGAATTCATTGATAACACATAGACAATTGTTTGACTGTATATGAATACTTCCAAGGATCAATCCATGCATAATTTATATTCACTCTGGGTGGTTGATTTCGCTTGCTACATCTTTGTGATGAATGATTTTTCCTGCCACATTGGTGACAAGGATGGAGGTCAAAACTTGTACCATCCATATGGAGATTTCGCTTACAATGGTTACACTTGTTATGATAATTTTCTAGAAAGATTGCGCTTACAAACTGTATTGGTTTTGATTAATATGTAACATACAAAATGTTGTCTTTGGTGTAACCTAGGCCATGTTCATCCTTGTTGAAGGAGATTTCTTCCCAAGTTTTGATCACATTCTTGGAAATTTCATTGTGTTATTCAAACCTACAGATGCTGTCAATATGCTGAGTTGGATTGATTAAATCATCCATATTACACTCAACATCAACCATTTCAATTAATGAATCATATGTTTGACATGATGCATCATCAATTTGATCATTGGTACGCATCATTAAGTTGTACAACTGACTCAATAAGATCACTTGTGTCACAACTAACATCAACTTTATTTATTAGATCTTTCATGTCACAACCTTCATCACTATGCTTAATAAGATCACTTGTATTACAACTTTCATCAACTTGCTCGATGAGGTCTTCGGTGTCATAACTTGCATCTATCTTCTCTGTAGACTGTGCATCAAGAAGATCTTGTTTTTCACTTAGTTTGATTTGAAGTGCATGAATGAGTTTTTATTTCATCTCAAGCTAAATTTCAAAGTATTTTGTTGCTTCTAATGTGATGGTCATTTGGTCGATTAAGTTTTTATTTTTAAAAAGTGATTCCATACAGGTGAATTGGTTTTTTTTTTTTTTTCAAAGTGGAGGAATAACCCATTATGAGTATTTTAACCCAACGTTTCAGAATTCATAAGTGATTCCATCATCAGGGGTAAACGCTCAGTGATATTTGAAAAGTTTTTATTTTGCTTCAACTTCCATTCCAGTAACTCAATTGTATTTTTTAACTCATGATTTCACTCTTTCCAATCTTTAATCTCCAAATCTATACTTTAAAGACCTTTTCCACCTTTTCCCATTTTGACATGCTCGCTTGTACTGGCTCACATGATCGAATTTACCACACTCCATTACTTTGGAATTTTCTTGATCTCTTGCTTGGTGAAACTTGTTTTTGTTGATTCATGTTGAATTGAATAACTCACGTTCTCTTGCTGTAGATTTTAACTTTATTGATTGTTGTTTGAATATTACATTTTCTTCCTTTAGAGTTGAACTTTCTTGCTTGTTTGATTGTTTCTTCAATGAACTTCACGCTATCTTGCTTGATGTTGTGAAATTTGCACTGACTTGATTGTGCTTATTGGTAAAAGAAGGATGTGATGAATTGTCCCTCTATCAATTAAAAACTTGGGTGTAATTTTCAACCGATAGTGCACGCTTACAATCCAACTCAAATTTATTTCAAATATTACAAGTTACTCAATTTTTTGTTGATGTAGATCATGTAAACTTTTCTCTGGAGTGTTTGAGTTTGGTGTTGCTTTAACTTGATTACTTTGGTGGACTATGGTTGTGGATAACATGTTTATTAACTTGATGATGTGTTGCAAACATGCATGTGATTGCTTGGGCTTGATAAATCTTCTTGTAATGTTCTTTGTAGCTATGTGATTGCTTTCATTGTCTTTCTTTGAACTGTACGTGTGTGTTAAATAAGTGTAGTGTCAAAAATGGAAAAAAAAAATCAATAAAAAGAATCATGCGCCATCACAAACACACTCACGATGTCCCTAAGATCCCCTTATTCAATTTAGGGTGGATCTAGGACACAAGAACCATCAAAAAAATGTCTTTATTAAGGATTGAGCACATCAATATTTGATCTTTACAACATTGTTGTTGAGAGTTCTCAAGTAATGAGAATTCCACACTTGCAAACTATAGAAGCAAATTGCCTTCAAAAACTATATGCACTAACTCAATTTCTCTCAAAGTAAAATATTACTTTGGATTAGAAGAATTAATTTCACTTAGCACTCCATAGATTACAAAAAAAAATGGAACACACCTTATTTTCTGGAATTACAAAAATAAACTTACCAATCCAAAAAATATCACCTTATCACTCAAAATTACAAATTTCATTCACCGCTTATAACTCCCAGATAAAAAATGTTTTACATTTATCACTCCTCACCTTATCTCTCAATTATCTTAATGATCACATTAAAAATAAACTTCCCCATAAAAAATAATATTCTATTCACTCATTAGATCTCCAAAATTTATCCACCACATATCACTTTACAAATTAAAAACCATACCTTATCTTTAATATTCTCCTCTTTTATAAGGTTACAATTACTTTATAAAATATTGTGCCAATTTGTTTTAGGCATATAGCAAATATACTCTAGTAAGAATGCCTTAAAAATTCATGAATTTGGAGATTTTATCTACCTGATGAAGGAGAAAGCTCGAATAATTGGAGGAGCGCATCCACTTCAACCTCATGCATTGAATCAACGCAGAAATGCTTCAATGAATTTGTTACATGAATCAAATAAACAAGAATTTGCGTTGAATTATGTCCATGAACTTCACATCCATGTGTACACAAATATCTTATTCTTGAGTATCTCTTCACAACAAACCATTCATAGTTCTCGGAGTATATTATTGATATGTGATGAATTAGGCCATATTTTATTAGCTGGGAAGAGCCTACGCATAGTGGCCAGCTTAGTCAGCTACACTGTTTGATGCTACTCTAAATTGCAACACTTCTTCTAGAAAACATCTATTTATTTATTATTCACATATCAAACCATTCACATTCACATGTAAGAGAAATAGCCACAAATGGAAAAAAATAAGGTACATCGTAAGTCTATTCCTCCAGCAATGGAGCATAATTTTTTTCCTCTAGCAATTATGAATGTTGTCCTTAAATGCGGCTTTTATTCAATTTCAAGGTTCCGACCTATATAATTGTAGTAGATTAAAGCACCATAAATGGCAAGAGAGAAGGTGTAGAATAATTTATAAACAACAAAAAAAAATATCACAAAGATCTTAAATCATCAAAATTTTGTTGTTTCTCTTACAAAAACCATTATGTAGCTCCTTCATGGATGATGGTGCTTGATAACAGTTCCTGAATATGATTTGACAACAGCTCTTGAGGATGATATTGAAAATGCGATGTCTACATGAATCAATGATAATGGTCTCTTCCAACAGTGATTCCATTGGCTTTACACCATTTCTCGAACAATGATGTGGGGCTATTTCTCCTCGCTCTTGTGTGTAACAATGATGCTACAGTAGCTGAATTCAAATTCTGTAGACACAGAATTCCATAATATTGATCCCTATTTGAAAGAAATATTGTTTTCTTACACTTGCCACAATAAGACTACTTTTTTTCTCTACAACTTCATATTCAATGCAATGATTTCCATCATTGTGAGCCTCACATAGAGTATACTCAGCTATAACACAAACGTTTTCTAGAAGTTATGAACTAATTCATGCTCATGGTTTAGGTTGATGGTTCCATGTTGGACTCCAAAATATTTCAAAAAATAAAAGAATTTTATGGAAAAAAAAATACCAATCATTTCACCATATCACAATGTAGATATTCTAGTCATTTTCATTTAGTGTGGAGACAAATTTCCAATTTTCAATTGCAACTATAGAATTCCATCCAACCTGTCTCAACGTACTGAATGCTCCAATCTATCTCTCTTCATGCACATAAATCAAAAGATCTATATGCTATGCCTCCCACACATACTTCCATAACGCTCAATACCTCATCCACACACATCTTCAATAAACAAAGTCTCAATCCCAAAGAGAATAATCATGTGCTTTGATACCACATGAAGGACATTAACTAAACACACATAAAAACACATAAAAATACCAGAGTTAAAACATTGGCGGAAAAGGCCGTAGCCTTGTTGTACTCCTCACATATTCTCATTATTAAAACAATGGTATAATACAAATATAAATACAAGAGGAGAATGTGTCTCAATATAGTGTGTCTATCTTGGACAGTTTGGTTGAGGAAAAATATTAACCATACACCAATATAGGAACCTAGTTAGGTGGCGATAATATCTAAGCCTAAACTAACTCTTAATTGAGAGGAACAAACTCAATCTAGAAAAGTAGGCATAAATTCCTAATTTTCATGATTTAATTAATTTAATTATTTTTTGATTTATAATTTTTTTTTCTCACATGAGAGTGAGGCTAACAATGTCAAGGATAATCAAAGAATGAATAAATTTATCCCCTCAGCATGAATTTATCTTGCCTCCTGAAGAGACTCATGAGATGGATCCTCTATTTGTAGATAATACATGCACTAAGGATTCAAGTTCCTCTAACTCGGAAGCAATTTACAAGTTGTTTGAAGATAAAAATCCCAGAATAATTAAAAATAGAGGAGCTACTATCGACGAGTCTCCACCAAGGGATATAGATGCATAGAGCTACGTAGCTATGTCATTTATTCATAGAATTTCAACTCATCCAAAAACTCTCCCATATGCAAATATGTTGAGGTGGGTAATGAGCCATGTGGATACAACCGGCCGACTATTTATTACCTCAAAAAAGATAGTAATTGCATACTTGAAGCTAGAAAAGTAAAGAAGAATTTACCAGTTGTTGATGCCTCACAAGAGGTACAATACACAGTTTGTCAAAAAGTTCATGCAAGGAAATCCTAACCCTGCGGAGCTTATTAAGGATTTGAGGAAAGACCCAAATAAACTAAAGTGAGAGGATAGGGGTATGTATTTATTAGCCTCTCTAGTTGGCCATTTCTCCAAAATTGCTGCTATTTTTTGTCATCTTTATGGTTATCCGAATACCCAAATTTTTTTTGAAGAATGGGTATCATTGATTAAATTTTCCTCAGATGTTTATATCATAGACTAGGAGACCATTTTGTCAAATAGTTTTACTACTAAAATCTGTAATTGTAAGCAAATATGCAATGTATTATAAAGGAAAACCCCTCCTTTTTTCATGAGTTCTTATATTATGGATGTTGTATGCTTTTCCTTTAATTTTCCATCCTTGCGATGGAAATGGTCTGTTCAAGATGCCACCCCCATTCATGTTTATTTTTACATTTCATGGGAACCAAAGTATCATTAATGTTTCTATAATATTTTTCATGAAGTAATGTTTCCCCTCGAACAAGATGTTTTTAGTAATAAAGCCCTGAGGCTTACCTCTGAAGCCAATAGAGACTTGAGGCCTATAGGGAAATGTTTCAGAGAAAAAAAAATTACTTATATTGGAGTTTTTGGAAGCTTAGTTCATCCCCATGTGTTTATGTTGTTTCTTCCATAGAAATTATTGGCCAAACAAATCACCTACGAGACTATTGGAAAATGCCTAAATAAATTCCTTAGAGATGCAAACAAGACCATTTGGCCATGTTTTCATATTTTGTGTGATACATATACTTTAGAGAATTTCAAGCATTATTTTCTTGAAATTGAACAATTGAAATATTTTTTTTCTAGTGGTACCTAATCGGCAGTTTTGTCCCAGTGGAATTTCTAAAGAGGTCATCACACAAGTTAAACACACGTCATTTTCAAACAAGCTCGATAAGTTTGATGATTTATTGGAAATGAACCCTGAATATTGTATGGTATAAATAGTAGCCTATGATCGATTGAATCGTCATGAGTTAATTAGTTTTAAGCAATATAATCATGAGACAAGCACTTATCTACCAGAATTTCTGTTAAATATTCCAGTCACAACTCACAGAGTATAGAAGAATATGCATCCTCTTCCAAAGCTCCAAATGTTTAAAGTACAGAACAACTAATATAGATGTTGGACAAGAAAGTGGAATCAAAGGAGAACAAATTGACGAAGTTTGGGAGGAATTCAAGAATGGTCAAAAAATTGAAGAAATCCCACCTTTGGACGTATTCTATAGTCCAAAGCACAAGTCAGTCATCAACAGGTCTAGAAATAAAATGATATTTGAAAAAAATCAAATGTTGGTTCCTAGTGAAACCTCAGTTCAAATTCTTCGAAAGGACGCTTGATCTGCCCCAAAGGATTATCTAAATTTACTATCTCAATTTGTGGGAGATTATGTTAATGGGACCATGGATGAAGCTGCGGAAGTAAGTTATTGATGAAAGAAAATGACCAAAGAATTTCTCTATTAGAGAAACATCTCAAAATTGAGATACAGGCAGTAGAAAAAAAATGGCAAGAAGAAGTTAGAGATAAAGATCAACAGATACAACAATTGCAGCAAGAGGTTGATGATTTGAAATATAATCCTAAAGTTAATAAAATAAAAAAGGAAGCATTAGATTTTGATATCCTTTTAACAAAGAAAGATTAAATTTTCTTTCATAAGTTGTCTTTAATTCATGACTTGTCAAAAAACAATGATTCATTAGTCACCCAACTATTAGAGCTGAGAACCATCTATGAAGAGATTGATGGAAAAATATCATATTTCATAGATTGGCAAGATGGTAGACAAGGAAGAGAAACCAACCTTACCATTATTGAATAACCACATAACGATATTGTATTCGAGTATTGAGATATTAAAATGAAAAGTGAAGATATGGCAATAATCAGAGACAGAAATATTGCATCAAATCTCACTGACTACATCATTGATGCTCTAATACAAGCCAATCTGATACAATAGTATCCAAAATAAACTTTGTTAGATGTCATAATCTTGAAGCAGTCTTGGCAATAAGCATCAAGAAGGACTCAAGAGATTCAAAGATTATACAAATTAAGGTTGGAAAGTTATTGGCAGTTCCTATTACAACCACATGGTTAGAGGATCATGCTGAGGTATCTTTCAAATGCATCAACACAACCTCTTACAACACTGAATGATGCAGTGTTCACATGACATAGTCATATGCATTCAATGCATCCCCTTGTAGCTCAATCCAATGATAGATATTTACAACCTCAAAGAACATATGAAGGACGGACCTCAGAGACAGTAATGAATATTGCTACAACTGATTACTATTTTGTTTTCCTTTATTTTAGCTTAAGTTTTTCGAGGCTTTATAGAAAATTAATTTACAAGTTTTTTATTTTTTTAATATCAATAGACTATTTAAACCCCTCTCATTTGTTTAGAAAGGGGTTAAATTTTTGAGAAGATAGCTTTTGAAATTGCACTATTGTTTGATCAAGTGTTATCTAATTGAAAAGTTGAGCCTGAAAGCTTTCTTTTTCAGATACATAGCACTAATGCATTGGGTACAATTCTCTGTGTGTTATTGAAATAGATAGTTATTTTATCTTTATGTTCCTTCATTATAGAAGATACTTTGAAAATAATGTATCATTGTAATTATTGATATGAAATATTGAATCATTTGTAATTATATATGAAATAACGAGACCTTTTATCTGCTTGAATTTTAATCAAATAAATCAATTAACTATTTAATTAGTTTAGTTTCTTATGCATGCTTTCTTTTCATTAAGGTATTTAATGATCTATATTGTTTTACACTTTATGAAATCTTTCTATTAGATCACAATAAAAGTCATTTTTTATCTAGTGAAATAGTTAGAATAATTTTTATATTGATCATTATTCTTAAAATCATCACATCAATTTGACTTCATTTATTTTATTATTATTAAATCTCTCTAAATGGGAAACTGGTCCCTATATTCCCAGTCAGACCCACCAATTTCAATGGAAAAGGAGCTATTTTAAGCTCCTGACCGAGTGGTATTCCCCAATATTGTGGTAGTCAATTTCAATCCTTCAAGATTTTTGGAGCTAGAAGGAGGGCCCTTGATTATGAATGGAAACAAGGTTTGATCAGAAGAGTTTCCCAAAGATTCATTTTCCTTGAAACTCTCCCCCTACTTCCAGGTCTCACTCAAAGTCTCCTACTACTAGACCAGAAGTAAGAAAAATTGTAATGTCTACTAGTATTCACTCTAAGAGAATTGATAAGCCTTATTTAATTGAATGACTCAAATTTGAGACTTTTATTGTTATGAAACCACCTCCAAAAATAAAACAAAAGATAGATCAATGCCTTCTAAATCAGCAACTTCGAGGGGGCAACCACCAATACATTACATAAATGAAAAATTCTTGGATGATTCAAATAACCAAAACCTCCTTTCTATATATAGGAGTCAATTGGGCCATAATGTAATCCTAGCCGACCTAACAATAATAATGTAAGGGCACAACAATAACAATATGGGGGTTACACGGGTACAAAAATAACAATAAGGGGGTTACACCAACAACAATAAGGGACTATACTAGTAATATAGGGACCTAACAAGAGATTCAAAGATTATCCAAAGTAAAGTTGGAAATATATTGGCAGTTCCTAGTAAAATCGCATGGTTAGTGGATGATGCTGAGGTGTCTTTCAGATGCAACAACACAACTTCTTCTAGCACTTAATGATGTAGTGTTCATGGGACATATGCGTATGCATCCAATGCATCCCCCATAGCTCAAGCCAATAGTAGATATTTACAACCTCAAGGAACAGTCTAACAGATAAAGAACGTACCTCGGAGACAGTCATGAATATTGTTGCAACCGATTACTATTTTGTTTTCCTTTATCTTAGCTTAAGTTATTCAAGGCTTTATAGAAAATTCATTTACAAGTTTTCTATTTTTGTAATATTAATAGACTATTTAAACCCCTCTCATTTATTTAGAAAGGGGTCCATAATTTTGAGAAGATATCTTTTGAAATTGCACTATTGTTTGATCAAGTGTTATCTAATTGAAAAGTTGAGCCTGAAAGCTGTCTTTTTCAGATACATAGAACTAATGCATTAGGTACTATTACCTTTATGTTATTGAAATAGGTAGTGATTTTATCTTTAAGTTCTTTCATTATATAAGTTACTTTGAAAATAATGTATCACTATAACTATTGATATGAAATATTGAATGATTTGTAATTATATATGAAATAACGAGACCTTTTATGTGATTGAATTTTAATAAACCAAATTAATTAACTATTTAATTTGTTTAGTTTCTTATGAATGCTTTATTTTTATTAAGGTATTTAATGATCTATATTGTTTTACACTTTATGAAATATTTCTATTAGATCACAGTAAAAGACATTTTTTTATCTGGTGAAATAGTTAGAATATTTTTTATATTTATCAGTATTCTTTAAATCACTACATCAATTTGATTTGATTTCTTTTATTATTATTGAATCTCTTTAAAAGGGAAACTAGTCCCTATATTCCAAGTCAGACCCACCAATTTCAATGGAAAAGGAGTTGTTTTAAGCTCCCAGCCAGGTGGTATTCCCCAATGTTGTGGTAGTCAATTTCCATCCTTCAACACTTTTGGAGCTAGAAGGAGGACCCTCAACTATGAATGGAAACAAGGTCCGATCAGAAGAATTTCCCAAAGAGTCATTCGCCTTGAAAATCTCCCCCTACTTCCAGGTCTCACTCAAAGTCTCATACTCCTATACCAGAAGTAAGAACAATTGTAATGTCTTCTAGTACTCGCTCTAAGACAATTGATAAGCCTTCTTTAACTGAATCACTTGAAGTTCAGACTTTTATTGTTATGAAACCACCTCCAAAAATAAAATTAAAGATAGATCAACAACTTAGGAATTAGCCACCTCGAGGGGGAAATCACCAATACATTACATAAATGAACAATTCTTGGATGATTCAAATGACCAAAACCTCCTTTCTATATATAGGAATCCATGGGTTCATAATGTAATCATATCCGACCTAACAATAATAATGTAAGGGTACAATAATAACAATATGGGGGTTATAGGGGTACAAAAATAATAATAAGGGGGTTACGCTAACAAAAATAAGGGACTATACTAGTAATATAGGGACCTAACAAGAGATTCAAGGATTATCCAAAGTAAAGTTAGAAATTTATTGGTGGTTCCCAGTAAAATCGCATGGTCAGTGGATCACATTGAGGTGTCTTTCAGATGCAGCAACACAACTTCTTCTAGCACTTAATGATTCAATGTTCATGGGACATATGCGTATGCATCCAATGCATCCCCCATGGCTCAAGCTAATGATAGATATTTACAACCTTAAATAACAGATGAAGAACGGACCTTGGAGGCAGTCATGAATATTGTTGCAACCGATTACTATTTTGTTTTCCTTTATCTTAGCTTAAGTTATTCGAGGCTTTATAGAAAATTAATTTAGAATTTTTCTATTTTTGTAATATCAATAGAGTATTTAAACCCCTCTCATTCATTTAGAAAGGGGTACATAATTTTGAGAAGGTAGCTTTTGAAATTCCACTATTGTTTGATCAAGTGTTATCTAATTGAAAAGTTGAGCCTAGAAGCTATCTTTTTTAGATACATAGCACTAGTGCACTAGGAACTATTATCTTTGTGTTATTGAAATAGATAATTATTTTATCTTTACATTCTTTCATTATAGAAATTAATTTGAGAATAATGTATCATTGTCACTATTGATATGAAATATTGAATGATTTGTAATTATATATGAAATAATGAGACCTTTTATGTGATTGAATTTTAATCAACTAAATTAATTAAATATTTAATTGGTTTAGTTTCTTGTGCATGCTTTCTTTTCATCAAGGTATTTAATGATCTATATTGTTTTACACTTTATGAAATATTTCTATTAGATCATAGTAAACGACATTTGTATTTGGGGAAATAGTTAGAATAAGTTTTAGTTTTATCATTTGTCTTAAAATCACTCCATAAATTTGATTTCATTTATTTTATTATTATTAAAGCTTTTTAAATGGGAAACTGGTCCCTATATTCCCAGTCAGACCCACCAATTTCAATGGAAAAGGTTTTTTTTTAAGCTCCTTACCGAGTGGTATTCCTTGATGTTGAGGTAGTGAATTTACAACCTTCAAGATTTTTTGAGCTATAGGGATGGCCCTCGACTATGAATAGAAACAAGGTTTTATCAGAAGAGTCGCCCAAAGAGTCATTCACCTTTAAAATATCCCCCTACTTCCAGGTCTCACTGAAAATCTCCTACTCCTAGACCAAAAGTAAGAACAATTTTAAAGTATGCTAGTATTTGCTCTAAGACAATTTATAAGCCTTCTTTAATTGAATCACCCAAATTTGAGACTTTAATTGTTATGAAACCAGCTCCAAAAATAAAAGGAAAGAGAGATCAACGCCTTAGAATTCAGCCACTTCGAGGGGGAAACCTTCAATGCATTACATAAATGAACAACTCTTAGATGATTCAAATGACAAAATAATCCTTCCTATATATAGGAGTCCATTTGGCCACAATGTAATCCCAACTGACCAAACAATAATAATGTAAGGGCACAATAATAACAATATGGGGGTTACAGGGGTACAATAATAATAATAAATGGGTTACACTAACAACAACAAGGGACTATACTAGTAATATAGGGACCTAACATGCTCCTCTCCTTCTAAAAAGTGTTGTCCTCAATGCTTGAGTAGCTCCATGTGGTTCTGTATAAAATTCTTCTCCTCCCATGTAGAATCTTCAATGGGTAAGCTCTTCCATTTGATGAGATACTCTAAAATCGATCGATTTTGTAGCTGTTTAGTTCTTGTGTCTGTGACTTCTTCAGGTTCGAATATGTTTTTTCCTTCCTCATCAAGTTCTGCAATATTGTTTGAACTGGAATTTTGTCCCCTATAACCTTCTTTAAGCATGAAACATGCAAAACTACATGCTCTCGCGAAGAAGCAAGAAGCTCCAATTTGTATGCCATAGTGCTAATATTTTGCAACACCTTGTAAGTACCAGACTACTTTGGAAATAATCTGTTATCCTTATTATCTTGCTTGAGGGATGTTTTTTGTATGGTTGTCACCGTAAAAATATCCATTCTCCTACATCAAAAATTCTCTCGTTGCAATGTTGATCTGCTTGTTGTTTCATTTCATTTTGTACCAAATTTATGTTATCTTTTAAGAGTTGGGGAACTTCTTGTTGATGCTCGATGTGATCTTCCACCACTTTAACCCTAGAATTTTTCCTTAAAGAAGATGTGATGGATGATGGATGATATCCATAAAGTGCCATAAATGCAGTCATTGTTTCTGCATTATGGAAGGAAGTGTTATACCACCATTCAGCAAGAGGTAACCACTTGAACCATTATTCTTTTTTATCAGATACAAAACAACAAAGATATCCTTCCGAATATTTATTCACTATCTTAGTTTGAGCATCGGATTGAGGATGATAAGATGAGCTATGGGCTAGTTGAGTACCCAAACAAGAAAATATTTTTTTCCAAAAATTTCCTATAAAAATGGGATCTCTCTATAGATCTATGAGTACCCAATTTCTGTCTATAGATCAGGTCAAAGGTCATTTAACTCCAGACCTGCTTGGACATACTCAAAGGAAGCTCTCAAAGAGACAATGGGGCTGCTTATAGATCAGACCAGAGGTCATTTAACTCTAGGTCTGCTTTAGCAACTCCAAGGGAAAAACAGAGATAAGGTTACAAAGAAACATCTAAGAAGCAAACCCCCAAGTTCATACATCAGCCATCAGGCAATAACATCCGCTGCACTGGTTAAACCCGTGAACCCACTCTTAGACAGCACATAGGGCGGAAAAAATAAAGGTAGGGAGAGTAGACAGCATAGGGCACCTAACAAGGGTGAATCCTATACCATTATTCTGATGCCTACTAGAAGAACATGAAACAGTATGAAAATGTAATAAACAGAGTTAAGAAAAACATCACCAATAGTAATAGACCAGGATCCTGTGAAATGTGCTTTGATTAATTGATGCAAAACCAGTCATGTACAATATGGCTCAATGGTTGTTACAGTCCAGACTTCTCCTCCCAGCCTATTACATACAACTACTCTGCTACTCTCTCCCAAGACTGTTCTAACAAACGGAATGAATCCCTCTAACAGCAGATGCCCAGCAAGGCAACAACAACAACAACCTTTTCAATGTGTTCTCAGGGATTTCTTATAGGAGAAGAGGAAGAGACAGAGAGTAGATAGACAATTAATCCATCTCATTAAGACAGAATCGGTGGAAGTGTCTATGACCATACTTCTTAATGGCTTTCTGTAGTGCTGTGTGTACTCTGTAATCTGGTTCGGAGATCTCTGTCAGGTCAGATTTTGACCTCTGGTGTTTCGTGAAGTCCCTCTGGCTGTCTGGAGATTTGTACTGCCACTGGAATAAATGAACTGGATGGAAAACTGCAAGTCCCTCCATGCTTCTTTAATGTTGCCTGACTGTCTCTAATGAAGCTCCGCCAGTGCATTAATCTGTTTAAGGGCTCGAGGAGGCATGGAGATTGCTGTAGGAAGATGTCCTTCCACAGAAGAGTAACTCTGCTGATATATAAACACAGATAAGACTTTACCGCGTGCTCTTCGTCTTCGAACTGTGCCTTGATCCTTTGCATACGGGGCAAGACATTTAATTTCATTAATAATAGGCACCAACCCCTTTGAATTTCTTCTGCTGGTCACTGGCAATGTTGAACGGGCCATCTCTGTACTATTCCACACAGTGGAAAGAGACTATAAAATCGGGCGGTGGTGGTGGAGGAAATGCTGCGGAGGCGGCAGAATGGTGGCGGGATAGTGGAGAACCAATGGAAAGTGGCGGAGAAATGACAGTGTAGAACCCAAAACTTAGTGTCGGGCTGAAATACAAAGGAACGAATGAAAAACAATGGAGCGGAAGCTTGGGAAGTGGGACCCAGCGGAGGCGGAGGGTGATTGGATCAGAACCGTCGGATCCGGGGAAGACGGACGATGGGGATGCAATCGGGAGCCGGAGAAAAATATTTGCGATTGGATGTTGGCCATCCGATCTGGCGGGGAGATCAATGGTGGAGATGTAATCGGAGGTGAGACATAAGAACTTGCGATCAGCGATTGGAGCGGCGATGCGATTGAACGTTGGCTGTTAGATCCGAAGCCAGATCAACGGTTCACGTTAAATTGGAGGGGCAGAAGAGGGGCGGCGAAATGATGATGCGATTGCGCGATAGCCGTTGGATCATGCAATGGATGGACGGCTAGGATGTAATCGGGAGATCTCAATCGGGGCGGCACCATTGTGAGTTGCGATTGCGATCAGAAGGGATCTGCGATGGAGCGCTGACCGTAGATCTGGGAGGAAATGGACGGCGGAGATTTAATCGCGGGGGAGACGGAAGAACATGCGATCAGCGATCGGGCGGACTGCAATCGGAGGAAGGAGCAGAAGGCTTGCGATTAGCAGAGGACCGTCGGATCGCGGGGCAGTTCGACGGTCAGGATGAGATCGGAGGATGGCAATCGGAGGTCGGAGCAGGAGGCTTGCGATCAATCGGAGGTTATGATGTGAATGTTGTGATTAGCAGACAGCCGTCAGATCTAAGCGGATCAACGGTTTTGATCACATCGCGGGACTTGCTAAATAAACGATCGCATCGGAACTTTTATGATGTAACAAAGGAAATGGACCCTCGCCCGACTTCCGATTGCGATTGGCGCTCGGGACTTAAGCGCTTGGTCCCAGCGCACGGGCACATGTGGGGAAGTGGTTTGAGAGGGGCTGGCAGAAAGGGACTAGGCCCTATAATAAGGTCAGAAGTGGGTTTTTTGCCCATTTTAATGGATTTTAGGGCTGGGTAAGGGGAACGATGGAGGAAGAAAAGGGGAAAAAGGGAAAACCAAGGGTAGGGGAAGAAGTTAAATGGGATCTTGGGGGGATTTGAGGGGTAAGAGGGGAATAGAAGGGGAAGACAAGGGGGATGAAATAAAATGGAAAAAGGGGGCCTTTGGGCATTTCTTCACATAACAGAGAGGCTTTATAATAGGGATCAGCAGAGGGGAATTTATCAAAGGATAAAGGGCACATGGAGGCTTCAAGGAGACTGTGTCTTCAGTGGAGATGCATTCCTTGAAGGCTCAAAAACAATTTAGCCCCCTATTTGCTTGTAAAAAATTTCATAGGGGGGCTAACATAGTCTTTGTTCCAAAAATTGTTTAAGACTATCATGATCAGTTTTTACCTTGAAGTGTCTTCCCATTACGTAAGATCGCCATTTCTTTAGTGCATGTAGTATTCCCAACATTTCCTTCTCATAAATATCCTTTTGTAAATACCTTCCTTTGAATGGATGAATTTCAAAAGCAACGGGTCTTCCTTCTTGAATTAAAACAACACCAATTCCATTTCTTGAGGCATCACATTCCACAATAAAGGTTTTTGTGAATTCTGGCGTAGCTAATATTGGTGATAGGAAAATTTCCTCTTTATGATGTTCAAAGGCCTTAGTTACTTCAGAAGTCCATGAAAATGTATCTTTCTTCAATAATGTTGTTAGAGGTGCCACTATTCTCCCATAATTCTTAACAAACTTACTATAATACCCTATTAAACAAAAAAATCCATGTAGCTTCTTTATGGTTGTGAGGACTTTCCATTTGTTAATGGCTTTAATTTTGTAAGGGTATAATTTAACACCCTCGTGAGATACAATATGACCCATATATTCCACCTCTTGTACTCCAAAGAAACATTTCAATTTTTTTTCATATAATTGTTTCTCCTCCAATAGTTTGAGCACCCTGTCAACATGTTGAACATGATCCTTCTAAGACGTACTGTAGATTAGTATATCATCAAAAAATACTAGCACAAATTTTCTAAGGAAGGGTTTGAAAATGGAATTCATCAACGCTTGAAATGTAGAAGGTGAATTGGTAAGTCCAAAGGCTAGGACCAAAAATTAATAATGACCCTCATGAGTTCGAAATGTTGTTTTCGGAATATCCTTAGTCTTCATTCTAATTTTATGATATCTTGACTGAAGATCCTACTTAGTAAAATCAATTTCTCCTTGTAATTCATCCAATAATTCATCAATCACAAGAATGGGAAATTTGTCTTTAATAGTGAGCTTATTGAGCTTCCTATAATATGGACACATGTGCCATGATCCATCCTTCTTCTACACCAATACTACTTGAGCAAAGAAATAACTTTGACTAGGTTGAGTTATACCAACCCCTAATGTTTTTTCAATCATAAGTTCAATTTCACTCTTTTGGACATAAGGACATATGTAAGGCCCGGTGTTTGGAGGAACACTTCCTGGAATCAAATGAATAGCATGATCATGATCACGAATAGGTGGAAGTCCTTTGGGAGTTTCAAACACCTTAAAATGATTATCCAAGGCTTTTTGGAGATCTAGAGAAATACACGATTTTAATGATGGAACTTTTAGTGAGCGTAATTGTGTAATTACTACTTGTCATTATTTCTTCACAAGATTTCTCATGACATTAGAGCTTATTATCTTTCTTTTCTTCCCTGCAATACCCCGTAATTCAATTTCCTTTCCTTCCAAAAAAATTTCAACAAAATTTCTCGAAAATTGAAAGCTATCATCCCAAATATTGTAACCATTGTACTCCTAGTAAGACATCAGCACCTTCCATTGGAATCGAAAAAATTGGACTATTCAATACATATTCCCCCATGGTTAGCTTGATATTATGGCATTTTTCAAAGAAATTTATAACTACTCCATTTTCAATCATCACTTCACATTCAGGTGATGGGTATAGGAATCAATTAAATTCTCTGGCTAACTTACAATGAATAAAATTATGGGTACTATCCAAATCAATCAACACTATTACCTTTTTCCTCTTGATATGTCCTTCTATCTTGAGATTTTGAGGACTGGTAATTCCTACCAATGCATTACACCATAGGGTTAGATCCATTTCTTCATCTTCTAGGGTTGGTTCCTGGTGTATATCCTCTTATTTTGAATTTTCTTTTTCAATTTCTTCCTCCTCTTAGAAATCTATGTAAAATAATTTATTCTCAACTCACTTATGACTTTTAGTGTATTTTTTATTAGAACTGTAGCAAATACCTTTTTATATTTTTTCTTCCAATTGTTGCGGTGTTAACCTTGTAGTTTATGGAAGTCTAGGAGTAGCAACACTTCCATCTCTATAGATGTGAGTGGTAGGCTTCCTTGTCACCACAATTTTACATTCAATTTTTCTTGCCAACCTGAATGCCTTCTCCAATGAATCAAGTTCCCAAATGTAGAATTCATGTTGGATGTTATCCTTTAAATTCCCTATGAAGACATCAATCCTTATTCCTCTGGAATATCAGCTACCCTTATATTTAGTGTTTGGAAGTCCTCAATGTGCTCCCTGACTGAACCCTTTTGTTTGAGATTTATCAATCGGCTAAAAAAGGTTTTTCTCTTTGTATCATCATAATGTGCTATCATTTTCTCTGTAAAATTGACCAAGTGACAATTTTTTTATGGTAGAAAATCCATCAATACCATACAAATGTATTTTGTTCTAAATGCAAAGTTTCAATGCATACCTTTTCGGTGTTTTGCACATTATTGAGATCAAAATATTGCTCCATATATAGAATCCATGTTATTAGATACTTGCCATCAAAATTTCTCATTTCCATCTTTGGAATATGGTGGTTCTTCCATCCAACATTAGAGTTTATGAAATCACGATTAAAATTTATTGTGTTCTCATCATGAGTTTCCTCTACTATCTTTTCGCCATTAGGAAACATTTAGTCTATCAACGTTGTCAAACCTTCCATGTCTACTTTTAGATCATTCTTCATGTTTTTCATGTTGTCTTTCATTTTTTCTTCCATGTCATCCATCTTGGCTTCCATGCCAAATTTCATGCCATCCATCTTAGCTTCCAAGCCTTTCCTCAAAACATCCATATTATTTTTAAAACCATCCATCTTCGCTTCCATGCCTTTCTTGAAAAATTCCATTTCATTTTTTGTTCCTCTTTGCAAGAGTAAAATTTGGTGCACTTGCTCTTGTAATTTTGATAGATCATGTTGCAATTCTTCATCTTCATGAGTCATAGTAGAGTACTCCGAGGGCTTAATGGGTGTTGAATTTATTTTATGAGCAATTTTGGAACCCAATACTAATATCTATGCTGAATAGGCCTTTGGAGTCACTTAAAACTAATTTTTCAAGCAAGACATATTCAATTTGAAAAACAATACACACATTTTTCTTGATTTTGAGGAGCTCGATATTGAAACTAAATTATATCTATTATTTTGGATCTTCATTATTTGAAATTTGACCCAAACGTGGCCCTTGAATCTTATTTCGAATGGCAAAGGTCTGACCTAATTTGGATTATTGAAGGAAAAATTATGACAAATCTCCTACGATGACCTAATTATGCATTGCTTTAGTAGAGTGAATTTGTATGACTTGCCACGTGTCACTATTTCCTCCTTCAGCTTTGAAATTCATACATATGAAACTAGAGTTTGTGTATTTGCAACCACTTTTTATACAATTCTAATATGATGCTTAGAGATAGAGTTATCACGTTTTTCCCACCGTCACCTCTTTGAGATGAAATTTGGGAGCCTGAAATAATGCTAAATTCCACAAATAGTATCTCCAAAAATATTTTGAACCAAGATCAGAAATTTCTACAGGACGTTCCTTAGGAATTTGGCTTCGCTATATATACATTTCAGCTTCTAAAAATTAGTATACAAAACGTTATAGCACAAATTCCACGATGACCTAGTTTAGCTAAAATTTGGGAGCCTAAAAATAACCTAAGTTCCACAGATCATATCTATGAAATATTGTGAACCAAGATCTGAATTTTTTACAAGACGTTCCTTAGGATTTCATCTTCAGGCTTTAAAAATTTCAGCTTCTAAACCTTCGTAGAAAAAATTTTATAGCGAAAATTCCACAATGACCTGTGTGGAGCATCGAAACCCTAGAATACAAAGCTTTGATACCAAATGTTATGAAACCAACTCCAAAAATAGAAGAAAAGAGAGATCAACGCCTTAAAAATTAGCCACTTCAAGGGGTAAACCTCTAATACATTACATAAATGAATAGTTTTTGGATGATTCAAATGAGAAAAACCTCATTTCTATATATAGCAGTCCATGGGGCCATAATGTAATCCTAGCTGACCTAACAATAATAATGTAAGGGTGAAATAATAAAAATATGGGGGTTAGAGGGGTACAAAAATAATAATAAGGGGGTTACACTAACAACAATAAGAGACTATACTATTAATATAGGGACCTAAAATTTAAGCTCCTGACTAGGTGGTATTTGCTGATGTTGAGGTAGTCAATTTCCAGCCTTAAATATTTTTTGAGCTATAAGGAGGGCACTCAACTATAAATGGAAACAAGTTCTCATCAACAGAGTTGCACAGAGAGTCATTCAGCTTCAAAATCTCCCTCTACTTCTAAGTCTCAATCAAAGTCTCCTACTCCTATACTAGAAGTAAGAAAAACTGTAAATTCTGCTAGTATTGGCTCTAAGACAATTGATAAGCATCCTTTAATTGAATCGCTTGATGTTGAAACTATAATTGTGAAATTACAAGGGATTCCTATTTCTAAAAAATATAATCAATGTTTGGAGTTATTCCAAGGAACCATATCATCTTCTTTTACACTGTCTCAGATTTTCAATCGATCTCAAATTAAGAAGCTTGAGATTACTCCTTTTGAGTTCCCTCTGCCTCCTCGTAGAACAAAGACTAAAGAATATGAAGCTCAGTCTTCTAATACTGATATTTTATCCTCATCACCTCCACAAACACCTTTATTTCAATCCACTTATTCCAATTTTCTACAAACAAATCCTTCATTCATTCCCAGCACTCATTCTCAAAAACAAGTGCTAGTACAAGTAATATTAGAACAGGGGTTATTTCTTCAACACAATCAACCTCTTCTACTACAACAACTTCTTCTAGTCACATTCATATAATGGATAATAGACCATGGACAAACCCAGGTGCAGTCAACATGCATACACCACTTCATCCTTTGCCTATGTATCAAGAGATATGGTTACTAAAGTTTAATCCAGAGGAAGGAACCCAGGCAGAAGAACACCTACATAATTTTATGTTGGATATTAATCTTAAATAAGTATTAGAAGAATATTGTGTATGTATACTATTTCCATATACATTTTTTGGATCAGTTGGATCCTAGTAACTTTCTTTACCATTAGGTTCTATAACTCATTGGAGTATGTTTCAAGAGAATGTTTTTACAAAGTTTGGATTTGATCGCACAACTGCGACATTGATGAATAATATTTCAAAATTGAAGGAAAATTCAAATGAAAATATTAAATATTTTAATTCTAGATTCAGTAAATGGCTTAACAAAATTCCGCAAGCCTCTCAAGCTAGTATACATGTTCAGATAGAATTAAATATTTCTACATTACCCTCAAACATTTCTATATTCGTAGATAGAGCTATTAAAAACACTCTGAATGATAACATGAAAGAAGTTATATTTGTTCAAAAAAGGATTTTAGCCTTAGAAAAGAAGACCATTCCAGAAGAAATAAAATCTAAGAAATTAGCTTTCAAAGAGTAAATTCAAATAAGCCATTAAAATACCCTGTCAATTTAGAAGGACAACAAAAAGTTCTTAAAACAGTGTCAAACGAAATGGTCAAAATTAAAAAAATAGGTTTCAGATTAGCCTCGAAATACTTTTAGATCTTTTAGGAAAACACAACATTCATCCTCTCAATCATGCAATGTTATATCCAACGCGAGATTAGATCTTGAAGAAGATCAAGAGAAATATTTGTCTGCAGAAGAATCGGAAGGAGAAGAACAATAGTCGAGGCACATGGGTTATTGGATTTTATTCTCGCACCACATGAAAATGAAGTAGAACAAGAAGTGTTACCAGTTGAAACTAGGAGAAAAATGGCTAATGATTCACCACCATTAAATTCAAAGAATAAATTAGCTACTCTTGTTGACAAAGATAAAAATACTTGAATAAATCTTCTCCTAAGTTTTCACTCTCTTCTCCCAAATCACTAGAATCTTCCACATCCCGTCCTAATTTTCCTCCTACATCCAAAACTCTTGTCTTTTCGAAGAACGAAATAGAATATAACATAATCAAAGATATGAAGAAAGTGAAAGCCAATATCTCCATTCATGAGGTAAGTAAACTTAAGCAACAACAAGGTTTTTTTCTTAAAGAAATAAATGTTGTTCTTATGTCTCCTTTTCCAACAACAAAAGGCAGATTAGGAAAAGGAAAACCTCTAGAAGATACCCCTGATAAAATATATGTCTCGGATGGAAATCAAATTGGAGATCTATCCTATTCTCATACTCCTCCTTTCTTATTGAACTTTCATATTTTTAACAAGAATGTCCATAATGGTTTAATAGACTCAGGAGCTTCTTCAAACATAATGCCAAATTCAGTATGTGTAAAATTGAACATAACACCTGAGAATTTGGTTTTACAGATTGTGCAATTAGATAGATCAAGGTTAATTTTTTAGGAGAATTGGACTCAGTATTAATAAGACGATCCTCAAATAAAAGGGCTTTTTAGATAATAGATATCTTAATCACTGATATTCCTTAACTTTATGGTCTTATTTTAAGTGGAGATTGGTCCACGAAGTTACATGAATATTTTGCAATATATTGGTCACATATTTGGCTTCCTTATAATGGTAAACCAAACCAAATTCGAGGAGATAGAGAAAAACATTTGAAACACTTGGTACCTATTTGGATGAGGAAAATGAACACGTGGTTTTTACAAATAACATTCTTGGAAATTACTTTTGGAATATTTTTTTGGAGGCTTTATAGCACAAGAATCACTTTTTTTAGCAAATTTTGTTTGTTATTAAATTGGAAATTGTTCTCAAATATAATTTTCTAAACGCATTAATATCGTAGATATTGTTGTAGATAAATATGAATCTTTATTTTGGATACTTTATTTTAACAGTTCTAAATCTAGTGAAGGTGTAGGAGTGGGATGTATATTAATTAGCCCAAATGGTGAAATGACCATTCTAGCATGTAGGCTAGAATTTGATTGTAGTAATAATATTTCAGAATATGAAGCATTAATACAGGGATTATACAAGGCAATAAATCTTGGTGTTAAATATATTCAAATATTTGGTGATTCGAAAATCATGGTAAAATAAGTTATAAATAACATTCATTGCATATCAAATAACCTGAAACATTATCAATCCTTGATTCAAAATATTACTTCACATTTTTTAGCATGCAATATCTCTCGAATACCTAGAATTCAAAATTCTTGCATTGATCATTTACCCAGTGTTGCATCTAGGTTAATTCCACCTGAAGTTCTTAGTCCAGGTTGATTTTATATAGAGTTGGTTTTTCACCCATCCATTCCCGAAAATATTACAAATTGGTGAGTATTAAACGATGATGGAGATATCATAGATTTTTTAACATTTGAAGAATATTATCTTGATCAAGTAATTGATGAATATGAAAACAATACTCAAATAAACAATTCCAATGAAATTAATGGCTTCTCAAAATTTATAGTTAAAATTAAGGATAAGGATGTATATGATTGGAATGAAATATTTAAAAAGGTCAACAACTACAAACTTGAAAGTTCAACATTCAGGTTTGAATTACTTAACCTAGGATCTGATGAAAACCCCCAAAATATCAACTTAGGACTTGACCTTTCATCTGATGAAAAAAATGCATTTATTCATTTGTTAAAAATATATAAAGATGTATTTGCATGGAATTGTCAAGGTCTCAAAACATATGATTCTTCCATCATTCAACACACCATCCCAATGGTACCAGAAGTCAAACCGATTCAACAAAATCTTAGAAGGATACATGCAAATTCGGAAACCCAAACTAAAAGAAACTGAATAATTTTTCAAAAGATAAAATAGTTTTTCCAGACCGACATTCAAAAATAGTTTATAATATTGTCCTAGTTAGGAAAAATAATGATGAGATCTTCATTTATATTCATTTTAAAAATCTTAACAATGCATGTTCAAAAGATAATTTTCCTCTCCCATCAATGGAACAAGTTTTAAAATTAGTCACTTGTTCTAAACTAATGTCTTTCTCAGACGGATTTTGTTAGGTCACTATATTACTAGTTTAGTCCCTTATTGTTATTAGTGTAGCCCCCTTATTGTTATTGTTGTACCCCTATAGCCTCAATGTTGTCATTATTGTGCCCTTACATTATTATTTTTAGGTCGGCTAGGATTCTATTGTGGCCCCATGGACTCCTAGATATAGAAGGATGTTTTGGTCATTTGTAGCATCCAAGAATTGTTCATTTATGTACTATATTAGAGGTTTCCCCTAAAAGTGGTTGACTTTTAAGGCATTGATCTCTATTTTCTTCTATTTTTGGTGTTGGTTTCATAACATTTGGTATCAGAGCTTTGGATTCTAGAGTTTTGCTACTTGAAACAAGTCATCGTGTAATTTTGGCTATAAATTTTTTTATACGAAGGTTCAAAAGCTGAAATTTTTAGAGTGTGAAGAAAAACTGTTCAGGAATTCCCTAGAAAGATTTTAGATATCGGTTCACAATATTTTCGGAGATATGATGAATGGAAGTTAGGGATTTTTGTAGGCTCTTGAATTTAACCTAAAAAATTCATCGTGGAATTTTTGCTAAAAAAAAAATTCTACAAGGGTTTAGAAGCTAAAATTATTACAAAGTAAAGGCGAAATCCTGCCGACTATCATGCAAAAATTTCAAAGCTTGGTTCAGAATATTTTTGGACATATCATCTGTGGAAGTTAGAGTTGTTTCAGGATACTGAATTTCATCTCAAAGAGATGACCATGGGAAAATTTTCATAACTCTCTCTCTGAGCATCATATTGGAATTTTGTAAACATTAGCCACAAGTACATTGACTGATGTTTTCTTTGTATCAATTTGAGAGCCGAAGAAGAAAATAGTGAGACATGGAACGTCGTACAAGTTCACTCTGTTGGAACAATCCATAATTAGGTCATTGTTGGAGATTGGGTATAACGTTTCGATGAAAATCTCAAATCAAGTCAGACCTGTGGAATTTGAAAGAAGCTTCAGAGCGCTACTAGAGGGACAAATTTTAGATATTGAAGATCCTAAATCAAATAGATAATTCAATTTCAATCTTTAGCTCCACAAAAGTAATAAAAAGGTGTGTATTTTTTTTTTAATTGCATAAGTCTTGTGTGAAAAATCAGTTTGAATTTATTCTAGGGGCATATTGCAACATAGATATTAGTATTGGTTTCAAAAATTCCACCTAAAAATAATTCAACACCCATGAAGCCTTCAAAATTCTCTACCATGACTCAGAAAGATGAAGAAATGTGACATGACATATCAAAATCACAAGAGAAAGTGCACCAAACTTTTCTCTCGCAAAGAAAAACAAAAAATAAGATGGATGGAATGGAAGCTGGCATGGAAGCTAAGATGGATCCCATGGAAGCTAAGATGGATGACATGGAAGCTAAGATCAATGAAAAAATGAAAGACAACATGGAAAACATGAAGAATGATCTAAAAGCAGACATGGAAGGTTTGGAAAAGTTGATACAAGAAATTTTTCCTTATGGCGAAAAGATGATAGAGGAAACTCATGATGAGAACAAAATAAATTTTAATCACAATTTCATAAACTCTAATGTTGGATGGAAGAAACACCATATTCCAAAGATGGATATGAGGAGGTTTGATGGCAAGGATCTTGTAACATGGATACTACAGATGGAGCAATATTTTGATCTCAATAATGTGAAAAACACACAAAAGGTAAGCATTGCAACTTTACATTTAGAAAAAAATACATTTGTATGATATCGATGGATTTTCTCCCATAAATTTTTTTTCACTTGGTCAATTATTACAGAGGAAATGATAGCACATTATGAAGATACAAAAAGAAACACCTTCTATAGCCAATTGATAAATCTCAAACAAAAGGGTTCAGTAGTGGAGCACATTGAGGACTTCCAAAAATTGAATATAAGAGTAACTGATATTCCAGAGGAACATAGGATTGGTGTCCTCATAGGGACTTTAAAGGATACCATACAACATGATGTTCGCGTTTGGGAACCTAATTTATTGGAGGAGGAATTTAGGTTGTATTGAAGCCTCGAAAAAAGCTGCTTCAAACATTGGGGGATAACCACCCGGTCGGAACCATAGGAAAACTCATTTTCCATTTGGTATGGTGGCTCTGACTGGATTTATAGGACCAGTTTCCTAGTAATTTAAATGGTTTGGGGATGGAAGAATTGAGTGGTTGGAAAATGGGACTAAAAGACTGAAATAAAATTATCTAATCTAATCTATAACTAATAAAAAATTCTAAAAAAACTAACCTGGGTGTTAAAATGTGAATACAACTTTAAATTGTTTCAATTAATCAATAATCATGAAAATGTATTAAGGTTTAATTGAAAGATGTAGTAACTAATAAAGATAACTTTTTTTAAGAAATTAAACAGAGTTATAATAACATATTGTATTCATCATTAAATATATCATTCACATATACTGAAAAAGATAAATATTTCTACACATTCAGAAATGATATGTATAAAGAAATATTATGAAACAAGTACACATAAACGATAGAAATTTAAAATAGAATATCACATAACATAAGAAAACTAACAATGAATAGATAGAAATACCATATCCATCTTGCTACTATCCAATGCAATCCAATATCCAAATCCAGCAACTTAAATGTAAAATCAACTCCAAGATACATAAATGTAGTTCTTAAAGATAATTTCACACAGAATCACCAGATGTGATCCTTTATAAAAAATATAAGAGTCAATGGAGTACAGAAATGTAATCTTCAAGTAAAAATATTACAAATTCAGGACCCCTTTCTAAATGCATGAAAGGGGTTTAAAGAGGTACTTAACAAAACAAAATAAGTAAAATTATTCCTACAATATATCTGAATAAAAAAATATAGAACAGAAATGCGATCTTGAGGTAAACCGAGTAATTGATTATGTGTTGCGTTCGATGTGTCTAGATGGCAGATTTTGAGCATTTCCTTCACTTCTTCAGGATGACTAAGCTTTGAGTGCAACCGCCCTGTATATGTGGTATCGGATAATTCGGGAATGACACAATCGATGGCATTTGAAAGAAATTTTATTGTTGTTTGTTGACTATGTGGCTTGATAAGATCAGCCCACAATGTATACCATGATATTCCTTGTAGTTGGCCAATTTGTTGATTTTTATGAATTATCTCTTATTTCCATCTGTGCTCAATTTCTTTTACCTTAGGTAATTGGCCGGGAGTATAGTCTGCAATTAAATTGATTGCATATAAGTTATCATTTACCAGCTGTGTTACATTTTTCATTATTCTTTTAGCCCTGGATGTAGCCCTTTCTGCTTTGATCAGACCATGTTCCCATTCTGCAAAAATAATTTCTTTATGTCTTTCAATAATCTTGGGAAGAATTGCTTTTCTTCCTGATTCTGAGTCTTTCCATACAAGAAATTTAGAAATATTTTCATCAGCTTCATCAAATTCAATTTTAAGAGTGACTCCTTCATCTACCAAGGAGGATGTTAATTCACATAGGGATTCTACTTCTGCAACCTTTAGACAAAATTCATTTAATTTTTGAGACAATAACTTATTTGTCTCCAGAGCTTCATTTTTGAATTGATCCAAACTGGGATAGTTCTTAAACTTGTCTAATTTAGATTGATACATCTTCTCTTTCTCAATCTTTAAAGTCTGCTCATTTTGTAGAGTAGCCTGTAATTTTGCTATTTCCTAATTTAGCTATTGTTTCTTTTCTAAAGTTTTTTTATCGATATTTTCCTTTTCAAGAGCAAGCTGCTCTTCTAATTGTTTAGATTTTATTTCTTCATCCTGCAGTCATTATTCTAACTGAAATATTTTATGTTGGTTCTCTGCAACCTGTTCTTCAAACATGGCTATTTTCACATCTTTTTGCTTCATTAACTGTGTAACTTCAGTGGCCTTGTCTATAGTAGCAACACTATAGGCACCTGCATACTGGGATAATTTGGTGAGATCCTCAGATGGATTCACCTCAGTATTCTTATAAACAATATTCATGAATTCACCCTGTGATGTTAAAAGTGTATCTTGATCAGTTCTCCTCCTTTTTCTTTGTTTTCTCACAACAGCTCTATGTTTAGGACTGTAAAATATATCTAGAGGGAGAATTTCTTCTATCTTCAACAAGATTTCACCTGTGGGGTTTTCAAGGATAATTTCTATATCCTGGTCTTTCTGATCATTAACTTGGGGAGTATTCTGTTGTCCTATTTTCTGGGAAAATTGTTCATATTGGCTCAGCAAATGATGAGAAACAATAATTTTAGTAGCTTCTTCTCCTCCAAGTTGAGAATTTGAACTATTTTTTATATCACTTTTTGGTTCCTATCCAGTATTCTCACTTTCTGTGCCTCATTTTTTAGTATGCACGTTGGGATCAATACCTAAGCTTTATTTTCTTGCTTGGGCCGAAGACTGTTGTACATTAATTTTAGCAACTGTTTCTATCTTTTCAGTATTAACCTTGCTGCTAATATCTTTATTTTGTAAAACAGGATTAGTTACTGTTACTTCTTATCCAAAGGTATTCCCTATTTCAAACTATTGTGATTCCTTCTCTTGTATAGGAGCTCTCAGCTGATCTAGAGGAACTTTGAGTAACCTATGACTTCTAAATAACGAAAATTTACTCATTTCTTCGGCCGAAAGTTTGTACTTGGTCAAATCAAAAAATTGGAACATGTTATCTACATAAACAAATAAATCATCAAAAATATATGGTTCATGTTTGAACTGAGCAATTGCAACAGAAGTAGTAAAATCATATGCCACCTTCCTTGGGTCATATTGTTTCCCTGGTATTGTTGAAAGATTGAGATTAGATATCTTACCAACTTATTTTTCGGCATGAGAAATTTTTTTTATAGTAGTATAGTCACCACATTTAAAAGGAAAGGTAGGCCACATAAGCTTCTTTCTCTTTTTCAAAATTCTAGACATGCCTTGCACCGTTAGCAGATACGAAATTTCCTGTGCTAACAGTTTTTCTGGAACATACAAGGGAAGAATGTGTGGTTCTACAATGCTTCCGAAAATTCTAATATATGTGAATTTTTCTTCTCCAAACCAATCTCCAATTGAGAACAAATCAATTTTAGCTTTTCCGAAAATCTTAGGAGGGAATCGGCCAATAATTGTTTGATAAATCGAAATAAGGAGACCGTGACAAAATCTGTAAACATGGATTTTGAAATGTCCCTTCCATAAGAACTTGTGATATATATGAATAGGGACAATTTCTTTGGGATTCCATTTCCAACCTAGCATGGGGAGCTTATAATTGAAATAGAGGGCATCTACGATATAATCATAAAAATAAAAAGGAGTGGAATTTACTAAATTTTTGTCTTTCCTGTACTCAAGAATTATGTTGGCTATCTTATCAGAAAAAATGACAGCCCCATCCATTATCTAAGAACTAACAACAGAATGTATTAATGGGACCATTTGAATGGAAAACCTAGCTGAATTATCATTTCCAAACAATATACACATCATTGTTGTGGCATAATAGTATGGAGTCGAAAGAGACTTCACAAAGTACATACCTGATGCCTCGTGCTTATGTTTTTCATGAGCATTTCTCCATTCTTTAGTCGGCTCTGACAGGTTTTCACAATCCGCAAAAAATTCCTTGAGGATGTCCTTGTTATAGATTTTTTGAGGGTCCGGGAGGTGGTACATTGCTTTAATTCCTTCTGCTTTGAACGACCTGAATACTTCTCCAAAAGCAGAAACAAAGGTTCTATTTTGAATAGCCACATTATCAATTACCCATCGAATAACATCATAATACGGAAAAATGTTTTCCCGTGCTGCAATCCAGTGCAGGAATGAATTTGCTAATGCACTAAGAGGAGTCTCATAATCAGAGTCTGAGTCATCTTGATCAGGAACAGATGCCTTAGGAACAAAAACATTAAGGTTTTCTTTTTCAAGAAAATTATATACACTTTCCCATGTCATCCTACCAAGTCCTTGGCAGGAGGTATCTATAACCAGCTTGACCTTTGATAGTTTCTCTTTAGATGGCATGGTAAACATTGGAGCTTTTACAGCGAGGGAAGCTTTCAATTTTCTGGCTCTTTTCAACATTTCAGTATCGGGAAAATTTTCCCTGGTCCTACGAATGAAAGGATTGGACGTTATTTTGTTCCGCAATGAATGAAATCCTTCAGCCAAGGTGAAAACACAATAATGAGAACAACTACACACAAGGATTATTTTGTTAATTTCTATTTAATATCTCCCTGTTTATAACATAAATGCCCTCTTTGAAATCAGAGATCGGCATATCGGAGATCGGCATATCGGAGATCGGCATATCTTTGAAATAAATGTAAAATTACCTTTTAAATCCTTTCGATGTGATGAATAAATAATATATGAACATTAAGTAACAATCACATCACAAATTTTCAAAGGTATGCAAAATAAGATAATATAATTCGTGTCGATTTCCACTTGCAATGATCGCATCGGGGGTTTTCAAAATGGAGTATATTTTCGAATGAGCTTCCCTAATTTCTGATTGCGATGAGGTGGGGTCTGCCATGTCAGAATCTTTAATCGCATGAATACATTGTTTTAATTCTTTCGAAATGCGATTTCAAAGAATCGCATTGCATCGGAAGTATGAAAAATAAACATAACATTTTAAAGTTTATCCGAAATGCGATTGCGACTCAGCGCAATCGCATCAGAATTTTACAAAGTAAAAATAATATTGAAAGAATTCTCCGATTTTCCGAATTGCGATTTATATATTGAATATTGTCAAATATAAAGTTTTTATATATAATTTTGATATGATTAAAAGTTTTGTCTCTCATCAGATCAGAAAGTTTTTAAAGGTTTGTATACTTTGTAAATACAAATATGAAATGTATCCTTTTATCAATGAATCTTTCATTTCTATTTAGGAAGAAAGATGACAAGGGGACCTATTTCTAAATGGAATTTATTCTAAAAATTTAAAAATGGGCAGGGTTGTTGTACAATACAATAATTGGCGATTCACTGGAAGAAACAGTTATCTCTGAAAAATAAATTTAACACTATATTTTTAGTAAGTAAAAATTTCTAAAGATAATGAAAACTTAACTTAAGATAATTCAAATAAAATCTAACTGTGAAAAAGAATAAAAATCACTTAAAATTTCTTTCTAATTCTTCAAGGATAAAAACATTTTTGGGTTATCTCAAGCTTTGATTGGTTGATAATAATAAATTAAGTGGGTTTTTCCAAGTTTAGCTTTTGTTATATACTCCATTATCATAGGTATTTCCTTTGCTGCCAGCAAACATTCATAGTCTTGACAGGGTTACCATTTAACCATCAACCATTCATTATCCCATCCAACTAAGATTATGACTGTTTAAAAATAAATTTATAAGACATATTTTCTCATGTTTTTTGTTTTTAATTTATTTTTCTTAATTTAAGAGCCATTGTTCTGGTTTGGTAGCTAGTTAGTAACAATGCCATTCACTAGTTGTAATTAAACTGAACAAGCTGGCTCCTTATGAGACCCCTCGTCCTACTTTTATAAGCCATTACCCTGTTTTGGTATGTAGTATTGGTAATGTCAGTTGTATTACTTCCTATGATCATGGTAAGCAGGCTCCTGATGAGACCTCTTATCTCCTAAATTTTTTCATATAATTTCTTAGAATTACTTTCTAAAAAATCACAACTGAAATGGATGGTGTGAAATAGTTGTATCCTTAAGAATAAATGGATGAAAATTCTCAGAGTTTTTTGTTTTCTAAAGCTTGAAAAAATCTTTAATTTTTAAAGATAACCTTTCTCTGCTTAATAAACTTATAATGATTTACATTTTCCTCAAAGTTTCAAAAGATCATGTAAATGTTTTGAACAAATTTTCAAAGTTTAATATTTTATTTTAAACTATCTAAAATTGTAATCATTTCCCTAAAAATTATTATTTACACAAAATAAGTATTTATAACATTCTTTCCAAGACAATTTTTTAATAGTAAAAATTCAATCAAAGACTATTAACAACCGTTATTTTCAAAAATAAATAAAAATTGTAGAAAGGAATATGTACAAGTAAGAAGGGGTTACCTCCTTATGAAAAGAATTTCTTTAAGACAAGCCCATTTATAGGAAGAGATTCTTCCTTTCCTGTTAAATCTTGAAGTATGAATGTATATGATCCTATCTTTTCAGGAATCTAAAATGGTCCAAGCCACATTTTTTGAAATTTGGTATGTTTACCTTTTTCTTCATGTGCTTTATCCCATTTCAGAACAAGATCACCAATTGAAAAAAAAATTGAACCGGTGGAATTTGTATCAAAAGAAGATTTAAAAAGTTGTTGATGTTTCTCATGAATACTTCTTGCTTTCTCTCTATCTTCTTCTAATTTCAGGATTTGATCAAATCTAAATTGAATGGATGAGGAAGGATTTTCTTCAATGAATTTCACTAGGGCTAATGATGGAAGAGCTAGATTTGATGGTATCACAGCTTCCTTAACATAAACTAAATTGAAAGGTGAAGTTCCTATAGAAGCTTTAAGAGTAATATGATCAGCCCATAATGCAAAGATTAAAGATTTGTGCCAATTCTTTTGATGTTGGTCAATAGTCCTTTTAATAATTTTGATGAGATTTTTGTTAATGGATTTAGCTAAACCATTACCTATAGAAGCTTTAAGAGTAATATGATCAGCCCATAATGCAAAGATTAAAGATTTGTGCCAATTCTTTTGATGTTGGTCAATAGTCCTTTTAATAATTTTGATGAGATTTTTGTTAATGGATTTAGCTAAACCATTACCTTGTGGATAATAATTTGCTAAATATTTTAATTTAAAACCTCTTTTAATTGAAAATTCCATTATACTATTACCAGAAAAATAAGATGCATTGTCAAAGACTAGAGCGTTAGGTACACCAAACCTGGTAATGATGAATTGATCGATGAAATAAATAATTGCATCAGAATTAGATACCTTTAGAGGAATTTCTTCTACCCACTCTGTGAAGTAATCTGTTGCTGTGAGGATGTACTAGTGCTGTTTGGAAGAATGAGGTACTATCTCACCAATAACATCAAGCCCCGATTGCTTAAATGGTTGTTCAATGTTTACTGGTTGTAAAGGAAAAACTTGCTTCCTTTGTCTTCCACTAGCAGTTTGGGAAATCTTGCACTTCCTCACATAATCATGTGTATCTTTGAAATGGGTAATCCAATAATATCCAGCATGGATGATTTTGTGAGCTGTGGTATCACCTCCAAAATGACCGCCTACTGGTCCATTGTGTAATTCCTACAATACCTTTTTTGTTTCAGTCTTTTCAAGACATCTTAATAGGATTGAATCATAATTCTTTCTGAATAACACATCATCAATGATTTCATATTTAGTAGCATTCAACCTTAAAGCAAATTTATTCTTATAACTGAGATTAGAAGGAGCATACCCATTTTTCAAGTAAAAGATCAAATCAGTATACTATGATTCAAAATATGTAACACTTATCTGACTTACTTGAACATCATTTTCTAGATCTTGATTTTTTTGTATGTTATGAGCTCCTGCTAATAATCTACAAAAACCTTGTCCTCTAACAATATTTGTTGGTTTAATATCAATATCGTATTCTTGCAAAGTTGTCACCCAATTAGCCCTTTTTTCTCCTACTTCTCTTTGAATTAGTAATTGTCTTACTACAAAGAATGAGACAATAACCTTTGTGTATGTTTTTAAGAGAAAAGGCCTCAAATGCTTGATTGAATTAAATAGAGCGAAGGCTTGTTTTTCAACATCGGAATAATTCAACTCATCTCCTTGTAGATTTGAGCTAAAGAAGGAAATCGGTGCTTCAATTTGTTGATCATTGAGCTGTGTTAAAACAACAACATAGGATGTTTCGATTTCCAAAGTATACAAAATAAAATCTTTGTAAAAATTGGGACTATTCAATGCAGGTGCATGAATAATTGCCTTCCTGATTGCCTCAAAGGCTTCTTTTTCTTTATATGCCCATTTGAATACTAATTTTTTTCTAATCATATTCTGCATAGGTAAAACAATTTGAGAAAAATCTGGAATGAATCTTTTATAAAAATTAATCTGGCCTAAAAATGGTTGCATGGAATTTTTATTATGAGGTAAAGAAATATCAGAAATTTCTTTAACTCTATCAGGATCGATATATATACCATATTTTGACACAACAAACCCTAAGATTTTTTCTTTATCGAGAGCAAAGAAGGATTTCTTTGGGTTTAAGGAAATACCAAACCTTTTATAGCTTTCAAATATTTGTTTCAGATCATGTAAATGATTGGATCTCTTTTTTGAATAAACTGTTATGTCATCAAGATAAATAACAACTGATTTATTATTCTGACCCTTAAATGCTATGTCCATGGCTCTCTGGAAAGTAGCTCCTACATTTACTAAACTAAAAGGCATTTTCTAATAAGCATAAGTTCCCCATTTGGTCCTGAAAGTGGTTTTCAACCTATCATCTGGATGTACTAAAATTTGATTATAGCCTGAAAGTCCATCAAGGAAGGACATAAGTTTAGAACCAGCTACCTTTTGGAGAAATTGCTCCATGGTTGGTAATGGGAAATTGTCTTTTTGACATGCCTTGTTTAAATTCCTGAAATCAATACAGATTCTAATATCACCATTTTTCTTCCTGACATGTACCATGTTGGAAACCCAATTGGAATGCCTTACAGGAAAAATGATTTTGGCTTTCAAAATCTTGTTGAGTTCTGTTTTGATTTGATCTTCAAGATTTGGATGAATCTTTCTTAATTTCTACTAAACAGGCTTAACATCAGATAACATTGGAATTGTGTGTTGAATTACATAACTATCATAAGTCTTTAAGTAATCATAATTCCAAGCAAAGACATTTTTATATTTAATTAAAAGATTAATGAAAGTAGATATTTCCTCAGGGGTTAAATTGAGTCCTAGATTAATGTTCTGTGGTTTAGAGTCAGAGCCAAGATTTACTAATTCAAATTTCAAAGTTGAACTTTGAAGTTTAGCATTAGTAACTTTCTTGAATCTGTCTTTTATATCATACAGATCCTCAAGTTTAACAACAGATTTAGGAATCGGATTTTCATTACTTCTTGAAGTAAATTGTAGATCATGATCATCTTCCTCAATAATTTTTTCATCATATTATTTCTCAGAAGTTAAGAAATTCAAAATATCCTGATCATGGTAAAATACTCTCCAGTTAGTAATATTGTTTGGGACAGATGGGCAAAAAATTAACTCTATTGAAAATCTATCAAGACAGTAATCTTCAGCAGGAAGGAGTTTCGACGCAACATTAGCTAACAGGTCAGCTGATGTGTTTTGATTTCTAGGAATAGAAGAGATATCAAATGCTAGAAATTGAGTGGTAAGGTCATGTACTAGGGTTTTATAATGTTTAATATGTCCTGAAAGACAATGGATGGTATTGCTTACTTCTCTTATTACAATTTCGAAATCTCCATATACTTTTAAGTGTTTTAAATTTAACCCTATGGCCTTATAAAGCCCTTGAATCAAGGCTTCATATTCAACAGTATTATTTGTAAACTCAAATTCTAATCTACATGAGAGCATGGTCTTCCCTTCTTTTGGATCAATTAGGATGCATCCTACTCCTGACCCATCATTAGATTTTGATCCATAAAAATATAATGACCAAAATAAATTTCTATCTATGGGTCTATCTACAAATGAATCAGAAATATTAACAATTCTAGAGGAATCAGATTGCGAAAAATTTTCAATTTGAGAAAAAAAAGTATTTACAGAAAAAGGTGATTGTGGTGCAGTAAAATTTCCAAGAAATGACTCAGCAGAATAACCACCAAGAATATTATTGTTGAAAGCTACAGGTTCATTTGGTTGTTCAAATTCAGTTACAGTGTGTGTCATATGTTTTTCTCACTCGATTTTAATTTGATTTGGCTTCTCTTTTTAGGGAAGCCACATATGTGAAAAATCAGTTGAGATATAGCCATTAAGTTTCGCAGACCAGTCTCTTCTTAAGACTAACCCATAGAATTCTAGAATATCTGCAATTAGAATAACGATTCTTTGGACAATCCTAGGATTGAAAGCTAGTCTAATGGTAATTGAATTGATTTCTCCAACAACTTGAACCTTAGAGTGATCCAATTGTACAATGTGAACAAGAGACTTCTGAGGTTCGATATTCAATTTAGCAAAAACCAAAGAAGGAATTATATTAGAGGATGCTCCTGAATCAATTAAACAATTATGAAAATTCTTATTGTAGATTTCATAAGTCAACATAAATGGAGGTGTCTGAGAACTTGATCTTTCTCCAATAAGAACAGTGTCTATTGCATCTACTTTTTCTAGTGGCTTACCAGTCCCTTTAGCTGCTTTAGCTACTACACCAGTTGGTAGAGGAGCAATAGGTGTAGCTTTTAACTCTTTTAATAATATGTTTTGTTGATGTTTGAGTTTGTTGAGTTCATGTAATGAAATATTCGGTCTATTCTTTTTCATGTCCTCTATAATATTATAATCCATTGGATCTGATATCACCAGAGTCTTAGATGATGATGTGGGAGGATTGGAAGATGATGGCTAATTCTAAGTGGGTAAAGAAGAAACTTTCTTTGTGGGAGTTTTGTCTTTGGTACTAGGATTTGTAGTCTTCTTTTTAGGAACAGGTTGAACAGGTTCCGATGTAGATTTTCTCCTTGTACTCACAGGCATGGCTTCTTGCTCCATTTCACTATCTGAATTAGGGAGAATGAAATCCCACATTACATGTAGTTCAACTATTTCCTCTCTTTCATCTTCTTCATCGGACACTAGAGGAGTATCTTCTTCCTCTTCCTCTTTTGATTCTACAATGGATATTGTATTGGGAGGTTTTGTTTCAGCTTGATTTCTCTTGAAATTTCTGAAGGGTCTCTTTGTAGAAGTCTCCACTACTTGATTTTTAATATCAATCATCTCATTGGACATGGTTTTAAGAACCTTCTGTAAACCTTCCATATCAAATGGATACCTTGGTGTCTTTTTCTTGGAATCATCTTTAAAATTAACTTTCTTTTATTTTCTTTCCTCGATAGCATTTTTCGTATCAAGAGCAATCATTCGTTTTTCAATTGAAATAACTTCTTTCATATTTTCAGCTAAAGTCGGTTTTGCAACTCTATCTATGTAAATTGCTATGTTTGAGGGTAAAGAATTAATGTACCATTCACTTCTAACCTGTTCACTAGGTTTAGACGTTGTAGGGATCTTATTCAAGAGTTTATTGAATCGAGAGTTAAAATATTTAATGGGTTCTTTTGACTATGTCTTTAAATTGGAGAGATCATTGATTAGAGTAGCAATTGATCTATCATCTCCATATTTAGTTAAAAATTGCTCTTCAAACATATCCCAATTTGTGATAGAATCAGAAGGTAAGAAAAATTATTAGGACCCTGTTGTTCCTTGCAAGGTATAGGGAAATAACCTGACTACAACATCTTCATGCTCTACTTGATTTAGATTTATAGCAAGCATAAAATTATTGATATGTTCTTCTTCTGGTATACCAATATCTGGACTAAACTTTGGCAGCCATTTTTCAGGATGATCAGGTAGATCATGCAAAGGTGCAACCATATTTACAGCTCCTGGTCTAGTCCATGGTATTTGTGCTGGTTTTGCCATTGTTGTGATGATGGTAGAAGAAGTAGAAGTGATAACTAGTGTATGAGTAGAAATAGTTGAAGTAGTGGAGGAGACAATTGATGTTTGAATAAATGTAGTTTGAGTAGATGATGATGAGACTACTGCACTTTTCTAATTTGGAACTTGGGAAACAGATGATTGAATATGCGATGATGAATTAGTACCACTTTCTGTTTCCAACGGAGTTCTTCTTGTTTTGACTCTACTAGGTATAGGGAATTCCTTTGGGGAAATCCCAAGTTTTTCACTCTGTGACATAGTGACAGGACGAGAAGAAACAAACTGTGAGGTGACACTACCTTCAAATAATTCTGATTCTTTGAATGATAGCAAGAATCCTTGAAGTTTATGAACTAAAGCTTCAACTTCAGGGGATTCACGAGATGGGTTGTCTAATTGAATTGAGACTTTGGTATTGGGTGTTTCAATACTTTTATCAATTTCTTCTCTAGTGATTTGAGATGTGGAAGAAATTGAAGGTGATGAGGGTATTGTGCTCTTAGAATGGCCTACAGATTTTGATTTATCTACCATTCATAGATTTGTCCCTCCTTCTAGCACCAAAAATGTTGAAGCCTCAAAGAACGCTGCTTCAAACATTGGGGGATGACCACCAGGTAGGGACCTTAGGACAACTCCTTTTCCGTTTGGTATGGTGGCTCCAACTGGATTTATAGGATGAGTCTCCTAGTAATTTAAATGGTTTAGGGATGGAAGAATTGAGTGGGTGGAAAATGGGACTAAAATACTAAAATAAAATTATCTAATCTAATCTATAACTAATAAAAAATTCTAAAAAAACTAGCCTTGGTATTAAAATGTGAATACAACTTTAAATTGTTTCAATTAATCAATAATCATGAAAATGTATTAAGGTTTAATTGAAAGATGCAGTAACTAATAAAGATAACTCTGTTTAAGAAATTAAACATATTTATAATAACATAATGTATTCATCATTAATATATCATTCACATATACTGAAAAAGATAAATATTTCTACACATTCATAAATTATATGTATAAAGAAATATTATGAAACAAGTACACATAAACGATAGCAATTTAAAAGAGAATATCACATAAGATAAGAAAACTAACAATGAACAGATATAAATACCATATCCATCTTTCTACTATCCAAAGCAATCCGATATCCAAATCCAACAACCTCAATGTAAAATCAGCTCCAAGATACAGAAATGTAGTTCTCAAAGATAATTTCACATAAAATCACCAGATGTGATCCTTTATAAAAAATATACGAGTCAATGGAGTACAGAAATGTAATCTCCAAGTCAAAATATTACAAATTCAAGACCCCTTTCTAAATGCATGAAAGAGGTTTAAATAGTTACTTAACAAAACAAAATAACTAAAATTATTCCTACAATCTATCTTAATCAAAAAATCTAGAACAGAAATGCGATCATGAGGTAAACTGACTCATTGATTATCTGATGTGTTCAATGTGTCTAGATGGCAGATTTTGAGCATTTCCTTAACTTCTTCAGGATGACTAAGCTTTGAGTGCAGCCGCTGTGTATATGTGGCATCGGAGAATTCGGGAATGATGCAATCGATGGTATTTGAAAGAAATTTTATTGTTGTTTGTTGACCATGTGGCTTGATAAGATAAGCCCACAATGTATCCCATGATATTCCTTGTAGTTGGCCAATTTGCTGATTTTTATGAATTATCTCTTGTTTCCATCTGTGCTCAGTTTCTTATACCTTAGGTAATTGGCCAGGAGTACAGTCTGCAATGAAATTGATTTCATATAACTTATCATTCACCAGCTGTGTTACATTGTTCATTATGCTTATAGCCCTCGATGTAGCTCTTTCTGTTTTGATCAAACGTTGTTCCCATTCTGCAAAAATATTTTTTTTATGTTTTTCCATAATCTTGGGAAGATTTGCTTTTCTTCCTGATTCTAAGTCTTTCCATACAAGAAATTTAGAAATCTTTTCATCATCTTCATCAAATTCAATTTTAAGTGTGACTCCTTCATCTACCAAGGAAGATGTTAATTCACATAGGGATTTTGCTTTTGCAACCTTTAGACAAAATTCGTTCAATTTTTGAGATAATAACTTATTTGTCTCCAGAGTTTCATTTTTATATTGATCCAAACTAGGATAATTATTAAAATTTTCTAATTTAGATTGAAACATCTTCTCTTGCTCAATCTTTGAAGTCTGCTCATTTTGTAGAAGAGCATGTAACTTGCTATTTCCTGATTTAGCTCCTGTTGCTTTTCTAAAGTCTGTTTATCGATATTTTCCTTTTCAACAGCAAACTACTCTTCTAATTGTTTATATTTGAGTTCTTTATCTTGCAGTCATTGATCTAACTGAATGATTTTCTGTTGGTTCTCTGCAACCTGTTCTTCAAACATGGCTATTTGCACATCTTTTTGCTTCATTAACTGTGTAACTTCAGTGGCATTTTCTATAGTAGCAGCACTATAGGCACCTACATGCTGGGATAATTTGGTGAGATCCTCAGATTGATTCACCTCAGTATTCTTATAAACAATATTCATGAATTCCCGCTGCGATGTTAAAAGTGTATCTTGATTAGTTCTCCTCCTTTTTCTCTATTTTCTCACAACAAATCTATGTTTAGGACTGTAAAATATATCCAGAGGGGGAATTTCTTCTATATTCAACATGATTTCACCTGTGGGATTTTCATGGATAATCTCTATATGCTGGTCTTTCTGATCATTAACTTGGGGAGTATTCTATTGTCCTATTTGCTGGGAAGATTGTTCGTATTGGCTCAGTAAATGAGGAGAAACAATAAGTTTAGTAGCTTCTTCTCCTCCAAGTTAAGAATTTGAACTATTGTTTATATCACTTTTTGGTTGCTGTCCAATATTCTCATTGTCTGTGCCTCCCTTTTTAGTATGCACATTGGCATCAGTACTAGTGCTTTCTTTTCTTGCCTGGGCCGAAGACTGTTGTACATTAATTTTAGTAGTTGTTTATGTCTTTTCAGTATTAACCTTGCTGCTAATATATTTCTTTTGTAAAACAAGATTAGTTCTTATTACTTCTTTTCCAGATGTATTCTTTGTTTCTTTCTATTATGATTCTTTCTCCTGTATAGGAGCTCTCAGCTGATCTAGAGGAACTTTGAGTAACCTATGACTTCTAAATAACAAAAAAAAATTCATTTCTTCAACCTGAAGTTTGGAATTGGCCAAATCAAAAAATTGGGACATGTTATCTACAGAAAAAAATAAATCATCAAAAATATCTGGTTCATGTTTGAACTGAGCAATTGCAACAGAAGTAGTAAAATCATATGCCGCCTTCCTTGGGTCATATTGTCTCCCTAGTATTGTTGAAAGATTGAGATTGGATATCTTACCAAATTCTTTTTCGGTGTGAGAAAAATTGTTGAGAGTGTAGTCACCACATTTAAAAGGAAAGTCAGGCCACATAAGCTTCTTTCTCTTTTTCAAAATTCTAGATTTTCCTTCCACCGTTAGTTGATATGAAATTTCCTGTGCTAACAGTTTTTCTGGAACATACCAGGGAAGAATGTGTGGTTCTATAATGCTTCCGAAAATTCTGATATATGTGAACTTTTCTTCTCTGAACAAATATCCAATTGAGAACAAATCAATTTTAGCTTTGTTGGAAAGCCTAGGAGGGAATCGGCCAAAAATAGTTTGATAAATCAGAATAAGGAAATCGTGACAAACTCTGTAAACATGGCTTTTGAAATGTCCCTTCCATAAGAACTTGTGATATATATGAATAGGGACAAGTTCTTTGGGATTCCATTTGCAACCTAGCATGGGGAACTCAGAATTGAAACAGAGGGCATCTAGGATATAAGCACAAAAATAAAAAGGAGTGGAATTTCCTAAATTTTTGTCTTTTCTGTAATCAGGAATTCTATTGGCTATCTTATCAGACAAAATGACAGCCCAATCCATTATCTCAGAACTAACAACAGAATGTATTAATAGGACCATTTGAATGGAAAACCTAGCTGAGTTATAATTTCCAAACAATCTACACATCATTGCTACGGCATAACAGTCTGAAGGTGAAAGAGACTCCACAGAGTACATCCTTGATGCCTCATGCTTTTGTTTTTCAGGAGCATTTCTCCATTCTTTAATTGGCTCTGACTAGTTTTCATGATCTGCAGCAAATTCCTTGAGGAAGTCCTTCTTATAGATTTTTTGAGGGTCTGGGAGGTGGTACATTGCTTTAATGTCTTCTTCTTTGAACGAACCGGATACTGATCTAGAAGAAGAAACAAAGGTTCTATTTTGAATAGCCACATTATCAATTGCCCATCAAATAACATCATAATACAGAAAAATGTTTTCCCATGCCGCAATTCGGTGTAGGAATGAATTTTCTAATGCACTAAGAGGAGTTTCAGAATTAGATTCTGAGTCTACTTCATCAGGAACAGATGCCTTAGGCACAACAACCTTAGCATTTTATTTTTCAAGAAAATTATATACACTTTCCCATGTCATCCTACCAAGTCCCTAGCACGAAGTATCTGTAACCATCTTGAACTTTGTTGGTTTCTCTTTAGGTGGCATGGTAAATGTAGGAGCTTTTGCAGTGAGGGAAACTTTCAATTTTCTTGCTCTTTTCGACATTTCAGTATCGAGAAAATCTTCCCTAGTCCTGCGAATGAAAGGATTGGACATTCTTTTGTTCTGCAATGAATGAAAGCCTTCAACTGAGGTGAAAACACAATAATGAGAACAACAATACACAAGGATTATTTTGTTAATTTCTATTTAGTATCCCCATGTTTATAACATAAATGCCCTCTAAGGGGTCACACTCACGCATTCAAAAAAAATAAACCGTGATCATCTGTTTGATTTTCAATTAATGGCAACGTACAATTGAAGATCGGCATATCTTTGAAATAAATGTAAAATTACCCTCTAACTCCTTGCGATGCAATGAATAAATAATATATGAATATTAAGTAACAATCGCATCGCAAATTTTCAAAGGTATGAAAAATAAGATAATATAATTTGTGCCGATTTTCGCTTGCGATTATCACATCGGGGGTTTTCAAAATAGAGTAGATTGTCGAATGAGCTTCCCTAATTTCCGATTGCGATGAGGTGGGGTCTGCCATGTCAGAATATTTAATCGCATGAATACATTATTTTAATTCTTCTGAAATGTGACTGCAATGAATCACATCACATCAGAATTATGCAAAAGAAACATAACATTTTAAATTTTATCCGAAATGTGATTGTAACTGAGCGCAATCACATTGAAATTTTACAAAGTAAAAATAATCTTTAAAGAATTCTTCGATTTTCCAATTTACGATCTATATAGTGAATATTGTGAAATATAAAGCCTTTATATAATATTCTTACATGATTAAAAAATTTGTCTCTCATTAGATCGGAAAGTTTTTAAAGGTTTTTATACTTTGTAAATACAAATATGTGATGTATCCTTTTATCAATGAATCTTTTATTTCTAATAAAAATGATTGGATTTTTTCTAAATATTTTATTTCTATCTCGGAAGAATGATGACATGGTGACCTATTTCTAAATGGAATTTATTCTAAAAATTTAAAAATGGGAAGGGTTGTTGTACAGTACAACAGGTTGGCATGAAAAATTGAATGTAAAATTATGGTGACAAGGAAGCCTACCATTCACATATATAAATATGGAAGTGTTGCTACTCCTAGACTTCCACAACCTACAAGGTTGACACCACAAAAATTGGAAGAAAAAAGAGCAAAAGGGCTTTGCTACAGTTATGATAAAAAATACACTAAAGGTCATAAGTGTGCTAAGAAGAAATTATTTTACATAGATTGTGAAGAGGAAGAGGAAAATGAACAAGAATCTTAAAAAGAAGAGGATATGCACCAAGAACCAACCCTAGAAGAGGATGAGATGAGTCTGGCCATATCGTGTAATTCATTTTCAGGAAATACCACTCCTCAAGCTCTCAGGATAGAAAGACATATCAAGAAGAAAAAGGTAATAGTATTGATTGATTTAGGTAGTACCCATAATTTTATTCGTTGTAAGGTAGCCAAGGAATTGAATTTTTTCCTATACCCAGCACCAGAATGTCAAGTGATGGTTGCAAATGGAGGAAGTATAAATTGGTTTGAAAAATGATATAATATCAAGCTAAAAAAGGGGGAATATGTATTGAATAGTCCAATGCTTTCAATTCGAATGGGAGGAACTGATGTTTTACTAGGAGTACAATGGCTACAATATTTGGGGATGATAGCTTTTAATTTTCAAGAACTTTTCTTGAAAGTATTTTCAGAAGGAAAGGAAGTCAAATTATGAGGTATCGTAGGGAATCCAGGAAAGATAATAATCTCTAATTTGATGAAAAATCTTCAGAAGAAAGAACAATGAGGCGTAATTGCACAATTATTATCACTAGAAGTTCCAACATCAAAATCATCTATTTCTCCAGATCTCCAAAAAGTCTTGGACAATCATTCCAAGGTGTTTGAAACTCCCAAAGTACTTACACCTATTCATGATCATGATCATGCTATTCATTTGATTCCAAATAGTCTTCATCCAAACATCAGGCCTTATAGCTATCCTTATTTCCAAAAGATGGAAATTGAACATATGATTGTAGAAATGTTAGAGGTTGGTATAATTCAACCTAGTCAAATTTCTTTCTCTGGTCCAGTAGTATTGGTGCACAAGAAGGATGGATCATGGTGCATGTGTTCGGATTATAGGGAGCTCAATAAGCTCACTATTAAAGGTAAACTTCACATTCCTGTGATTGATGAATTACTGGATTAATTACATGGAGCAATTTATTTTACCAAGTTGGGTCTTTGTTCAGGATATGATCAAATTAAAATGAATACTGAACATATTTCTAAAACAACATTTCAAACTCATGAGGGTCATTATGAATTTTTGGTCATGCCTTTTGGCCTTACCAATGCACCTTGTACAGTTCAAGGATTGATGAATTCGATTTTCAAACCCTTCCATAGAAAATTCGTGCTAGTATTTTTTGATGATATACTAATCTACAACATGTCTTGGAAGGATCATGTTCAATATGTTGACAGGGTGCTCAAACTATTGTAGGAGAAAAAATTATATGCAAAAACATCCAAATGTTTCTTTGGAGTACAAGAGGTGGAATATCTGGGTCGTATTATATCTCACGAGAGTGTTAAGGTAGACCCTAACAAAATTAAATCTATTAAGCAATGGAAAGTCCATAGAGCCATAAAGCACTTGCGATGATTTCTCCAGTTAAAAACGTATTATTGCAAGTTTTTTAAGAATTATGGGAGAATAGAAACACCTCTAACAAGGTTATTGAAGGAAGATGCGTTTTCATGGACTCTTGAACCAACTATGGCCTTTGAACATATTAAAGAGGAAATGTGCCTAACACCGACCTTATCTACACCATATTTCACAAAAACATATATTGTGGAATGTGATGCCTCAGGAAATGGATTTTGTTTTGTTTTAATGCAAGAAGAAAGACCTGTTTCTTTTGAAATTCGTCCAATAAAAGGAAAGTGTTTACAGAAATTTATTTATGAGAAGAAAATGTTAGCAATACTACATGCACTAAAGAAATGGTGACCATACCTAATGGGACAATGCTTGAAGGTAAAAAATGGTCATGATAGTCTTAAACAGTTTTTGGAACAAAGACTATCTTCAGAAGAGCAACAAAAATGGGTCACAAAGGTGTTGGTTTATGACTTTGAAATAATATACAAAAAATGGAAGCTAAATGTTGTTGCAGATGCACTATCAAGAAGGAATGAAGAGGTGGATGTTGGAAAAATACTGAGAGGGGGGGTGAATCAGTATTTAGAGATGACTGACAAATTTTTTGTATTCCTTTCTCTTAAAACCATATGTTACATTACTGCATCCAACTTGTATGTCCACAGATCTTATTATGTCTTTACTTAGATCATTGCATCATTTATTCATCAGACAAGAAGTAAGCATGAAAATAAATAACAGAACAAACCATCAAACATAAGCAACACATATGAACACTGAGATTTAAGGTGGAAACCCAATTCGAGAGAAAACCACTACTGTTGTTATCTCAATCTTCAATATTTATTATAAAGAAAACGTCTTACAATTTTATGATGATGCAGACTCATATCAGCACGTAGGCACCCACTTGCAGAAGGATACAACCTTCACTCGTTTACGAGCCTCTCCTGGAAGGGAGCTACAACCCCCTACTTTCGTTTACCAGCCTCTCCTGGAAGGGAGCTACAACCCCCTACTTTCGTTTACCAGCCTCTCCTGGAAGGGAGCTACTACCCCCTGCTCTCGTTTACCAGCTTCCACTTGAAGGGAGCTACAACTCCCTCACTGAAGGCTTCGACCCTCAGATCTACTGCGGACCACGTTTCATCAATTTTCATACTGGATGCTCCAGTTTCCACACAACATACCTTGCAGCCACCAGATTTATTCATTTTCTTCAGTACACTTCGCACCAATTCTTCATGATTTCGTCAGTCGATCAAACCAGAGATTCATCATCGTCAAATCATTATATCCATGGGTGCATCGTAGATTTAGATTTATCAATTAAGAATAGAGTTCATCCATGCAGATATTCCTTAGATAAATTTATTCATTCACCACCCTTACGCATGCACACCTTGTACAATTATCGTCTTCTCCTTATATAGTTTTTGCCTTTAGTAAAACCATGAGTCAAAACCATCCAACTACCAATGGTATTCATATTAAAATTCGAACCAATCCAAATTGAAAATCCAATCTTCGTTCTTCCATGTACGAATTGTCCCAAAGGTAATCTTTTTCTCTACCAAATAATAGTATAGCCAAGGTTAAGTAATATTAACGTGCCACTGATGGTTTTACTTTCTTTTATTGTAATTTTATTTATCAAATTTGTGGAATTTGATAAATAAATATTATTCACACCCTTTGATAATTAAATATTTATATTAATAATCCATGCTTTTATCGAATGGCCTTCTTAAAATATACCTTTGGATCCGGCCCCACATGCATAATCGACAACTTAATCAATATTATTTAGAACTGGGGCCCATTGCTAACAATCAACCCAATCGAAGGGCTCATGTTTCATCGCGCCACAACATCCAATCTGACGGATATCGCTTGGGAAAATTGCATGGGCAATAATGCATGATGGCATGCCATACTTGTGTTATTATTCACGCACCTTCCTCACACGATCACCGTCTGATGGCTTCCCTCTAGATCAATGACGCACAATAATATCGCTGGGCATCCTGGGTCGAACTACAATGCGCGATGGCGCACAGTGACAAGCGGTTTTGTGAAGTCGTACAGGGACACGTGTCGAGCACTATATGGAATTGCTCCCCACCTCTTGAATACCTCTTGCCCATCAAAAGTGGTGTGATGAAAATCAAAAACCACTTGTACTGTTCCTCCTTCGTGGTTCTGCCCTTCTCTCAAGATTCCGCCCATCCTTCCTTTTGTTACGTTCTACATATTTCCTTCCAGGTTCCATTCATGATTCCAAAGGGTTAGTCTGGGTTTGCGCTATCCTTCTTACTTGGTCTATCTTCGGAAATATTTCCAATAAATGACGAACACATGTAGTTCTCATCCAACGAGATTTTCACATAGAGTTAGTTATACACAGGCTTCCTTTATGAGGGGAATGAATTCAACAGAGTTTCAGAGCATTCCGTATGAGAATTGAACCAATCAATACCCAAATACACTCGGTACATAGGATTTCCTCCATCAGGATGCATACGTACACCGAATAAAACTTCTCATATGATTTAATTTCACAGGGACACAAATATCCTTCCTACTGAATTTAAGTTGCTCCTTCACTGATACTGCTCTCTGTAGATGAACTCTTTCTCTGTTCTTCTCTACTACATTTATTTTTTCTGTTCCTAGTTACTCTTTCAGATGCCAATTCCTTTGCCATTGTTTTCTCTGATGTCTCTGCTGCCTTTCCAGATCTCCAATCAACTAACCCTTCTAAAACTGCCTCAGCTTCATATTTCATTTGCTCTTTTCTTTATTGTTGTTTCAAGTGCTCCCCTTTTGGCATTGATGGAGATACATGATTCTTACATCTTTAACACATAGGTTGCTTATCATAGGCAACTTATCAAGTAGGTTTCCATCAAGGACAACTTCATGAAGTAGGTTGCCATCAACTTTAGCAAGTAGGTTTCCATCAAGGACAACACTCTGCATCATATTGCCAACAATCTCCCCCTTTGGACTTGATGGCAACCATGATGGTGTTTGATCACCACAACAGATAGATACATTGATTAGATCATTATTCAAACACCATGATACTCTCCCCCTTTGACATCAAGGGAAAAGTGTGGATCAAAAACAAACAAGTTTTTTCTTCTCTTGTATAAAGAAGAGCTCCGTGGATCTGATTTGTACTGAAGTTACCATGCTCCCCCTGAGTTCACGATGAATCTTCAAAAATATTTTTCAATGAAGTACATGACTCTATGACCATTCCTATCACCAAGGACTTCATACTGACATTAATGCTACAACCAAGTGGATTTACATATGTGACTCAACTACCCAACCAAGTGGGTTTTACAAATTTGAACAAATCCTTTCATGACTGAATTATTACAATTTACATCATAGGTCTAAACATAACCTTTTCATCAAATTACAAATATGAATTTTTATAACCAATATCAAAAATACCTCAAGAGAGAGATCATATTTCAGAACCATCATAATGCCAACAATGCATTACTCTCAGGAAGGCTAATGCTCCCCCTGGAACTGTGCTACATCTTCAAACATCAAAAATGACTTATAAATGTCAACAATGCATCTTTTTCATATGACCAATGCTCCCCCTTAGCCTGTGCATTCAGAGATGCCCAACAACACCTCACAACCAATTTAATCTTCTGTATTTAAGTAGATCTGATCTTATGCATGGCAGAGACTACTCCCAGTTTCTATTTGAGATATTCGAACGCTTCCCTGGGTAGAGGTTTGATAAATATATCAGCAACTTATTCTTTGGAGGGAACATACTCCAGTTTCACCTTTTGTTCAAGAACTTGTTCCCGTAAGAAGTGATATTTGATGGGAATGTGCTTGGTCTTGAAATGCATAACAGGATTCTTTGAGATACTGATGGCACTTGTATTGTCACACATAATGGAGATAGGAGGTGAACATTTGATTTGAAATTCTTGTAAGGTTTGCATCATCCTGAGAAGTTGAGTGCAACATGATGCGACAACCACATATTCTGCTTCTGTTGTAGATAATGCATTAGATATTTTCTTCTTGCTAAACCAAGATACTAACCGAGGCCCCATATAGAATGCACCACCACTAGTGCTTTTCCGATCATCAACACTTCCAGCCCAATCTGCGTCAGTGTATGCATAAAGAGTAAGATCAACATTTTTTGGATACCATAGTCCATAGTCTTGAGTTCCTTGTAGATATTTGAATATTATTTTCATAGCCTGAAGGTGAGACTCTTTTGGATTAGGTTGGAATCGTCCAACAATCCCAACTGCATGCATGATGTCTGGTCTTGTCCCAGTGAGTATAAAGTAGACTTCCTATCATATATCTATATTCTGGTTGATTCACCGTGGGGGAATCATCATTAGAACTGAGATTACATCCAGTTATCATTGGTGTACTTACAGGTTTGCAATCTTCCATGCCATAATTCTTCAGGATTTGCTTGAGGTATTTTTCTTGTGATAAGAATATGCCATCTGTTGCTTGTTGCACTTGTAGGCCAAGAAAGAATGTTAGTTCCCCAAGTAAAGACATTTCAAATTCTTGCTTCATATCAGAAGAAAATTTCTAACTCATAGACTCTTCATTACTTCCAAAAATGATATCATCAACATATAAAACCACAATCAATAGTTTTTCATTTTCAGTTTTTGTGTATAAGTTGCAATCAACAGACCCCTTTGAAAATCCTTGTTGATGAAGATATTTGTCAAGTCAATAGTACCATGCCCTTGGAGCTTGTTTGAGACCATATAGAGCCTTTTTAAGTCTAAATTTTTTTTTTTCATAATTTCCCAGAATGAATCCTTCTGGTTGTTCTATATAAACTTCTTCTTCTAGATCACCATTGAGAAAAGCAGATTTAACATTCATTTGATAAACTTTGATTTGTTGGAAGCTTGAAAAAGCAAGAAACATTCGTATGGCTTCAAGTCTAGCTACAGGAGAAAATTTTTCTTCAAATTCTATACCTTCTTGTTGAGCATACCCCTTGCAAAAAAGTCTAGCTTTATTTCTTATAACATCCCCATTCTCATTTAACTTGTTTTTGAATATCCATTTACCTCCAATGACATTTTTGTCATGAGGTCTTGGTAGTAATTCCCAAGTGTGATTCTTTTCAATTTGATCAGGCTCTTCATTCAGGGCTTGAATCCAACATTCATCTTTGCTAGCTTGAATGACATTGTGAGGTTCAATAGTGGACATAAATGCCAGATTCCTAGAAGATCCCACAAGAGTCCTTCTTATTTGTACACCTGTTCCCTTTTCTCCCAAGATTTCAGATTCTGGATGATTCTTTTGAACATATCTAGATGGAGCTTTTTCAGATAATTCATCTTCGGGTTCTTCATTGGGTTCACTGTCTATATAATTCCTATTTGATGTAGAAGGATATATGTCATCAACATCTTCATATGTTGTTTTTTTTTCTTCTTTTGGAGCTGCAGGAGACTCGTCAATAACAACATCAATACATTCAACAATATTTCAAAGTCTTTTATTGTAACATTTATATGCTTTACTCCTAGAGGAGTAACCAATAAATATTCCTTCATCTACTCTGGGTTCAAAATTGCCAAGATTTTCATCATTATTTTTGATAAATCATTTGCTTCCAAAAATTCTAAAATGCTTTATAGTGGGAGGATTACCATACCAGAGTTAATATGGAGTTTTATCACTATTTACATGAACATGTGCCTTGTTGAGAATGTTTGCTGCTGTATGTGCTGCTTTTCCCCAAAATGTGTTAGGTGTTCCGAAATCATCAAGCATTGCTCTAGCCATTTGTTGAATTGTTCTATTCATTCTTTCTGCAACACCATTTTGTTGTGGAGTGCCAGCTACAAAGAATTGTATTTTTATGCCATGTTGTTCACAAAATTAAAGGAATTCATCTGGTGTATATTCTCCTCGTCGATCAGATCTGAGGCACTTAAATTTTAGATCTAATTCATTCTCAACTAGTGCTTTGAATATCTGAAATTTCTAAAATGCTTCATCTTTGTGTTTAAGCAGCCCAATCCAACACATTCTAGAGATATCATCAATGAATAAGATATAGTATTCTTCACCATGTGGTGACTTTTTCCTCATAGGTCCACATATGTCAGTATGAATGAGTTCAAGAGGCTTACTTGATGATCCTTCCTTGGCATTAAATTGTACTCTGGTTTGCTTACCAAATTGGCAAGATTTGCATATGATATTTTTAGGTAGAGTAATATTGGGAAGATCACGATCAACTTTAAGTCTGCTTGATTTGTTGATTTGGGAGAAGCTCAGATGCCCCAACCTTCTATGCCATAGCCAATTTTCTAAATATTTACTCAAGTAACATTGTTCTTTGTAGTTCTTCAAACATACAGGTTGCTTGGAGTTCTTTTTCCTTTTATAATTGCTTTACTTGTATCAAGATCACATACCACACATTATTTTGAAGTAAAGACAACTTTAGTTCCTTCATCACACATTTGACTTACACTTAACAAGTTATCCTTTAATCCATCGACATACATGACTTCATTAGCTTTCACCTTTTCTCTTAGAAAAATAGACCCTTTTCCCTTAATTACCGCAGGAGTATCATTTCCAAATGTAACATTCTTTTCTTTTTCTAAAGCACTATATGATAGAATTTTGTTTTTGTCACCTGTCATGTGTCTTGAGAATCAACTATCAATGTACCATTGGTTTTATTCATCTTCTCCAAATAACGCTATGCCACAATTTTCAACCTGTAATTCCTTATTTTTCCATACTTTGGAGCTTGAAGGAACATGTTATTTTGGCTCAACTTTGCTTCTACATTCATATTATTCAGGGCCAAAGTTATTGCAATAAGCACATTCAACTTCATTTTGAAGAGGAGAATAGTTGTTATAATTATTCTTCTTTGTTTCAATATCAATCCTTTTCTTTCTTGCTTCTCTTGTCATGTTGGTTTTATATGAAACACATTGAATAGCTTTATGACCAAAATTGTGACATGAGAAACATTGTCTGTTGAAGAAGAAATTTCTGCGATCATGAAATCTTCTACTTGAATTTACCTGTTGATTGGTGTTTCTTTGAAAGACATTCCTGTTAGTGTTCTTTGAATTGAGATGATCATGCTTTACCTGTAAAGATTCTTTATTCCCTTGCTGAGTGGCAGCATGTTGTATACCAGCTGTAACTGCTTTTAGATAATTTGGTGCTGAAGCCTGAGAAGATTATCCAATATATCCAAGACCTGTCTTTATAAGAGGAGAACGTTGTACCTTGATAATATCATCTAAGGTTTCAGATCCTTTAGAAAATATAATATTCAGAGTCTTTATTTTCTCAAGTTCTTTTCTTAGACTTACTACTTCACACTCTAATTTCTCATTGTGTTTCTCTTTTTCTTCAAGCTGTTTTTCAGAGTTTTTATAGTTATTTTACTCCCTTCTAAGCAAATTTTGAGCTTAGTGTTTTCATCAATAAAATCACCGTCTTCTAGACCATCCACAAAAGTATCCTTCTCTTCTCTAGATTCTTTTTCAAATGACATGAGAAGTCTAAGATTTTGTGCACATTATTCCTCACTATCAGATAACCCATCACTGTCTTCATGAGTATAATAACTTTTTCTAGTGCTAAACCTATTCTTATTCCTTCTTGTTGCTTCCTTCCCTTTTTCATGTGTTTCTTTGTAAGGACACTTAGCAACATAATGACCAACTCTTCCACAAGTAAAACATTTGAAAGGAAGCTTACCTCTGAACCGTCCTATACCAAGTTGGAGTTTCTTTACAAAGTTTACCTCATCTTCTTCTGAGATATACCCTGATCCTTCTGCCTCTTGTAATTCTTTCCCTTTTGTAGAAGCTCTAAAGATGGCTTCTTTGACTTCAGATGGTCCTCCTCTTCTCATTTCATATGAAGTTAGTATGCCATGAAGTTGCACCACAGTAAGATTTTGAAGATCCTTCTTTTCTTCAAGAGCAGAAAATTTTGACTCAAATTTTGTTGTTAGTGATCTTAAGACTTTCTCAAACAAATTAGATTTGGTTACTTTTTCTCCCAAATGATGCAGGAGCATCGGAACTAGATAGCAATCTGGAAATTTGTCCACATGTTGTGGCTAACCATAGTAAAATTCGTTAACTGTTTGGTCGAATTCAGGATTACTGAGAAGGATAAAACATCTCAAATAGTTTGTTATTGAAATAAGTGTGAGATTGCCTTATTTTAAATTAGAGATAATATTTGTTAAACAAGTGTGCACGAGAGCTAGTAAATAGGGAATTTTGTTAGAGTTTTAAAAATAGAAGATTATGTTATCGATTTGTTAGCAGAATTAGTGGAAGGATTAATGAGAGGAAATGGTAATAAGCGAGGAGATCTTCACAGAGAGAGGGGGTTCTTGTGTGGAGCGAAAGCTCAAATTTGCAGAGATGTAGAATTAGAGAATTGGTTTTGTGTGGAGAAAACGCTCAGAGTGTGAGAAAATTATATTTTGAAATAGTGTGTAATAATATTCATTTTCTTGGGCAATTTGGCCAAGACGAGACTCTGTTGTTTGTTTTCTTGAATATTATGGACAAAATTATGTCTTGTGCATAATCGAATGACTAAGTGGAGTCTTGAGCGTTGTTGTCTGTGTAATGGATAGAAATAGTGTGCGGGCATGTGTTTTGTTTTAAATTGTAATATTTCCTACGATGAGAGCAACCTGACATTTTAAGTCTGTGAGCGTATTATGTAAAGCATAACGCTAGAAATATTTCACATTCAATTTTGATATAGTAGATCGGGGTTTAAAGTCAATCTCATATTTTAATTGATTGACTGGTGTGTGATCTATGTGTGTTTTAAATTCAATTGTGAGAAATACAGGCTTAAAGCAAATCTGGCACTATTAATTATTGTGAACTGAAGTTGTTTTAATATAAAGAAAATGGTTGAAATATTTCGCAAAATCCTTGAGTGATGGATCAATATATAATGAGTTGTAATGCATCAGATCTGCTTAGTCTGTTGCATCGGAGCGTGGAGAGGCAATCCACATCACACCACATAATAACATAGTTTGGATGCGAATCATTATAAAATTGTGTTGATGTTATATCGGATCCGAAGATCTCACAAGTGTATAGGTAAGCGATGGTTAGTTATTGCATTACAGCGATTCCGATATGCGATTGATATCACATCGGAACATTTGACAAGCAATACATATGATAAACCAATATCAATTGCGATGGCGAGCCAGTTGAACTACATCGCATCAGAACTGTGATTATTGGGTAAGTTCTTTTTAAACTCGCGAGTTAAATTAAAGGGGTCGACTTCAAGGTTAGCATTGTCAATTGAAACGCAGAGGAATTTGTGTCAGGTTGAAGTCAGTAATTGGGTTGGAAGTAGTTTAATTCGGCATTAAAAGTGCGTTGTCAATGTGTAATAGTGAACAGTTCCAGTCGATTTCAGAAACTAAAATCAAGAACAAAGGTAAGATGACAGACCTGTGATTTGATGGCGTAGCATTTAAATACATGTGAGAAGAATTGAATTTATGTCGATTTTTGTTGAAAATGGCATAATTGATTCATAGATAGGCATAATTTTGAAACCTTTTGTCAGCACAGGAGAAAAAAAATGCAGAGAACGACTTTTGGTTGTAAATAGACAAGAAGTTTACTTTGAGTTGGGAGACTTCTTTTTAATGATGAAACTGTATTTTCTGTATAATACTGTTGATGTCTGTCTACGATTTGTATCAACGTGCCTATTCATGTGTCCATACAGTCAATGTTGGAGCTACAAAACACTGAATGAATCTGAAGGAGGCAAAGAAACAATTGTGGTGTTGTTGAAGAATTCGCAGCACTGGAGGAAGTGTTGACTGGAATTCGTTTTTTTGAATGCGGATGAAATTGAAAGGTAATTTCAATCTTTTATGCAGAGATTATTAGGTAGCTGGTGGTCGATATAAACATGAAGGAAGCACTCGAATGTTTGATTATGGAGTGAGAGTTGGGAATTTCTTGTTGTTGAAGTTTGAGTTTGGGTTAAATGTTGATGATGAATTTGTATACGCACGAGGATAGAAAGATTCTGGGTTTGCAAGAATTCCCCTGCGTCATTTTGGTATCAGAGCTAGAATAGCTCTGTATTAGCTCTGTATGAAGGTTTCTTGGAAAGCGTTGAAGACTGAATTTGAATTTATATCAAATCATGTGTGAAGAGGTAACTCCCGGTTCAGCATTCGAACAGAATAGAATTCTGTTTTGATTGAGAAAATTTGATATGGGTTGTATGAGTGACTGACATATTGCAGGCGATAAGCACAAAGATAAATTATGACATAATTTATGGAGTAACATATGTGTATGCAGGTAAGGGAGATCAGATTCTAATCTAACAGTCAAGCAACCAGAGTATAGCTGGGAGAATGGAGAAGAACAATTAAGTTCTTAGAGGCAGGTAAAGCAGAATTAAGTAGAGATTGCAGAGACAGAAAGAATCCACAACGATGTTGGGAAATGGAAATTCACTTGGATAGTGCAGGTATAGTGTTTGTTGAATTTTGATTTGAGTTTTATTAACAAAGAAATGGAATGAGGATTGATGGTTGCAGCAATGAAGTATCTCAGCAAAGGAGATCAAGGGATAGTAATGAAAGAAGTTGTTAATAATTTCTGAGTGGAAGAAACTCAGCAAAGAAGGAATTGTTGCTGACAGCTAAAGTTTGCCAGATAAAGCCAGAAGATTGGAAGAAAGGATCAGATTCCAAAATCTGATTGACAGTGGTTGAATATCAAGAATTTGTGCAGAGGAAGCATAAAGATTTGATGGAACAGATTTGCAGAAATGGTGAGATTTTGAAGGTAGTTGAAGAGTTTGAAGACACAGCTGACAACTAGTGGGAAGGATGGTCCATTTAAAAGTGCAGGTGAATGGAAGGACAAGATCAGACCGAGATCTTGAAGGTAAGATGATATGGTTTTATTTGGATTTGAAGATTAAAATATTGTAGTCTTTGCATTGAAGAAGAAGTATTATTGTAACTCCCAAAAAGCAATTCCATAGAAGATGTGGTTAAAATTGCTTACAGATAAAGGAAGCTGGTGAAAGTTCTAAGTGAAAACAAAGATGTGGCAGAACCTTGAGGAATTCCAATAGAGATTGGATTAGGAGGACAATTGCGTTCTTAGAACATGCAGGTGAGTTGAAGCCCAGGAAGAGCAAAGAGAAGTGCTCAAAAGGAGGTTCCAGAGATAGAGAACCAATTGCTTGCCAAAAGACTGAGTGAGGAGAGCTTGGTGAGGTAAGTGTCAGCATGACAGGACTTGTTGTTGAAGAGGCTTTAGCGCAACTCATAGTAAAGTGAGTAAGGAACTCATAGAGATGGAGAGGATGATGACTAGTGACAGTCATAACAGAGGTTCTGAAAGAGACCATAGCAGAGGACAAAAGGAGAAGGATGCCAAGGCAAATGGCATACCGAGTCAGTTAAGCAAAGAGGAATATGAAAGGGAGAAGGCTGAAATAGTAGTTCAGCTTGAGGTGTTAATGGAGATGTTGCAAAGAAATGAAGTAGACCAGAAGCATGGTTATGTCATGAGAAAGAAGGTGAAGTGGCAGAGACTACAAGAGAAGAGGAATCATCAGGTAAATATGCAGTTGATAAAGGAACTAAGGGAACTTGAACAAGTTATAAATGCCAAACAGAGGATAGAGGAGCTCGAAAGAATTGAGCTACATCAAAAGGAAGATGTTGAAGTTTCGATATGTTACCCAGAAAGTGGACCATTACTTTTTGAAAGTGATGAAGAGCTAGAGGAGTTGAATCATATGAATGATTTGAAGCAGCCAGAAGATTTGATGACTGAAGCATTAAACAAGACCATCAGGTCTTGTGATTTTAAAACTAATGATTGGTGTATGATTGTAGGTTTTGAAGAAGAGGAAGAACATCTACTAAAGGATGTTAAGGAAGATTTAGCAGAAGAAATACCATGTGATAATGAGACAATAACAAATGAGGAAATGGAAGATCGTGTAAAATTTCCAAAGTCCACTCCAAGTAAAATGATTGAGTTATATAGAGAATTAGACTTTCAAAGGAGGAAATTGGAAGAGCAGAGGATGAATGTCCAGGATAGATTGCTGAAGAAAGATGAAAAAGCAGTTGTTATAAATAATAATCAACAAGAAATTGACAAATGCAGAAAACAAAGGCAAGAAATTGTTCTAAAAGACAATGTAACAGCAGCAGAAAATGTGCAAAACAGCAGTAAGGGTGAAAAGGAAGCGATCAAAACAAGTGAAGAACAAGAAAGAATGGGAGTTTAGCAATCAAGAGATGGAAACAACCAACAAACAGAGGACATACTGGACAGAGAAATTGAGTTGATAAGGAGGTTAGTGATAAAAACATCCCAGAGAAAGACGGGAATAAGAAAGAAAAGGAGTGACAACAAGAGGAAGACAGTAGCAGATCTTGAAGGCAGATCAAGTGGAGCATTACAGCACAAAATATGGAAACCTGGAGGACAACAGCAGATAACAACAACAGTAAAGCAATTGACAAGAAAGGAAAGATTACAAAATAAAATTTGGGATTCAGGAGGAAATAATTATCCATACTTATGACTAGGTGGTCATGAATTTTCTTACATGGAGAGTCTGATCTAGGAGCATCAGAACTAGCCAGCAATGTGGAAATTTGTCCACATGTTGTGGCTAACCACAGTAAAATTCGTTAACTGTTTGGTCGAATTCGGGATTACTGAGAAGGATAAAACTTCTCAAACAATTTGTTATTGAAATAAGTGTGAGATTGCCTTATTTTAAATTAGAGATAAGATTTGTTAAAAAAGTGTGCACGAGAGCTAGTAAATAGGGAATTATGTTAGTGTTTTAAAAATAGAATATTATGTTATCGATTTGTTAGCAGAATTAGTGGATGGATTAATGAGAGGAAATGGTAATAAGCGAGGAGATCTTCGCAAAGAGAGGGGGTTCTTGTGTGGAGCGAAAGCTCAAATTTGCAAAGATGTAGAATTAGAGAATCGATTTTGTGTGGAGAAAATGCTCAGAGTGTGAGCGAATTATATTTTGAAATAATGTGTAATAATATTCATTTTCTTGGGCAATTTGGCCAAGAGGAGACTCTGTTGTTTGTTTTCTTGAATATTATGGACAAAATTATGTCTTGTGCATAATCGAATGACTAAATGGAGTCTTGAGCATTGTTGTCTATGTAATGGATAGAAATAGTGTGCGGGCCTGTGTTTTGTTTTAAATTGTAATATTTCCTACGATGAGAGCAACCTGACATTTTAAGTCTGTGAGTGTATTATGTAAAGAAGAACGCTAGAAATATTTCACATCCAATTTTGATATAGTAGATCGGGGTTTAAAGTCGATCTCAGATTTTAATTGATTTACTGGTGTGTGATCTATGTGTGTTTTAAATTCAATTGTGAGAAATATAGGCTTAAAGCAAATCTGGCGCTATTAATTATTGTGAACTGAAGTTGTTTTAATATAAAGAAAATGGTTGAAAGATTTCGCAGAATCCTTGAGTGATGGATCAATATATAATGAGTTGTAATGCATCGGGTCCGCTTAGTCTGTCACATCGGAGCGTGGAGAGGAAATCCACATCACGCCACATAATAATAGAGTTTGGATGCGAATCATTACAAAATTGTGTTGATGTTATATCGGATCCGAAGATCTCATGAGTCTACAGGTAAGCGATGGTTAGTTATTGCATTACAGCAATTCCGATATGCGATTGATATCGCATCGGAACATTTGACAAGCAATACATATGATAAGCCAATATCAATTGCGATGCCGAGCCGGTTGAACTACATCGCATCAGAACTGTGATTATTGGGTAAGTGCTTTTTAAACTCACGAGTTAAATTAAAGGGGTCGACTTCAAGGTTAGCATTGTCAATTGAAACGCAGAGGAATTTGTGTTAGGTTGAAGGCAGTAATTGGGTTGGAAGCAGTTTAATTCGGCATTAAAAGTGCGTTGTCAATGTGTAATATTGAACAGTTCCATTCGATTTCAGAAACTAAAATCAAGAACAACAGCAAGACGACAGACCTGTGATTTGATGGTGTAGCATTTAAATACATGTGAGAAGAATTGAATTTATGTCGATTTTTGTTGAAAATGGCATAATTGATTCATAGATAGGCATAATTTTGAAACCTTTTGTCAGCGTAGGAGAAAAAAAATGCAGAGAACGGCTTTTGGTTGTAAATAGACAGGCGGTTTACTTCGAGTTGGGAGACTTCTTTTTAATGATGAAAATGCATTTTATGTATAATATTGTTGATGTCTATCTACGATTTTTATCAACGCTGCCTATTCATGTGTCCAAACAGTCAATGTTGGAGCTACAAAACACTGAATGAATCTGAAGGAGGCAAAGAAATAGTTGTGGTGTTGTTGAAGAATTCGCAGCACTGGAGGAAGTGTTGACTGGAATTCATTTTTTTGAATGCGGATGAAATTGAAAGGTAATTTCAATCTTTTATGCAAAGATTATTAGGTAGCTGGTGGTCGATATAAACATGAAGGAAGCACTCGAATGTTTGGTTATGGATTGAGAGTTGGGAATTGTCGGATGTTGAAGTTTGAGTTTGGGTGTAAATGTTGATGATGAATTTGTATACGCACGAGGATAGAAAGATTCTGGGTTTGCAAGAATTCCCCTGCGTCACTAGATTTCTCATACAATTTACAATATCATCAAGACATAAAAAGAAATTGGCAATGCTCTCCTCATTATCCATTTTTAGATTCTCATATTGAATTCTGAGAGTTTGGAGTGTAGAACTTTTTACCTTTGCATCACCTTCATAAGTTAGAATGATTTTGTCCCATATTACCTTTGTTGTATTCAGCTGCATGACTTTGACAAATTCTGATTCAGTTAGACTTCCCAATAGAGCATTGACCACTTTTGCATTTGTTTCATAATTATTTCTTTCCATCGGATCTGTTGGTAGCTGGATATTGATATCCTCCTTCAACAATTGCCCATACCTCTACTCCCAGATACTAAAGATAGTATCTCATCCTTATTTTCCAGAAGATTAAATTGTTTTCGTTAAAGAGCGGGGGCCTAATAGATGTTGTTCCATCTTGATTTCTCATCTTTCTTGATCTTCCTTTCAGTGGCTAAGCTTTTTCAGAAGGACCTGCTCCGATACCAATTGTTGGAAAAATACTGAGAGGGTGGGTGAATCACTATTTAGAGCTATCTGACAATTTTTTTGTTTTCCTTTCTCTTAAAACCATATGTTACATTACTGCATCCAACTTCTATTTCCACAGATATTATTATGTCTTTACATAGATCATTAGATCATTTATTCATCAAATAAGCAGTAATCATGAACATAAATAATAGAACAAACCATCAAACATAAGCAAGACATATGAACACCAGGATTTAAGGTGGAAACGTAATTCAAGAGAAAACCAGCGCTGCTGTTATCTTAGTCTTCAATATTTATTATAAAGAAAACTTTTTACAATTTTATGTTAATGTAGACTCATACTAGCACGGAGGCACCCACCTACAGAAGGATACAACCTTCACTCGTTTACCAGCCTCTCTTGGAAGGGAGCTACAACCCCCTGCTTTTGTTTACCAACCTCTCCTGGAAGGGAGCTACTACCCCCTGCTCTCGTTTACCAGCTTCCACTGGAAGGGAGCTACAACCCCCTCACTGAAGGCTTCGACCCTCAGATCTACTGTGGACCACATTTCATCAATTTTCATACTGGATCCACCGGTTTCCAGACAAAATACCTTGTAAGCCACCAGATTTATTCATTTTCTTCAGTACACTTCGCACCAGTTCTTCATGATTTCGTCAGTCGATCAAACCAGATATTCATCATCGTCAGATCATTATATCCATCGGTGCATCGTAGATTCAGATTTATCAATTAAGAATAGAGTTCTTCCATGCAGATATTCCTTAGAGAAATTTATTCATTAAACACCCTTACGCATGCACACCTTGTAAAATAATCTTCTTCTCCTTATATAGTTTTTTCCTTTAGTAAAACCACGAGTCAAAACCATCAACCTACCAATGGTATTCATATTAAAATTTGAACCAATCCAAATTGAAAATCCAATCTTCGTTCTTCCATGCACAAATTGTCCCAAAGGTAATATTTTTCTCTGCCAAATAATACTATAGCCAAGGTTAAGTAATATTAACGTGTCGCTGATGGTTTTACTTTCTTTTATTGGAATTTTATTTATCAAATTCGTGGAATTTAATAAATAAATATTATTCACACCCTTTGATAATTAAATATTTATATTAATAATCCGTGCTTTTATCAAATGGCCTTTTTAAAATAGAACTTTGGATCGGGCCCCACATGCATAATCGACAGCTTAATCAATATTATTTAGAACTGGGGCCCGTTGCTAACGATCAACCCGATCGAAGGGCTCATGCTTCATCGCGCCACAACATCCAATCCGACGGATATCGCTTGGGCAACTTGCACGGGCAATAGCACATGATGGCGTGATGTACTTGTGTTATTCTTCGCGCACCTTCCTCACACGATCACCGTCCGATGGCTTCCCTCCAGATCAACGACGCACAATAATATCGCTAGGCATCCTGGGTCGAGCTATAACGCACGATGGCGCGCAATGACAAGCGGTTTTGTCAAGTCATACAGGGACACATGTCGAGCACTCTATGGAATCACTCCCCACCTCTTGAATATCGCTTGCCCGTCAAAAGCAGTGCAATGAAAACTTGAAACTGCTTGTATTGTTCCTCCTTGGTGGTTCCGCCCTTCGCTCAAGGTTCTGGCCATCCTTCCTTTTGTTATGTTCTACCTCTTTCCTTCCAGGTTCCATTCATGATTCCAAAGGGTTAGTCTGGGTTTTCACTATCCTTCTTACTTGGTCTATCTTCGGTAAGATTTCCAATAAACGATGAACACATGTAGTTCTCATCTAACAGGATTTTCACATAGAGTTAGTTATACGCAGGCTTCCTTTATGAGGGGAATGAATTCAACAGAGTTTCAAAGCATTATGTATGAGAATTGAACCAATCAATACCCAGATACACTTGGTGCACAGGATTTCTTCCATCAAGATGCATACATACACCGAATTAAACTTCTCATATCATTTAATTTCACATGGACACAAATATCCTTCCTACTGAATTTAAGTTGCTCCATCACTAATACTGCTCTCTATAGATGCACTCTTTCTTTGTTCTTCTCCGCTACATTTCTTTTCTCTGTTCCTAGTTACTGTTTTAGATGCCAATTCCTTTGCCACTGTTTTCTCTAATGTCTCTGCTGCCTTTCTAGATCTGCAATCAACTAACCCTTCTAAAACTGCCTCAGCTTCATATTTCGTTTGATATTTTCTTTATTGATGTTTCAAGTGCTCCTCTTTTGGCATTGATGGAGATAAATCATTCTTACATCTTTAAAACATAGGTTGCTTATCATAGGCAACTTATCAAGTAGGTTTCCATCAAGGACAACTTCATCATGTAGGTTGCCATCAACTTTATCAAGTAGGTTGCCATCAAGGATAGCACTCTGCATCATACTGCCAATAGTGGAAGCATTTCTTTGTGCCATTTCTATTATCTAACCATATTGGATAACCGAAGCAAGGGATGAATGGAAGAAGGACGAAGAAGTATGGGCACTCATTCAAAATTTTCAGCAAGATCCTAGTACATCTGATACTGTTTTTTGGAAAACTAATTCCTTATGGTACAAAGATTGCTTATATATTTGTAAGAGTTCCAAACTAAAACAAAATATTCTTTTGGAATTGCACACTTCTCATTTAGGAGGTCACTCCAGATTTTTAAAAACTTACCACAGGCTTCCAGAAGATTTTTTTTTGCGATGGCCTTAAATCTAATATTCAAAAGATTGTAGCGGAATGTTTGGTTTTCCAACAAAATAAAGTTGATATAATTAAGACCCCGGGACTTCTACAACATTTATCCATTCCAAGTCAACATTGGGAGCGGATTTCAATTGATTTTATCACAGGTTTACCCAAGTTCGAAGGAAAGAATGTCATCATGGTCGTAGTTGATAGAATTACCAAGTATGCACACTTTTGTACATTATCTCATCCATATAAAGCAAGTACAATTGCTACTACATCTATGGACACAATTCAAAAGATACATTTAAACCCATAGATTATTGTGAGTGAGAGAGATCCCATTTTTACTGGAAATCTTTGGATGGAGTTATTTTCTTGTTTGGGTCAAACTGAGATAGTCAATAAATGTTTGGAAGGATTTCTTCGTTGTTTTGTATCTCAAAAACAAACAAAATGGGTCAAGTAGCTACCTCTCGTTGAATTTTGGTATAACACTTCCTTCCATACTATAGCAAAAATGACCCCATTTATGGAACTTTATGGATATCATCCACCATGCATCACATCATATTTAAGAGAAAAATATAAGGTTCAAGTAATGGAAGATCTCATCGAGCATTGACAAGAAGTTCTCTAACTCTTAAAGGCTAACCTAAATTTGGCACAAAATTGAATGAAACAATAGGTAGATGAACATCGCAACTAGAGAAGTTTTGATGTAGGAGACTGGGTATTTTTACAGCTACAACCATACAAACAAATGTCCCTCATTTAAGTTAAGAAGGATGATAAATTATTTCCAAAGTACTATGGTCCTTACAAGGTGTAGCAAAACATGGGTATTATGGCATAAAAATTGATGCTTCTTGCTTCTTTGTGAGTGCATCCAGTTTGGGCCATGTTTCATGCTTAAAGAAGCTTATAGGTGAAAATCTTCCAGTTCAAACAATATTGTTGGAACTTGTTCAGGAAGGAAAGATCATATTGGAACCTGAATAGGTCACGGAAACAAGAACTCCACAACTACAGAATTGATCAATTTCAGAGTATCTCATAAAGTGGAAGAACTTATGGACTGAAGACTCTACATGGGATGATGATAATTTTATACAAAAGCACCCAGAGCTACTCAAGCTTTGAGGACACAAATTTTTTGAAGGAGAGGGGTATGTTAGGTCCCTGTATTACTACTTTAGTCCCTTATTGTTATTTTTTTTCTAAGTAAAATTATATCTGTTAAGTAGTCAAGCCAGAGTTACAATTCTCATCCTCGGAAATTGTAATAGATCTGACAAGAAAATGTATAAAAATGGAAAATATGCCCAAGAAATAACACCATTGAAGAAAAAACTTCAGATCTTCATTAATATCCAAACCCTTGAGGTAGGGCAACACCATACATTCAATCCTCAAGGAAGGAGATCACTCCACAAGCCATATGCTTGCCAATACAATAATCCTTCACATCTCTCAATGGAGAGACTCTAGCCTCTATATAAGTTTCATACATGCAATACCATGGGTAGTTACCATGGGTATCTCAATACCATACATCCAATACAACGGGCTTATCACTTTATTCCCTAGCCACATGTGGTCCCTTACATAATGTGGGTTAACCACTCTATTTATTAACTATGGCCCAATTATTTATCATTCTTATATTATTACATCATATTATTCCCTTGGGTACCTCCCTCTGTACCCTATATTACCCCCCCTAGGTATACTACATTACACCCCCCTTAAACAAGTTTCATCCTTGAAACATAAGAAGAACACAAATAATAAGATCTACTCAAAAGAGTATTCCACTAGTACCATTCATGTGCATCCAGCCATCCTAGAGAAAGGTGAACACTCGATCTAGTCGATGTCTCACTCGCTTGAGATGGAAGTGGGTTCTGGTGGTTCTTCTTTGTTGATGTGTTGTGGGTGGATCGTTTCACCTCTCTATGTGTCATCCAGGGGTTTTTCTCCTTGTTGCTAATTTGTTTCTACCTTCCTCGTTGTTGTCTTGTTGGGTGATGCAGGTGGTCATATGTTGAAGCTTTAACCGATGGAACATCTTTCCTTAATTCCTCCATTATTGGTGATGGAGTGGTGTCAGGTTCTTTTGTTGGTGCTTGCTTTGATGTCTGTGTTTGGTTGTCTACCATCAAAGGCTCATCATCTGGTGTGTTTGTGTCATTAGAGATTTGCACTTCTTCCTCCCTAGTCTCTCCATGGTTCCTAATGCAAATATCGTGCAATGTAATTTTCTTCTTTTTATACCAGAGCTTCATGAATTTCTTTTGCACATTAAAATTGACAATACCAATGGATTCCATCCAAGGGTGTCCCAAAACAACATCCATAGCAGCCATATCTGAAGCATAAAAATCAGAATGCAACACATACTTATCCATAGAAATCTTCAAATCTATATAAATTTGAACATCTTCATTATCAACCTGTGTGTTTTCAATATGTTTTGCTGGAACTTGCAATTTTTTAGCCAAATTCACATTGATACAATTATGCTTGCAACTAGGAATGATAGACACAACAATGTTCTCTTTTTTAATACTTCCATGAATCTGTAATATGGAAATATTAGTAGAAAATAAGTCTTGATGGCTCTTGCTATCCTTCTTTCCGACTTTAGACCACCTGTCCAAAATGACTTTTTCAAGTTTTTTCTCGGGAAGTTTCCTCACTATGCTCTCAAGTGAGGTCCACCATTTATTTGCCTCATATTTAAGATGAAGCCCTATGGAGCATATCCAAAAAATTTGATATTGAGCCTTGAGATGTTGTAAAAAATCTTCAATATTAGGGCCATCATCTTTTCCTGTAAACTTCATCTTGCGAGAATCCATAAAATAAAGTAAGGGTTTTGAAGAAAATCACTTACTTTAGCAAAAATTTAAAATGGACATTACTCGGTCAATATAACTCAGAATCCTTAATATAACATGTTTTTGAAAATGGAATAGCCATTCTGCATCTAACCATATGACTAAAATCCCGATCTAGGCACTCTGGAAACGTAGATTTGCGCTGCAATTGTCCCGCTGTCACAAAATTTCTAAAAAAATGACTGATTTTAAATCAGTGATAACTCCCTCATCCGAACTCCAATTTCACTGATTTTTTTTTTAAATCGGGTGATTTTTCAAGGGGAGCTCAGATATGTAATTTGTTGTCTAAGATTATGCACTAGAATCTACTAAAAATGTCAGGATATTGGCTGTACATAAATTGCCGTCAGAAACATTTCTGCAACACAATTGAATTTAAATCAGCGATATCACCCTCATTCGGACTCCGATTCGACTGATTTTTTTTTTTTTTTTTGGGTTTTTTTTTGTAAGGAATCTAGATCTGATATTTATTTCTAAAAAAATTTTGCCGAATTTTCCAGATCTGCTCTACAAACTCACCGCCCAAAAATTTCCTGCAAAAAAATGAAAAAAAGATCTCCAAACTCTGCCCAAGAAAGTGCTCTGATACCACTTGTAATAGATCTGACAATAAAATGTATAAAAATGGAAAATGTTCCCAAGAAATAACACCATTGAAGAAAAAACTTCAGATCTTCATTAATATCCAAACCCTTGAGGTAGGGCAACACCATACATTCACTCCTTACGGAAGGAGATCACTCCACAAGCCATATGCTTTCCAATACAATAATCCTTCACATCTCTCAATGGAGAGACTCTAGCCTCTATATAAGTTTCATACATGCAATACCATGGGTATTTACCATGGGTATCTCAATACCATACATCCAATACAATGGGCTTATGACTTTATTCCCTAGCCACATGTGGTCCCTTACATAATGTTGGTTAACCACTTTATTTATTAACTATGGCCCAATTATTTATCATTCTTATATTATTACATCATATTATTCCCTTGGGTACCTGCCTCTATACCCTACATTATCCCCCCAAGGTATACTACAGAAATGGATGAATCCATGATGGAGGGAATAGGCAAAATGCTACTATCCAAAACTAGATTGCCCCTGGAGGGGAAACCAACCTTGAAAGTTCAACCATAATATGCTGTCCATAGCAGGAAACCAGCCTTGGTAGCAGTACAAAAAGAGATAAACAAAGCTAAACAAAGATAGTAGATAAACGAGTAAATGGAGAAATTCGAAGAGTGAAATCTATGGAGAACCTTCATGCGAGTTGCTGGAGGGAGGAAATTTTTTGAGAATGTGGCAAATATATCCATAATCCAGAGTGTCCAGGCCTTGGATCGCGTCCTCAAGTGGTTCATGTGGAGAAGAAGGAAGACTGAGGCACTCCTCCAGTGAGTCTGTAGAGGCGATATCTTGCAAGAAGGCTGGATTGTCTAGAGAGGCCATCACATTGTGGACATCTTTCTTCGAGGGGGTGCTCGAATGGCTTAACCCTGGGAGTCGCTTCTCCATAGCTGGTTCAAAATCACTGTCATCTGAATTAGAGCTAGAAGTAGGCTACATAGGGAGGGCTTTAAGTTTGCGTGGGAGGAAGGTAGGCCCAACAACAATGGTGGATTTACGAGCCCTCTTCTTGCAACGGGAGGAGGAGGGTGGAGCATATGAATCAGAGAGTTGCACATGAGGAGCCAAAGGGTCAGAAAACATAGCGGGAGGTGAGGCCGGACCAAGGTTTGAGGGAAATTTTTTTTCCATATCCTAGTCGACAGGAAGATTCAAGTCCATTTGGAGAGCATGTGTGAGAGGGGGTTGTGCAGGGAAGCCCCTTCCCCCTGCTCGCCTGCAATTCTGGCAATGGTGCCATGGCATCTTATCAATTCTAGGTAAGGCTCAATATTTTTGCAAAGTCGAGACAGAATATGGAGCCCAAAGGCTTCTAGCCAGAGCCGAGGGGGATGACAGCCACACAAGCATAGGGAAGGCAAGCAGAGCAGGTTGAAGAGCCGAGGGAGGAGAGAGAATGGCGAACCTCATAGCGTACGAAGGAGTAAATAAGCATGAAACTGAGTAAATCGAGGGAAGGGTGGTGCATGGGACTTTAAAGCCTAGCTCATGTGAGAAATTAAGGCTTCAGGTATCCCCATGTCATGGCACATGGGCGCGTCGTGTGGTGAGGCACATGGCCGCCCCGTGTAGCCCATCGAGACTATATAACACCCACATCCAAGGGATGGTGGTCATTATGGACCAAGTCTGCACATCCTTGGAGGAGAAATTCATCATCAGTGGAGGTGAGATAGCCAGCCCAAAGTGGTGAGGAATGGTGGACACCTTTGTTTGCAAGGAGATCTGCTACCTTGTTAGCAAAGTGTCACACATGGTGGAAGTCAATAGCCGTGTCCATGAAAATTTGTTGCTTAAGCATGGTGATTCTGGTGGCCAAGCGCTATCTCTTGTTGAGTTTTGTGGCTGAAGAGCCCTCCTTGAGGCGCTTAGCCATGTAAATGAGTATATAAGAGTCACCTTCATTGAGAAGGGAAAGAGATGATGGTATTTGGCTATGATGAGTTGCTGAAGTAGTCCTTCCAACTCTGCCGAATTTTTTGTATTACATCTAATGGATCTGTAGAATACTGCGTGCACTTGGCCTAGAGAGGTTCTGAAAATAACTCCAAATCTAGCTTTCCCTAGATTCCCTTTAGAGGGTCCATCAAAGTTCAGCTTGTAGAAGCCTGAGGGTGGAGGGGACCAATGTCCCAGAGAGGGCACCATTTGGTTTGAGGGGGGCTCAAGAATGGGCGAGGAGTGCAGCCAGAGGTTCCAATTGGCCTAGATGATCTGTTCCCCTTGGAGAGTGGTAAGGTCCATATCCTTCCATGGATGAAGAGATAAAGTGTCCTGCAAGTTTCTACAAACCATGTTCCATAGAATTTCAGTAGAGGAACATTTGTCTTTAAAAATACAGTGATTTCACTCCTTCCATATTGTCTAGAGCAGGTGCCCTGGGAGTATTGTCCATAGAGAATTAAGAATGGCATAGTGAAAAGGGGTGGAAGGCCAGCTCTGAATGGTGTTGAAGATGCTCCCAGGGATTCTATTCAATCTTCTGCTAAGAACTGCCACTTTGTCCCAAAGTACCATTCCTCCCACACATTCATTGAAGAGATGCTTAGTATTTTCCTTCTTGTTCCTGCAATTGGGGCATTGGGATGGGCCAATGAATCCTTTTCGACAGAGATTGACCCAAGTAAGTAAGCGATGCTTACTAAGGAGTCAAAGGAAAGTCGAAATTTTTGGCTAATATTTAGGATGCCAGACTCTGTCCCAGATGTCGTCAGGCTAATGAGGTGGTAGTAGAACATTGTAGGCTTCCTTGGTGGAGAAGGTGCCAGTGGAGGTATAGCCCCAACAGATATGGTCGAGATCCTCTAAGACCCATATTTGTCACTTGTTGAGTTATGCTACCATCTCCGGGGTTAGATTGAGTTCAAATTGAGTTTTTATATGATCCGCCATTAGCCATTGTCGAAACCAGCCTGGAGAGATTGCTAAGTTGCTCCAGAAATTATTTACGCAAGGATGGGCCAGATTTTCCAGGATTCCTGGCCAATCCAAAGTGGGAAAAAGATCTGCCAATTTGTGCATCTGCTACCAAGAATAGTACCAAAAGTTTTCTGAGCTACCTGGCTTGACCTCCAAAAAACTGTGGTCATGGATAAGGGTGCGATGCTGACTTTCTTCTCTCTAGATGAGGGAGCATACTTGATCACTACCATAAAGAATGAGTTTTCCCCGAGCCCAGTTGTGGGCATATTTGGCTGCCAAAATTTGTGCCCATGGGATGTTGGTGTTAGAAAAACATTGCCACCAAATTTTGGCTCCCATAACTTTGTTGCTAAGGTGTGGATCACGTAGCCCCAGGCCACCTGCATGCTTGGGAATGCACACCTCTTTCCAATTCACAAGGGCCCATTTCCTTCTTTCCTTGTTGACTCCCTATAGAAATTTCCATTGCGGATCCCAAATTCCTTTGAGCACCCATTTCGGTGCTGCAAGCATGGAAAAGTGGTACAGGGGCATGGATTGAAGAACCGATTTAACCAAGATGAGTCGGCTAGCAAGGTTCAAGGCTTGATGAGTCCGTAAAGGTAGCCGTGATTCCAATCTTTCCAACAAATATTTCCAGGAGGAGTGTTTGAGAACATAATCAGTGAGAGGAGCGCCTAGGTATTTAGAGGGCAAAGATGCAATAGGAAATCCCATAATTTTTCCTATGTTGCATTGGCTGATTAGAGGGGTGTTGAAGAAGAAAATCTAGGATTTGGAGTTATTGACTGAAGGTCCAGCTGCTAGAGAGAAGTAGTCCAAGATGGACTTGAGATTAGAGGCCCCTTGGATGGAGGGGTGGCTGAACAACATGTTGTTGTCTAAAAACTATTGGTGTGAGATGGGAGGGCGCTGATGCAGACTTAGCCCTCAAAGAGAGTGGTCTTGAATACTGGTTTTGAGAAGCCTACCTAAACCTTCAGCCATGATCACAAAAAGGAATGGGGAAAGAGGGTCCCCTTACCGGATGCTGTGATAGGGAGATAAGGGGGGGATGGAGAGCCATTAAGGAGAATGGAATAAAGGGAAGAGGAGATGAGGCTAAGAATCCATCTGATCCAGGTTTAACTGAAACCGAAGGTGGATAGAATTTGCTGGATGTAGCTCCAGTTAAGCTTATTGAAGGCCTTTGAGAGATCTATCTTAAGCATCATTCTTGAAATCTTGTATGTCCTTAAGGAGTGTGCCACCTCATGCATGATAATGATGCCATCAAAGATGTGTCTCCCTTCTACATAACTAGTTTTCTCAGGGGATATAATGAGGGGAAGGATGTTCTTGAGGAAATTGGCGATAACTTTGGATACCAATTTGCAGAGAACATTGCAAAGGGATATGGTGCGAAATTTTCTTGGGGAGGAGGCTTGGTATTCTTTGGGAATGAGGGTGATGAACATGGTGTTAAGAGCTGGCAACATCCAGTGCATGGATCAGGATTCCTCAACCATTTCCTAGACCTCCTTCCATAAATCCTACCAAAAGAAATGAAATAAGTTGGTGGTGAATCCATATGGGCTAGGGGACTTTCCTGCTTTAAGTTGTACCATGGCTTGATCCACTTCCTAAAGAATAATAGGTCTGAGCAGCATCTAGTTGTGTTCATCCATAATCAAAGAGGACATATTTTTAGTGATGCTCTCGATGGCTACCTAGTGATCCAAGGGAGGTTCCGTGAGCGAAGCCTTGAAGTGGTCCAGGAGTTCCTACTATATCTCTTCATGCATCTCTATGCTTTCCACTTGATCATTGCAAAGGATAGAGATGTGGTTGTCCATTCTTCTTTGTATGGTGGAGGGGTGAAAGAAGGTGGTATTCCTATTACCTTATTTAAGCCATCATATTCAGGACTTCTGTTTCCAAAACATTTCTTCTTGAACTTCTCATTCCTCAATCCGTGATTTTAGGACTTTCTCCTAAGTGTCCAGGGCCTCGTTGCACACATAGCTGATGAGATCTTGTTGTAGCTTCTCCATTTGAGCTACCAAATCTCTATGCTCTTGGAAAATGTTGCCAAAGGTGCTTTGATTCCACCTTTTCATTCTGGTTTTGATGATTTTGATCTTTTTTTGAATATTGTACATGATGGATCCACTGAAGGGGAGGATGTTATGCCACTTGGGATATCTACCAGACTTTGAAAATTTTTGTCAACTTTGGATTTCTACCAGACTCCACTAGTTGATCCCCCAATGTAATGAGCTTTTGTAAGACTTACATTGGTCTCCCGCATTTCCTTGGTTATTTGATGATATTGATAGTTTACAGTGGAATAAGTTCCCCTTGGATTCCAAGATGGACACTTCCCTTTAGTAGCTGCGCCTTCAGTAGCGCTTCCTCCAAACTTTCGATTTTCCTAGGAGGTATGGTATGGTAAGCTTTTGAGTCACAAGCTTTTTCCAGCCTAGTTATATCTAGACCTCCAAATTCAATGGATTTTGGTTCTTCCATCAAATAGGTCACAAATTAAAATTTAGGGCTTACTAAGGGAGTCTTGAGAAGATTCGGGGGGGATTGATGGTCCACATCCATCACAACATGCTGCATGGGGATGCTATTTCGAGCTGGCTCAACAGGGGAACTTGGGGAGGCATTCAAGGTATCATTAAGGGTCGCAGTTCTCAAGATTGAAGATTTCAATCCCTCGAGTGGAGGCATGGTGCCAAAGGAGGGAGCATTGGAGATAATGGGATCAGGCTGAGGCTCCTCAAGTGTTAGATCCACATCAGGGTTGGCTAAAATTTGGAAGCTATTACTGGAGGAGGGGATTTGCAGGGAGGGGGAGGGATGGGGAGGGTTAGGGGGGTGGGATTATTTTTAGAATTTATTTTTCTATGGGCTACCTGAGTAGAACCATCTAGATCTAAGACGGTAGAGGGCCAGTGGGAGGAGCGGGTCAATTTTGGGGGCAGTGACGAAACAAATGGCCATTCATGTGACATTTTCTACAGCAAAAAGAAATTTTTTTATAATCTAAGGATTGGATCCATTAAAATTCTTCATGCCAGAGACTTATCAAGTCAGGGAGTGCTTTCGCTAGATGCATATAGATGCAGATCCGAGCGTAGGCTATGTATTAGTTGTGTTTGGTTTCCTCGGCAATTTTGATGAAGTTTCCGAGGAAGTTCCCAATCTCCTTGAGGGTGATTTCTTCCCAATACTCCTACAGCATGAATTATAGTCTAATCCAGACTGGTTCTCAATTGAATTCTTATTTTCCTGGGTTGAAATGCTCCACCCAATTCCTCAGAAAGAGCCCTGTTGCATTTAAAAAGTTAGTCCCTTACTATTACTAGTGTAGGCCCCTTTTTGTTATTTTTGTACCTCTGTAACCCTAATATTTTTATTATTGTGCCCTTAAATTATTATTATGTTGTAAAACAAGCTCCAAAAATAGAAGAAAAGAGAGATGAATGCCCTAGAAATCAACCACTTCGAGGCGGAAGCCTCCAATACATTACATAAACGAAAAATTCTTGGATGATACAAATGAAAAAAACTCATTTATATATATAGGAGTCCATGGGGCCACAATGTAATCCTAACCGACCTAACAATAATAATTTAATGTCACAATAATAACAATATGGGGGTTATAGGGGTACAAAAATAACAATAACGGGGTTACACTAACAACAATAAGGGACTATGCTAGTAATATAAGGACCTAGCATGCTTCTCTCCTTAAAAAAGGTGTCATCCTAAACGCTTGAGTAGCTCCAGGTGATTTTGTATAAAATGCTCATCCTCTGATGTACAATCTTTCGTGGGTAAGTTGTTCCATTTGATGAGATAGTATGAAATTGATCAATTTCGTAGATGTCGAGTTCTTGTTTCTGTGACTTCTTTAGGTTACAATATGGCTTTTCCTTCCTCATCAAGTTCTGGCAATATTGTTTGAACTGAAATTTTATCCCCTATAACCTTTTTTAAGCATGAAACATGGAAAACTGGATGTACTTGCGAAGAAGCAGGAAGCTCCAATTTGTATGCCATAGTACCAATATTTTGCAAAATGTTGTAAGGACCATAGTACTTTGGTGATAATTTATTATCATTCGTAGCTTGCTTGAGGGACATTTGTTTGTATGGTTGTAGTTGTAAAAATACCCAATCTCCCACATAAAAACTTCTCTCACTGCAATGTTGATCTGCCTATTGTTTCATTCGATTTTGTGCCAAATTTAGGTTATCCATTAAGAGTTGGAGAACTTCTTGTTGATGCGCAATGTGATCCTCCACTGCTTGAACCCTAACATTTTCCCTTAAAGAATATGTGATGGATGGTGGATGATATCCATAAAGTGGGCCATAAATGGATTCATTTTTCCTCCAGTATGGAAGGAAGTGTTATACCACCATTCAGCCATAGGCAACCACTTGACCAATTGTGCTTGCTTATCAGATACAAAACAATGAAGATATCCTTCCAAACATTTATTCACTATATTTGTTTGACAATCGGATTGAGGATGATAAGATGAGCTATGAGCTAGCTGAGTACCCAAAAAAGAAAATAATTCTGTCCAAAAATTTCCTGTAAAAATGAGATCTATGTCACTTACAATAATGTTTGGGTTTCCATGTAGCTTTTGAATTGTTTCCATAAATGCAGTAGGAACTGTACTCACTTTAAATGGATGATATAATGCACAAAAGTGTGCATACTTGGTAAGTCTATAAACTACCACCATGATGAAATTCCTTCCTTTGGACTTAGGTAAAACTATTATAAAATCCATTGAAATATCCTCCCAACATTGACTTGGAATGGAAAAAGGTTGTAGAAGACCTTGGGTATTAATTGTCTCCAGTTTATTTTGATGAAAAACCAAAAATTCTGCCACAAAATTTTGAATATCAGATTTAAGGCCATCCCAAAATAATTCTTTCTTCACCCTGTGGTAATTTTTTAAAAATCCAGAGTGTCCTCCTATAGGAGAAGTGTGTAATTCCAAAAGAATATTTTTTTTTTTAGTTGGGAATTCTTGCAAATATATAAGCGATCTTTGTACCATAAGGAATCATTTTTCCAACTAAATGTTTATATGTTCTAGGATCTTACTACAAATTTTGAATGAGAGTCCACACTTCTTCGTCCTTCTTCCATTCATCCCTTTCTTCGGTTATCCAATCTGGTTCGATGATTAAAATGGCACAAAGAAATGCTTCCACCTATTCATCCTTTCTTGAGAGTGCATCTACAACAACATTTAGCTTCCCTTTTTTGTAGATGATTTCAAAGTCATAACCCAACATCTTTGTGACCCATTTTTCCTGCTCTTCTGAAGATAGTCTTTGTTCCAAAAAGTGTTTGAGACTATCATGATCAATTTTTACCTTCAAGTGTCTTCCCATTAGGTAAGGTGTCCATTTCTTTAGTGCATGTAGTATTTCCAACATTTCCTTATCATAAATTGCCTTTTTTAATTAATTTCCTTTGATTGAACGACTTTCAAAAGCAATGGGTCTTCCTTCTTGCATTAAAACAACACCAACTCCATTTCCCGAGGCATCACATTCCACAATAAAGGTTTTTTTGAATCCTAGAGTAGTTAAGACTGGTGCTAGGATCATTTCCTCTTTAAGATGTTCAAAGGCCTTAGTTGCTTCAAGAGTACATGAAAATTCATCTCTCTTCAATAATGTTGTTAGAGGTGCTGCTATTCTCCCAGAATTCTTAACCAACTTGCATAATACCTTGTTAAGCTGAGAAATCTATGCAAGTTCTTTATGGTTGTGGGGATTTTCCATTCATTAATGGCTTTAATTGTGTTAGGGTCTACCTTAAAACCCTCGTGAGATACAATATGACTCTGATATTCCACCTCTTGTACTCCAAAGAAGAATTTGGATGTTTTTTCATATTATTGTTTCTCATCCAATAGTTTCAGCACCCTGTCAAAATGTAGAACATGATCCTTCAAATACCTCCTGTAGATTTTTATATAATCAAAAAATACTAGCACAAATTTTCTAAGGAAGGGTTTGAAAATGGAATTCATCAACCCTTGAAATGTAGAAGGTGTGTTGATAAGGCCAAAAGGCATGACAAAAAAATCATAATGACACTCATGAGTTCGAAATGCTCTTTTAGGAATATCTTCAGTCTTCATTCTAATTTGATGATATCCTGAACAAAGATCCAACTTAGTAAAATAAATTTCTCTATGTAATTCATCCAATAATTAATAAATCACAGGAATGGGAAATTTATCTTTAATATTGAGCTTATTGAGCTCGCTATAATCTGGACACATGCACCATGATCCATCTGTCTTGTGCACCAATACTACTGGAGCAGAGAAAGAACTTTGACCATGGAAAATTTTACAATATAAAGTTATTTTACGTTAAAAATTGCCAAAATTATATAGACAGTATATATAATATCATTATAAATTTGAATAATTTTACAAATACATAAATAAACATTTTATAGTCTGCATATTAGGGACTAGTGATATTCGCCAATTTTTTAAACTTCAAGATAATTTTCCATCCTTAAAATTTTCCCTGACTTTGACTAGGTTGAATTATATCAGTCTCTAACATTTCTACAATCATATGTTCAATTTCATTATTTTGGAAATAAGGATATCTGTAAGACCTGATGTTTGCAGGTACACTTCCTGGAATCAAATGAATAACATGATCATGATCACAAATAGGTGGGAGTCATTTGGGAGTATCAAACAGCTTGGAATGATTGTCCAAGACATTTTGGAGATCTGGAGAAATAGATGACTTTAATATTGGAACTTCTAGTGAGCATAATTGTGCAGCTACGCTCTAGTGTTCTTTCTTCAGAAGCATTGTAATGACATTAGAGCTTATTATCTTTCCTAACTTTCCTGTGATACCCTGTATTTTGATTTCCTTTCCTTCTGAAAAAATTTTCAAGAAAAATTCTAGAAAATTAAAAGCTACCATCCCCAAATATTGTAACAATTTTATTCCTAGTACAACATCAATGCCTCCCATTGGGATGGAAAGCACTGGACTATTCAATAAATATTCCCCCATGGATAGCTTGATATTATGGCATTTTCTAGAGAAATTTATAGCTCCTCCATTTCCGACCATCACGTAACATTCTAGTGCTGGGTATAGGAAACAATTCAGCTCGTTGGTTACCTTACAAAGAATAAAATTATGGGTACTACCCGAATCAATCAACACTATCACCTTTTTCTTCCTGATATGTCGTTCTATCTTGAGAGTTTGAGGAGTTTTAATTCCTGCAAATGCATTACATGATATGGTCGGACTCATTTATTGTTCTTCTAGGGTTTCTTCCTAGTGTGTATCCTCTACTTTTGAAGTTTCTTATTCATTTTCTTCCTCCTCTTCAAAATCTATGTAAAATAATTTCTTCTCAGTGCACTTATGACCTTTACTGTATTTGCTATCACAACTGTAGCAAAGCCCTTTTCCTCTTTTTGCTTCCAATTGTTATGGTGTCAACCTTGTAGGTTGTGGAATTCTAGGAGTAGAAACACTTCCATCTTTATAGATGTGAGTGGTAGGCTTCCTTGTTGCCATAATTTTACATTCAATTTTTCTTTCCCACATAAATGCCTTCTCTAATGAATCAGGTTCCCAAACGCGAACTTCATGTTGGATGTTATCCTTTAAATTCCCTATGAAATGATCAATCATGTGTTCCTCTGGAATATCAATTAACCTTACATTCAATTTTTGGAAGTACTCAATGTGCTCCACCACTGAACCCTTTTGTTTGAGATTTATCAATTGGATAAAGAAGTTGTTTCTCTTTGTATCGTCATAATGTGCTATCATTTCCTTCATAAAAATTGACCTAGTGACAATTTTTTTATGAGAGCAAAGCCATCGATACCATACAAATGTATTTTTTTTTAAATGTAAAGCTGCAATGCATACCTTTTGTGTGTTTTAAACATTATTTATATCAAAATATTGCTCCATCTGTAGTATCCAAGTTGGGGGCCCTTGCCATCAAACTTCCTCATATCCATCTTTGGAATATGGTGGTTCTTCCATCCAATGTTAGAGTTTATGAAATCATGATTAACATTTATTTTGTTCTCATCCTGAGTTTCCTCTACTATCTTGTCGCCATTAGGAAACATTTCTTATATCAACTTTGCCAAACCTCGATGTCTACTTTTAGATCATTCTTCATGTTTTCCATGTTGTCTTTCATTTTTTCATCGATCTTAGCTTCCATGTCATCCATCTTAGCTTCCATTCCCACTTCCATGCCATCCATCTTAGCTTCCATACCATTCATATTAGCTTCCATGCCTTTCTTCAAACCATCCATATTAGATTCCATACCTTTCTTCAAATCTTCCATTTCATTTTTTGTTGCTCTTTGCGATAGCGAAATTTGGTGCACTTGCTTTTGTAATTTTGATATCCCATGTTGTGTTTCTTCTTCTTCATGAGTCATAGTAGACCCTTATGAAGGCTTAATGGGTGTTGAATTATTTTTAGGGGAATTTTAGAACCCAATTTCATATCTATTCTTCAATATTCCCTTGGAATAAATTCAAACTAATTTTTTTCAAACGATACTTATGTAATTCGAAAAAAATACACACCTTGTTCTTTCTTTTGAGGAGCTTGATATTGAAACTAAATTATTTCTGTGATTTCGGATCTTCAATATCTAAAATTTGGCCCTGAATTAGCCCTCTAATCTTCTTTTGAATGCCACAGGTCTGACCTGATTTGGATTCTTCAACATGAATTTATGCCCAATATCCCATGATGACCTAATTATGGACTGGTTTAGTAGAGCAAATTTTTATGACTTGCCACATGTCACTATTTCCTCCTTTGGGTTTGAAATTTATATAAAAAAAACTACAGTCTGTATAATTGTGGTCACTTTTTACAGAATCTGAATCCGACGCTCTGAGACAGAGTTATGATGTTTTTCCCATGGTCTCCTCATTGAGATGAAATTCGGGAGTGTGAAACAATCCTAAATTCCATAGATCATATCTCCAAAATATTACAAACCAAGATCTAAAATTTTTACATGAGTTTCCTTAGGATTTCATCTTCTCTACGTGAAAATTTCAACCTCTGAAACCTCGTATAAAGAAATGTATATCTAAAATTATGTGATGGCCTGTATAGTTTAAATTCAGGAGCCTTCAAAAAGTCCTAAATTCCACAATCATATTTGCTAAAATGTTGTGAACCAAGCTCTGAGATTTTGGGATGACGTTCCTCATGACTTAGGCTTCCCATTCTAAAAGTTTCATCTTCTGAACCTTCGTATAAAAAAATTTATAGCGAAAATTTCATGATGACCTGTTTGGAGTAGTGAAATCCTAGAATCCAAAGCTCTCATACCAAATGTTGTGAAAACAGCTCCAAAAATAGAAGAAAATAGAGATCAACGCCTTAGAAATCAACCACTTTGAGGGGGAAACCTCCAATAAATTATATAAATGAACAATTCTTGGATGATACAAATGACAAAAATTCCTTTCTATATATAGGAGTCCATGGGGCCACAATGTAATCCTAGTGGGGCTACAATGTAATCCTAGCTGATCTAACAATAATAATTGAAGGGCACAATGATAACATTATGGGGGTTACAGGGGTACAAAAATAACAATAAGGAGGTTACACTAACAAAAATAAGGGACTATACTAGTAATATAAGGACATAACATATTGTTAGGTCGGCTAGGAGTATATTGTGGCCCCATTGACTCCTATATATAGAAGGAGGTTTTGGTCATTTGTAGCATCCAAGAATTTTTCATTTCTGTAATGTATTGGAGGTTGCTCCCTCAAAGTGGCTAATTTATACGAAATTGATCTCTCTTTTCTTCTATTTTTGGAGTCAGTTTCATAACAAATTTGCAGGTTATAATCAGATCTTAGATCATTAATAACACCGATTGAAGACTACATTTGGAAAAAAAGTGGCCAACATATGTGTATCCAAATATGCCATTTAGATTAATGAATGCGGGAGCTACATTCTATAGAGAAATGAATATTCATTTCAAAGATTTAATTAACAAAATATTTGTGGTATATCTGGATGATATTACCATATATTCAAAAGAGAGAAATAATCATATTCATGATTTAAAACAAATATTTGAAAGATGCGGAAAAAATGAAATTTCTCTAAACCCTAAGAAATTGTTTTTTTCTCTTAGTGAAGGTAAACACCTGGGATTTATTTTGTCAAAACATGGAATTTTTATTGATCTAGAAAGAATTAAAATAATTTCAGAAATCTCATTACCACATACTAAGAAATTGATGCAATCTTTTATGGGTCAAATTAGTTTCTTCAAAATATTCATCCCTCACTTTTCACACATCATTCTACCTATACAGAAAATGATAAAGAAGAATTCATTATTCAGATGCGAAGATTGTGAAAAATAAGCATTTGAAACCATTAAAAAATCCATAATTAATGCTCCTTCTCTATTGACTCCCAAATTTTCTAATTCATTTATTTTATACACTTTTGCCTCTGATCTACATTGTGCAATAGTTTTAACCCAATCAAATGAACAGAAAATTGAAGCTCCAATTTCTTTTTTTAGGTCTAATTTTCAAGGAGATGAATTGAATTATACAGGAGCAGAAAAGAAAGCCTTCGAAGTTTACAACGTTGCTAAATATTTTATAATTTTTGTTCTGAAAAGTCATGTTAAATTTATTTCTCCTTTCTAAGAAGTCATAAAATTGTTTATTTAAAGTGATTTAGGAGAAAAAAAGGGCTAATTGGGTCACATGATTGCAAGAATAAGATCTAGATATAAAACCTGCTAAGATTGTAAAAGGACAAGGTTTTTTCTAGGTCAGTCACAAGAATGAATGATGTAAAAATTGATGAGGTAATGGGTAACATTGAATAAGTTACAGAGGTATTTCCTATTGATACTCACTCTCAATATGATTATATATTTTTTTACTTAAAAAATGGTTATCGTCCACTTGAGCTTGATTTTAAGAAAAGGAGAGCCTTAAGATTGAAGGCCAATCAGTATCACCTTGTTAGTTTTTTATTATTTATGAAAAATATGATTTTTTTCTATTGATATGCTTGGATAAATATGAAGCATAAAACATTCTATAGGAACTTCATGATGGTCCAACAGGTGGACATTATAGTGGAGACACTACTGCTCATAACATTCTACATGTTGGATATTACTGACCGACCTTATATAAAGATGCATATATGTATGTATAGAATTATGTAAAATTTTCCAAACTACCTCACGAAGACAAACTAAACCATATATTCCGTTGCAGCCTGTCAATATCGAGCAACATTTCGAACAATGGGGAACTGATATAATAGGTGAGATAATCATCACTCCTCCAAGAAAAATAAATATATTTTGAATACAACAGATTATTTGACAAAATGGGTGGAGGCAATACCAGTGAAGCTAGAAGATTCTGAGAGCATCATTGAATTCATTGATCAATTTACAATTACCAGGTTTGGTGTTCCTAATGCTCTTATTTTCTATAATGATTCTTATTTTTATAGAAATGAAATGACTAAATTTTCTTTAATGAGAGAATTTAAATTGGAGTATTTCTCTAATTATTATCCTCAAGGAAATGATTTGAAGGAATCAATGAATAAAAATATTATAAGGATTATCAAATAAAACATTAACCAAAATCAGAAGAGTTGGCACAAATATTTAACATTTTCTCATGGGAAGATACGATAACTAAGAAAGCTTCAATAGGAACATCACCTTTTCATCTGGTATATGGAGAATAATATATTCTACCTCTGAACATAGCTACCCATTTGCAACCCTAGTTCAATTTATTAATGAGGAACCTTCTTCCGCTTTACAATTACAAATGTCTCAAATAATTAAGCTATAAGAAGAAATAAATAAATCAAAATTGGTTCATGCTAATCATTAAGAATTGGTCAAAGCTTCACTTGATATTAATTCAGTGAAAGAAAAAATTTTTCAAATATGAGACTTAGTTTTGAAATGGGACAAAGTGTATGAGGATAAAGGAAATCGTACAAAATTTTGAAAATTATGGCTTGGCCCCTTTTAAATTTTTCAGAAGGTAGGTCCATCGAATTTTATATTGCAAGGCTTACAAGGGAAGAAGGAGACTCTCCTTGTCAATGGAATTATACTCAAAAATTATTTTTATTAAAAAGAACAGAAGTTATCTTGTACAATATGTAAATATTTTTATTCAAATAAATTTTGTTGTAGAGTATTACACCTTTGGTATAACACATTGCGAGTTTTTTTTCTCAATCATGAAAATGTTAAATTTTAAAAAGAAATAATGAAGAAAGAAAAATTATAGATTGAAATATGAATACTCAAATCATTTTATAAAATTTTTAATAAACATAGCCATTTAAAATGAAGAGGTCAGTTGGATTTGTAATTAGTTTGAGAATCCAAATTGTTGTGAGTCAGATTTGAAAAGTTATCCTCATAAAAGCAACAATTATTATGATTTTTTAGAATATTTTACTTCAATGGTCATCCAAAACTCATAAAGAGTAGGTGTAACATACCTATTCATTTATTTTAAATTTTTCTGAGTGTAATTCAAAAATATGTAAAACTTTAAAGTCATGAGGTCTCATCATGAGCGTGCTTACCATGATCATAGGAAACTGATAAGCTCGAGATTATAATGATTGAAAACCACAGCAAGATAATAGAGCATAGAAAAAAATTCATGAGATAAAAGATCTCATTACGAGTCGACTTGTTCAAATTTACTACAACTTATGAATGGCATTATCTTTTCTGGCCACCAAACCAAGATAGTGACTTTGAGGTAAATAAAAAACTGAATAAAAAATGATAAAATACGATACCTCTGAATTTTTTTATTTTTACATGGATAGGATACTGGTTCATTTTGGTTAAATAGTAACCCTCTTAGGGCTATAAAAACCTAGTAGTAGCATAGGCTCTACTAATGAGTAATAAGCTTATCCAATATGCTAAGCTTCAAAATGATTATTACTTTATCTTTTCAACCTATCAAATCCTAACTTATTCAAAATAAATTTTCAATTATAACAAACCTGAAAGAACTTGTTTGAATAAAATAGGTTATCTTATTTGAAATTTTTATCTATATCAATTTAGATTTCAAATCGTTCATAACTTCCTGAAATTTTTATTCTAAAATTAAGACTTTGTATAATAGAGATTAATTGATTCGACTAGCGTGACGCCAATTATTGTGGTACTCAAAAACCCCCATTTTCCTTAGAATATTTAGAAGGAACAATGGGGACCCTTTAAAATTATGTAGGTTAAACCCTTTGTACAGATATGTTAAGCATATCCTCCCTTATCTTTCCAAACAAAACAAAGAAAAAATCATTGTTTTCATATTAGACACAATATTATGAAAAAATCGTAAGGAAATTCAAGACGTTAAAAAGGGTATAAAATAAGTAAATTTTGGTAATATATGGAAACACTCCAAAATAATATTTCCGAAATGTGGAATGCCAAATTGCCAAAGTTTCGATATCTCAAAAATCCGATTTTCCGAACTTCCAAAAAATCGAAATGCCAACATGTTGAAACGCTGAAATTTTTCCAATTAACCAAGTGTCAATATCACATTCTGTCAACTGATAGATCCGAATATGTCATTCTATCAAGCATCCTCACATTTCACTATTTTTCACATCACATCAATATTAAAGCTGATCATCATACCAGATATCAAAAGTGCCGAAAAGCGAAACTGCGAAGTAATACCAATTGTTAGCATCACATGAACAAACACTTAGAAATTAAATGACCACCTTATGGTTTCTAAACTTGAGGTTTTCAAATGAATTGTAATGATTTTAATTTAATGCAAAGGTATTTCTCATAAGACTCGCATTGAATTGATATGAATCGCATACTTAAAAGTGATTCTCTACATACCTCACCTTGTTTTTTGATAGGTAAATCCCCATAAAGAACAACATAAGGATATTTCTAGGATAATCAAAGCACAGAAAAATTTAGCCGCTCAACAAGAATTTGTCTTTCCACTTGAAGAAACTCATGAGATGGCACCTCTATTTACAGATACTGCATGCATGAAGGATTTCGGTCCTCTAACGGGGAAACAATTTACAAGTTGTTTGAAGATGAAAATCCAAGAATAATTGAAAATAAAGGAGCTACTATTGTTGAGTCTCCACCAAGAGATACAGATGTATGGAGCGACATAGCTAACTCATTTGTTCATATAATTTTCTCTTGTCTGAAAATTCTCCCATACATAGATATGGTGATGTGGGTCATCATCTATGTTGATATAACGAACCAATTTTTTATTACCTAAAAAAATAGTAATTGCTTCCTTCAATCCAGAATACTTATGAAGAATGTACCAGTTGTCAATGCCTCAAAGGAAGTATGATAAATAGTTTGTCCAAAAATTCATGCAAGAAAATCTGAACCCTATGGAGCTTATCAATAATTGGAGGGAATACCCAAATAAACTCAAGCGATACGACAAGGGTATGTATTCACTAGCCTGTTTGGTTGGCCCTTTCTCCCAAATTGCTGCTATGTTATGTCATCTTTATATTTGTTAGAATATCCAAAAAATTTCTGAAGAATGGGTACCATTTATTGAAGATTCCTATGATGGTTATATCGTGGACTTGGCAACCATTTTTTCAAACATTTTGAGTACTCAAATCCATAATTATAGGCAAAGGAGAAATGTACTAGTGAGGAAAACCCATCATTTTTTCATGAGTGCCTATATTATGGATGCTATACGTTTTTCCTTTAATTTTCTATCCTTAGGATGGAAATGGTATGTTCAATATGCCACCCACATTCATGTTTATTTTAACTATTTTTTGGAATCAAAGTACCATTCCAGTGTCTATAATATTGGTCATGAAGTAATGTTTCCCATTGATGAAGAATTTCTTAGTGATAAAGCCCTAAGGCTTACCGCCAAAGCCAATAGAGACTTCAGGCCTATAGGGAAATGGTTCTGAGAATAAAATTTTACTTATCTTCAAGTTTTTATAAGCTTAGAATATCCCCATGTGTTCCTGAAATTTGTTACAGATAAATTATTGGTGAAAAAAAGTCACCTACCAGACTGTTGGACAAGGCCTAACTAAAGTACTCAGAGAGGAAAAGAAGACCATTTGACCATGCTTTCCTATTCTGTGTGGTACATATACTTAAGATAATTTCAAGCATGATTTTCTTGAGATTGAGCAATTGAAATTTTTCTATTTTCCACTTGCACCTAACCGGCAGTTTGATCCCAATGGAATTGCTAAAGAGGCCACCACACAAGTTAAACTCAAGTCATTTTCAAACTAGCCAGATAAGTATGATGATTTATTTGAAATGACCCTGGAATTTCGTATGGTAGAAATACTAGACTTTGATTGATTGACTCCTGATGATTTAATTAGTGTTGAGAAATATCATCAGAAGAGGATAGCTCATCTACCAAAATTTATGGTAAAACATTCCAGTCAGAACTCAGAGAGTGTAGAAGCATCTACATCCTCTTCCCATGCTCCAAATGTTCAATGTATAGAAACAAATAATATATTTGTTAGACAAGAAAGTGGAATAAAAGGAGAACAACTTGATGGAGTTTGGGAAGAATTCAAGAATGTTCTAATGACTGAGGAAACCTACATTGCAAATTTTTCAGATCATTCAAGTACAAAAGTAGTTGTATTTAACTCAGAGCCAAATTTGAGCTCTACAGAGCCAGTCATAAAGCATGTCATAGAACCAACAACATAAATAGTTTTTAACCACAAAGAAATTGTAGAGATTCTCGAAAATGTAAGGAATAACTCATTTAATGTAGAGTATTCCCAAAATGATGTTAATACTGAAACACTAGTGCAGAGGTAAAGAATTATTCTCATATAGCTAAAAATATGGCAATAATTCCTACTTTTCCCACATAGTCCTTAAAATTGAATAAATCCCACCTTTGGACTTATTCTATAGCCCAAGGAACAAGCCAATCTGGGAAGGTCTAAAAAGAAATAAATTTGGAACAAAATCAAATGTTGGTTCCTAGTTAAACCTCAATTAAAGCTTTTGGAAGGATGTTCGATCAACCCCGAAGGATGATCTAAATTGACTATCTCAATTTTGGGAGCTTATGTTAACCATGCATAAATTTGTGGAAGCACAATTATTGATGAAATAAAAGGATTAAATAATTTATCTATTAGCAAAAAGTCTATAAACTGAGAAGAAATCAATAAAAAACCAATGGTAGTTAAACCTTTCCGATTTACAAAATAATTTTGATAATATAAAGGTACAATATGAAGAATAAGTTAGAGATGAAGATCAGTAGATACAAAATTTTCAGTGAGAGGTTCATGAGTTGAAAAATAATCCTAAATTTAATGAAGTGTAAAAGGAAGCGTTAAATTTAGATATTCTTTTAACAAAGCAACAATAAATTTTCTTTCCTAAGTTGTCTTTAATCCATGTCTTGTATTCATTATTCACCTGACTATCAGAGATAATAACCTTCTATGAAGAGATCGATGAAAAAACCTTAGATTTCATAGATTGGCACAATGGTATAGAAGGAAGATAATCAAACCTTCCCAGAATTGAAGAATCACACAAGGCTATTGTATTTGGTGATTGAGATATTAAAATCAAAAGTGCAAAAATGGTAATCATCAGAGCCAAGAATCTTGCATCAAATCTCACTAAATACATCATTGATTCTCTACTACAAGCCAATATTATACAAGGTTGTATGTTACGAAACCAACTCCAAAAATAGAAGAAAAGAGATATCAACACCTTAGAAATAAGCCACTTCGAGGCATTACATGAATGAAAAATTCTTGGATGATACAAATGACAAAACCTCCTTTCTTTATATAGGAGTCCATGCGGCCACAATCTAATCCTAGTGGGGCCACAATGTAATCCTAGTTTACCTAACAATAATAATGTAAGGGCACAATAATAACAATATTAGGGTTACAAGGGTACAACAATAACAATAAAGTGGTCTACACTAACATAATAAGGGACTATACTAGTAATATAGGGACCTAACATGCCCCTCTCCTTCAAACAAGTATTTTCCTCAATGCCTGAGTAGCTTTAGGTGCTTTTGTAAAAAATTCCCATCCTCCCATGTAGAATCTTTAGTGGGTAAGTTCTTCCACTTAATGAGATACTCTGAAATTGATCGATTTTGTAGTTGTCGATTTCTTGTTTCCATGACCGCTTCAGGTACCAATATGATTTTTCCTTCCTCATTAATTTCTGGAAATATAGTCTGAACTGGAATATTTTCCCCTATATCCTTCTTTAATCATGAAACATGGAAAGCTGGATGCACTTGGGAAGAAGAAGGAAGCTCAAATTTGTATGCCATAGTACCAATCTTTTGCAACACCTTGTAAGGACCATAGTACTTTGGCGATAATTTATTATCTTTCTTAGTTTTCTTGAGGGAAGTTTGTTTGTATGGTTTTAGATGTAAAAATACACAATCTCCTACATCAAAACTTCTCTCGCTACGATGTTGATCTGCCTGTTGTTTCATTTGATTTTGTGTGAAATTTAGGCTATCCTTTAAGATTTGGAGAACTTCTTGTTGATGCTCGATGTGATCTTCCACTGCTTGAATCTTAGAATATTCTCTTAAGGATGATGTGATGGAAGGTGGATGATATTCATAAAGTGCCATAAATGGGATCATTTTTGCTGCATCATGGAAGGAAGTGTTATACCACCATTCAGCGAGAGGTAACCACTTGACCCATTATGTTTGTTTATCATATACAAAACAACAAAGATATCCTTCCAAACATTTATTCACTATCTCAGTTTGACCATTGGATTGAGGATGATAAAATGAGCTATGAGCTAATTGAGTACCCAAATAAGAAAATAACTCCATCCAAAAATTTCTAGTAAAAATGGGATCTCTGTCACTAACAATAACCTTTGGGCTTCAATGTAGCTTTTGATTTGTGTCCATAAATGTAATAGCAATTGTACTTGCTTTAAATGGATGATATAATTCACAAAAGTGTGCATACTTGGTAATTCTATCAACTACCACCGTGATGACACTCTTTCCTTCAGACATAGGTAAACCTATGATAAAATCCATTTAAATTCCCTCCCAATGTTGACTTGGAATGGATAAAGGTTGTAGAAGACCCAGGGTCTTAATTGTCAAACTTTATTTTGTTGGCAAACCAAACATCCTGCCACAAACTTTTGAATATCATATTTAAGGAGAAGAGTGCAATTCCAAAGGAATATTTTGTTTTAGTTCATAATTCTTACAAATATATAAGCGATCTTTGTACCATAAGGAATCATTTTTCCAACTAAATTTATTAGATGTACTGGGATCTTGCTGCAACTTTTGAATCAGTGTCCACACTTCTTTGTCCTTCTTCCATTCATTCCTTGCTTCAATTATCCAATATGGTTGGATAATAGAAATGGCACAAAGCAATGCTTCTACCTATTCATTCTTTCTTGAGAGTGCATCTCCAACAACATTTTGCTTCCCTTTTTTGTAGATTATTTCAGAGTCATAACCCAACATATTTGTGAGCCATTTTTGCTACTCTTCTAAAGATATTCTTTGTTCCAAAAAGTGCTTAAGACTATCATGATCAATTTTTACCTTGAAGTTTCATCCCATTATGTAAGGTCGTCATTTCTTTAGTGCATTTAGTATTGCTAACATTTCATTCTCATAAATAGCAAGGTCGTCATTTCTTTAGTGCATTTAGTATCGCTAACATTTCATTCTCATAAATAGCATTCTGTAAGTACTTTCCTTTGATTGGAGGACTTTCAAAAGAAATGAGTCTTCCTTATTGCATTAAAACAACACCAATTCCATTTCCTAAGGCATCACATTCCGCAATAAATGTTTTTGTGAAGTCTGGCATAGCTAAGCCCTGTGCTAGGCACATTTCCTCTTTAAGATGTTCAAAGGCCTTAGTTTCTTCAGGAGTCCATGAAAATGCATCTTTATTCAATAATGTTGTTAGAGGTGCTACTATTCTCCCATAATTCTTAACAAACTTGCGATAATACCCTATTAACTCAAGAAATCCTCACAACTTCTTTATGATTCTGGGGAATTTCCATTCCTTAATGGCTTTAATTTTGTTAGGGTCTACCTTAACACTCTCATGAGAGAAAATATGACCCAGATATTCCACCTCTTGTACTCCAAAGAAACATTTGGATTTTTTTGCATATAATTGTTTCTCCTGAAATAGTTTGAGCACCCTATCAATATGTTGAACATGATCCTTCCAATACCTGCTATAGATTAGTATATCATAAACAAATACTAGCACAAATTTTCTAAGGAAGGGTTTGAAAATGGAATTCATCAACACTTGAAATGTAGAAGGTGTATTGGTAAGGCCAAAAGTCATGACCAAAAATACATAATGACCCTCATGAGTTCGAAATGATGTTTTCAGAATATCTTTAGTCTTCATTCTAATTTGATGATATCCTGAATGAAGATCCAACTTGGTAAAATAAATTGGTCCATGTAATTCATCAAATAATTCATCAATCACAGGAATGGGAAGTTTATATTTAATGGTGAGCTTATTGAGCTCCCTAGAATTTAGACTCATGCGCCATGATCCATCCTTCTTATGCACCAATACTACTGGAGTAGAGAAAGAACTTTGACTAGATTGAATTATACTAGCCTTATTGAAACTGAATTATCTCGATATTGAAACTAAATTATCTTTGTGCTTTCAAATCTTCAATATCTGGAATTCAGCCATAACATAGCCCTCTAAATATTCTTCCGTATGCCACAGGTCTGACCTAATTTGGATTCCTCAAGCCAAAGTTATGCCCAATGTCCCATGATGACCTAATTATGAACTGGTTCAGTACAGATAACTTGTATGACCTTCCATGTGTCCCTGTTTCCTCCTTCAGGTCTTAAATTGATATGCCTAAAACTCTAGTCCGTGTACTTGCGACCACTTTTTACAAAATCCCAATTCGATGCTCAGAGAGAGAATTACATCATTTTTCCCACGGTCACCTCTTTGAGAAGAAATTCAGGAGCCTGAAACAATCCTATCTTCCACAAATCATATCTTAGAAAATAATACGAACAAAGATCTGAAATTTCTACAAGAGATTTCTCAGGATTTTGGCTTTGCTCTGTTAAAATTTTAGCTTCTGAACCCTCGGAGAAAATTTTTTATAGAGAAAATTACGTGATCACCTGTTTAGGTTAAATTTAGGAGCCTACAAACTTTCCTAATTTCCACAAATCATATCTCCGAAAATATTCCGAACCAAGCTCTAAAATTTTGCAAAGATTTTCCTCTCAATTTCAGCTTCATGCTATAAAAATTTTCACTTTTTAAACTTCGTAGAAAAAAACTTGTAGCGAAAATTGGAGGATGACCTGTTTGGAGCAGCAAAACACTAGAATCCAAAGCTCTGATACTAAATGTTATGAAACCAACTCCAAAAATAGAAGAGAAGAGATATCAACACCTTATAAATAAGCCACTTTGAGGGGGAAACCTCGAATACATTACATGAATGAAAAATTCTTGGATGATACTAATGACAAAACCTACTTTCTATATATAGGAGTCCATGGGGCCATAATGCAATCCTAGTGGGGCCACAATATAATCCTAGCCAACCTAATAATAATAATTTAAGGGCACAATAATAACAATATGGGAGTTACAAGGGTATAAAAATAACAATAACGGAGTCTACACTAACACAATAAGGGACTATACTAGTAATATAAGGACCTAACACTGTAAAAAAGATACTTTTCCAAAATTTCATAATCGTCAAGAAGTGTTGGAAAGAAGCATCAAGAAGAAGGACTCAAGAGATTCAAAGCTTATCCAAAGTAAACTTGGAAAGCTATTGGTAGTTCCTAGTAAAACTGCATGGTTTGTGGCTCACATTGAGGTGGCCTTCAAATGCAGCAACACGCCTTCTTCCAACACCATGATGTAGTTCTCATGGGACAGGTGTATATGCAACCAATGCATCCTCCCCAACTTAATCCAATGATAGATATTTATAACCTCAAAGAACAGATGAAGAAATAACATGGGAGGGAGTCGTGAATATTCTTGCAAATGATTTCTATTTTTTTGTCCTTTATCTTGGCTTAAGTTATTCAAGGCTTTATAGAAAATTCATTTGCAGTTTTTTATCTTTTTAATATTAATAGATTATTTAAAACCCTCGCATGCATTTACAAAAGCGGTCGAGAATTTTGAGAAGATAGATTTTAACTTGCACTATTTTTTTATCAAGTGTTATGTAATTGAAAATTTGAGCCTAAAAGTTATCTTTTTCAGATATAGAGCATTGATACATCGGGTACAATTATCTTTGTTTTATTGCTTTGTGTTATTGAAATAGCTAGTTATTTTATCTTTATCTTCTTTCATTATAGAAGTTACTTTGATAACAATGTATCATATATCATATATAAAATAAGTTTTGTTTTATTTTACACTGTATATATTATCTATTAGATCACAGTAAAAGACATTTTTATTTTGGGAAGTAGTTAGAATAAGTTTTGTTTTTATCATTATTATTAAAATCACTCCATCAATTTGATTTAATTTCTTTTTTTATTATTAAATATTTTTAAATGGGAAATCGGTCCCTATATTCACATTCGTACCCACCAATTTCAATGTAAAAGGAGTTGTTTTAAGCTCCCGACCAGGTGGTATTCCCCGATGTTTAGGCAGTCAATTTCCAGCCTTCAACGTGATCATTATTTTATTTCTTATTTCTACTTCTAGGTTGCCTCAAAGAGGGTTTCAACCATGGATTTGGCCTCAAATTCCTCATAATTGTTTTCATCCAACCCTTCTTATTACTTATTATTTTTTTTTTTAGTTTTTAGGAATGTTGTGCATTGGAAACTATAAAACTCCCAATCACATATGATTCTCTATTAACTGAACTGATGAACTCAACTGGGACATAGGTATTATATATATCTCCAACCTATAACCATTTACATGTAGGGGTATCCTTTCCTGATTAATGGTTATGATCTAGACATATCCATTTTAATGACACTTTTCTACTAGATATGAACCCAACTATATTTACATTAGATTCCCTTTGAAATATGTGAGCCAAGAATCATATAATAAGTCCCAATATACTTCTACAATTTTAATATTGACAATATATTATATTTTCCTTAATTTTCTTGTCATGAAATACCTTATCTTGAAATTTTATGACTTCAATGTGTAGGATAGCCTGCATTATGAACTCATATAAGCTATTATATTGGAGCAACCTTTATTCTTGTTCTATGGTTAAATATAAGCCAAATTGGGTTGCCATTCTCAAAGTGTTATATTCAAACTCAATATATATCAAAGCCTTCTTCCCCTAAACCAATTCATATGGAGTGAACCCAGTCATGGTTTTCCAAGTGGTGTTATAGTCCTAAGTGGCCTCTACTAATTTGTCTGCCCAATATATCCTACTGCTACTAACAACCTTGGTGAAGATTCTCTCCAGTGCTCTATTTGTGACCTCTACTTTTCCATTTACCCGAGGATGATAGGCAATAGCTGTTTTGTTTTTTATATGGTGCTAACTCATGAGAATCTCAATCATATTTCATGTGAACTGTGCTCCTTGATCCGTGACTACCTCCCTTGGATACCCAAAATTCTAGAAGACACTTTGTCTTAAGAACTTAACCACTTTCAACACCGTTGTTTCTTTGAAAACCTTTTTCTCAGCCCTCTTTTTGAGGTAATCACTGCACATAATCATCTATCTATTTTTTCACGATGATAGATCAATTTGTGCAATGAAATAAATGCCCCAATTGTGAAATGGTTCTAAGGCCTCTTGAGGTTGTAGGGCCTTCTCATGCTTGGGTGTGGTTTTTCCCATCGTTTGGAATTTATCACATCTGGTGGTGTATCTACTTACATGTTGATGTAAAGTGTGCCAACATTAACCAACTTGTAGAACTTTAAAAATTTTCCTCTTAGTAGAAAAATGACCCCCAGAACGTCCATCATGACATTCCGAGAGGATGTTGAAGACCTATTCTTCCCTTACACATCTCCTCAAGTTCTGGTTTGGTCCCATTTTGAAAACATTCCCCCAATATAAGTGGAAGGAGAACTTTTACTTACAATCTTTCTTTTCTCCCTAGATGATAGATTACGAGGGAACCTACAATAAAATAATTAGTTGGCTATGTCAACAAACTAAGAATAAAGCACCGACATGGAAAAGAAGTGTTTGTCTGGAATTTAATCATCCACCATATCCTTAATACCTATAGGAAAATCTAGTGTGGATAAGAAATATGAGACCACATTATCTTTCCATGGTTTGTCAATAATAGTTAAATCAAGTTGTTGTAATTATACCAACCATGTAATTATCCTAACATTCATATCAGTTTTATTAATAAAATATTTCATGTTTGCATGATCTGTATGAAAATGTTTGATATCCATTGATATAGTTATTAAATTTGTTCAAAGAATGTACTACAACGAAGATTCTTTTCCATATATATCTTCTACTCTTACCAAGGCTTCCCCCATATCTTTGTTGGATGCATCAATATGGATATGGAAAGGCAATGCCCAGTTCATACCTCTGAGGATGGGTATAGTGGTAAAATTTTCTTTCCATACTTCAAGGGCCTCTTGATGGTTTATTTTCCAACAAAAATATGAATCCTTGCCTATTAATACGAACAAAGGTGAAGCCACTTTAATAAAGTATTTGATGAACCTTTTGTAATACCCAAATAATCATAAGAAAATCCTAACAATTTTTTTCTTCTGAGGTGTAGGGACCCTTTTGATGATGGAAATATTGTTCGAGTCAACATGTATCGCTTCATTGGATATGGAATCTTGAAGGACAGTCCATCCATTCATCAAGAATTCATACTTCTCAGGGATCAATGAAATATTCATATCAATACATTTCTTCAATAATTTACACAGGTTAGAGAGAGCTTCTTGGAAGTCACCCCCATAAGGATTGAGTTCATCCATATATATCTCAACAAATGCATGAAAAAATTCAATAAATATATGTAAAACTTCCCTTTAAATAGTAGCAGGAGCATTACATAGAATGAATTGGAGAAATGTATATGAAAAGGTGCCCCGGGGTCATGTAAATGTGGTCTTGTATTGGTCTTTATGGTTGATCAGGGTCTAATTCTAACCACTACATCCATCCAAAAAGGTAAATAATTTCTTGCCTCCATGACCATCTTGGACTTGTTCAATGAAGGTCAACGGAAAATGGTATTTATTTGTGGCCTTGTTAATATTTCTAGGTCAACAAAAATCCTCCACTTTCTATTCTTTTTTTGGACTAAAACCAGATGGGACACCCACTCACTATCTAAGATGGGGTATATGAACCTTGAATCTAGTATATTTTGTAACATGGAAAACTTTAGGGGCTAATATTCGCAGGTGGGTTAATTTTCCATGGTTTTTCCAAAAAAATATTCGCCAATTTCCATTTTTTTATAAAGATGATTCGCCCAAATTTTACAATATAAAATTATTTTACCTTAAAAATCACCAAAATTATATAGACAATATATATAATATCATTATAAATTTAAATAATTTTACAAATACATCAATAAAATTTTTATAGCTTCCGTATTCGGGACTAGTGAGATTCTCCAATTTTTTAAACTTCAAAATAATTTTCCATCCTTAAAATTTTCCTTCTTTTGTAATTCGTCATTCAAAATGTCCTTAAACGTAAGGTTCATCCTCCTTTGAGGTTGTAACATGGGTTTTCATCCCTCCTATATGTAAATATTATGAGTATAAACCAAGGGATGAATCAAGTTTCATTTTCTTATAACCCCAAGAAAAAGAATCTAAGTTCTCCTCGGTGTATTATACAATTGTTCGTCTTTTTTGGCCAAGTGATAGGGTTGATATTTGAATTTATGGATGTTCCAAACTATACAATTATCACATGTTTATAGCTTGAATCAGCTAAGGATAATTTATTCTCAACATTACTCCTAGATTCTTTCGCCTCTTCATCAATTGGTTTGGTAGCAGGAGGCTTGTTTTGAAGGATATGATTAATGGGGTAATATTCATCAGATTTCCCCCTTCCTATAATAGTATCTAGTATGTAGATCAGGTAGTGGGTTTTATGATAATATTCACCATCTTCATCATATTTTAACCACAGGGGCAAGTCATGTTCAATATAAGGCTGGGCTGGAGGATAGAATACAATTTTTTTGTATAAAGGTCCATTTTTAATAGTCATGTTATCAACCCTACCAATAATGTAAGCATAAATAGTGGCGAACCAAGGGCTTCCTAAAATAAGAGGATAACCATTAAATTTTTTTTTGGGATGGAGAACTAGGAAATCAGTAGGATGCTTCCAAGAGTGAATGGAGACCATAACTTCTTCAACAACTTTCTCAGGAGCTACTATGGATCTTTCTTCAAGCTGCAACACTGTGGTGGTCTTCCTCAAATCCCCTTTGAGATTTATCTTTAGCATAGTATCCTTAGTCACCACATTTCTTACAGACCCAAGATTAATCAGGGTATTAGGGACTATAATTCCATCAATGTGCACAACCACTACTCGACTTCTAGGGTCTAGGTTTTTCGAGAAGGCCACCCTCCCTAGTATTAGATCAGATAGTTTCCAAGCAACATTAATGGTGGGGGTATCTATTTTTCTTCTCCCAAAATTTTTGAAACATATTTATTTGGTAATATTATTATATATGGGGAGATATTTGATAGCTCGGAGAAGGGGTATCTTAATAGACACATTCTTGAACTCTCCCACATATTCAATCTCTTCTAGTTGTGCTGACTAGGTTGGATCAAAATTTCTGAAAACGTAGTTGGATTTACATGAGGAGCACTCTCTTAAATATCTTCTTAAATCTATTTAGGTGGAGAAGGTGGATGGTTATCTGGGATAAATCTCCTATATTTATGTTTTATCTCCTACATTTCACAGCATAAGTAGGATAATATGTGTCTCCATTGTAGACCTACTTTGATTTCTTGTTGTTGGGGTTTGTATGGGGTTGGAAAGGAATTTTAGGTTGCTTAGGTGGAGTGGGATGAGTGAGTTTTGGTTGAGTCTATGGTGGAGGCATTAAAGTAGGAGGTTGATTAACTTGAGGCCTCCACCATTGTGATGGGTTTTCCCATTTATAGGATTGAGGAGGATATGACTGAAAGGGATGGTGGACAGGATTAGGAGGATATGGAGGATCATAAGGCCAAGACGGATGTGTGGGACATAATGAATGAGTGGATGGGAAGCAAGGATGGGAAGGTACATTATGATTTCTATTGAAGTAAGAGTTATGTGCACATTTCATGCCTTGTCGATATGGTTCAGGTGCTTCAGCCCTCCTTTGATTAATGGATAAAAGTTTCTTCACCGACCTTCTGCTCCTCGGTATACAACTTTCAGGCCTAGAAAAGAGCAACATTTTTTTGCTGCATGATTTTCTTCATATACATAACACACTTTTACGACACTCAATGGGAATTTATTTCTAGGATGTCTTTTAGTGCATATAGAGAATAAAATAGGTACGTCCCTCTTAGGTTCCTCTTATTTTCTCTTGATTTTCATGGTAGCCATATGTAATGCAAAGATATGAATAATTTCACTTTTGAAATCCCCCAACATGTTCTCTATCTCATTCTTGATGGATGATGTGGAGGGAGAGGAATTGGACATGCCTTGCCTGGCCCTAACCTTCTACCTAGCATCCCTAGAATGATTCTTCAACATATTTCTTTTTCCATCATTGGATAATTGATAGATATATAGTCCAAATATAATGTTGAGGTTTTCAATCACTTCCTCCCTAATCCCTTAGAGAAGAACTAGCTTGAGTGAATCAAGATGAAGGCTACATTTGGCCCTCCTATAATTAAGTTGAAACCTTTCCTCATAGTCCTCTAAGGATTCATGAGGTAATAGGTTCATCCTAAATATTTTTCCCTTGGCTTATTTTAACCTACATTGATCCTTGTACTTGCTATTGAAGGAAACTTGTATTTGGTCCTAGGTAGTGATGTTATCTAGAGGAAGACCGATAAAACAATGCATGGTTGCACCTTTAAGGGTAAATGGGAAAAACTTTAGATTTTTTTCATCAGAGGAATAGTCATAGGTCCTATAAACAACAAAAAAATCAATCATGAAGGTGCCATGATCCTCAAATTTTAGTCTATGGAAGTGTGGAATGGAAACAAGGCTTATGTTCTTCATTGTAACATCTCCATTGGTTTCTCTGGTAGGAAAAATCTCATTGTTCTTGTTTTTTGCCATAATTTGGGTAGGTGAAGTAGGCTTTTCTTCTTCCCCAATAGGTTCTTCAAAATTTTTAGGTTTCTCACCTAGAGGGTATTCTAGCTCCCTTGCAGTGATAGATGGAAGTTCATAGTCACTGAAGAAGAATGATGGTTGGCTCCCTGAGGGTGTGGGGGTTTTCGGTAAGATTTTTCCTTGATTATCCTTATCCCTATGATCCATGAAAGAAATTAGTTTATTTATTTATTCACTTTCATTTTCAAAACTGAATGCAAAACGTAAACCAAAAAATAATTCTTAAGTAGAAACAATCATCTACTTTGACACCTCCCTAACAACGATGCCAAAAAGTGATGAGCCTTGGTATTTTACCAAGAGTGTTGCAACTCCCAAGGGCTCCTCAACTCTATTAATCAACGTGGGGTTCATACAAACTTAGAGCTGAAAATGTTATATGAGTATTATTTTGGATTTTACTCATGCCACCATCAACTATGAAATTGCATCAAGTTGCCTAGAGACCATCCATGCTACTTATCTACAATGAAACCTTATTGATGAAATTATAATTGAAAAACTGATTCAAACTAGGAAAGAAGAACTTCCATTTATTCAATTTGTAGATCCTAACTAAATTTTCATTAAGGTGAAAGAAATATAATCTACCTATAGAAGGAAATCACAAAATTAAATTTATCATTTACATACTCACACTTGTAGAAAAATCAGAAATCGAACTTGTAAATTTCTTGTAATTGAAAGACTAATTCTACTATGTTTTTGTAGTCAGGGAGAGAAATGTTTTAGGTGGCCTATATGCTTCTCTTGATCATCAAATCACAACCTAGGGTCATTATTCATCCTAATTGAGCTAAGGTTCAAGTGGGGAGAAAATATAGTGAATGAAAGTGGTGTTATTGGAACACTACATGAGGACCTTTAATTCAATAGGAGGGGTTCCAAGGGCGTTTCTAGGGTGGAGATGAATTATTGAAGAAATTAAGAGCTTCATATAGTTTAGGGAGAGTGGAGGAAGACTATGGAAGCCTCCTAGCCAGGTCGAAGACCTCTTAGAGGTCTATCTTACACCAAGATGACTGCCCACGGCGTCCTAAAGTTGTTGAGCAGAGTTACTGTGAAAATAAAGTCTTAACTATGGGATTGAGAGATGGAGAGGGAAGATGGAGGAGTCTAATATGGATTTGAAATATGTGTCCTTACTTCCAGACTAACATAACCTAGCAATCAGTCACCCACATGCATTATTTGATCATTAACATAGTAATAAGAACTATGATGGAAAAGATGAGTTGAATTTAAATAACATCTATTTTATGCCTCTAACATTACTCAAGTCACGAAAATAGATTCAAATCTACATAAATAAAATATACAAAATGGAAACTAGCATTCATCTTTTTCCAAGAAATCATAAACATAATATTATATACTAAGATTGTGAATTCTTCTAGCCATTCTCCCATAAGAGAGTTGACACGGAAGCTTCCAATAACAATTTTTTTGTATATGTTAACCTCTACTAAAAAGAAAGAAAGGCGGGGAATGTTTGAAGTTAAGAACAAAAAATAAATACACAATAGGCACCTAAGACATTGGTTTGGGAAAAAATCCAAGGGTCTCAGCCCTATGAAACTAACTCAATTGTAGCTTAATAACAAGCTTCTCATTATCCTAAATTAAAATTATTATACATCACATAAAAGTTAAAAATGAAAGTGTCAAGCTCTGAGCTCAATATCTACACCTATCTAAAATGAAAATTAGAATCCTAATGAGCTTTTAATATTCTTTATTAATACAAAGTGGTAGTTGATAGAAGATCTCTTAAAGATAGAAGTGATTTCATCCTTCATCTTGAAAATAGTGGATCTTGTCCTTATTGAGATTCACCTTCACAAGGATTTACTCAGTTACGAATGAATTCAAACAAGTGAGAGAGGATATTATGATCCCAAGCCAATTTAGGGAGTTAAGGAGGTCAAAATACCCCATAAATTATCTCCTTGGTGTCTCCATTGAGCCGCCACATTAGTGAATACCTAAAAAAAGATTTACTTTCCTGCAATTAAACCACATTAGGGCACATACTATGAGAAACACCTTTTACTCTTCCTACTAATTATAATATAACCAAAAATGTGAATTAATGTGAGAAAATGATACTTTTAAGGCTGTAGAATGACATCATGATCTTCAAAATGTACCTATTGACGAGAATTATCAGTTATTATGTGATATATACTTGAACTCTTCTAATAAGATCCTCTCCAACCCAGTTATCCTTACCCACAATGTATTTTATCTCGAAGTCAAACTGAATGAGTGTAGAAAATGATCTAGCTTTCACAAATTTTAGATTATGTTGGTCAAACAATTATCTCATCCCATTGTGATCAATCATCAAAATTAACCTCCTATCAAGAAGATAATGCATCCACATATTCAATGCATGATGTTTCTCTCCAACTCAATATCATGTGCCACATAGTTTTTCTCATGCTCATTCAGTTTCCTTGACTCGTAGCATACCATATGCCTCCTACATTAGGACTTGTTGAAGCCCCGAAAATCGGATCTACAACAAGGGGGATACCCACCCGGTCCAGACCTTGGTTAGTAGCTCCTTTTCCGTTTGGTGTAGTGGGTCCGGCTGGGGATAATGGGACAAGTTTCCCAATTTGTGTGTGTGCGTTGAGAATAGATATTCCCTTTCTAAAAAGGTTCCTAAGTGAAGTGATTTTATGCTATTTTTAATCTAATCATATGCAAATTGTATTCTAATTAAAACAGAAATATCTAATTCTAAAATAAACCCGAGATAAAATCTTGTTTATGTGATCTAAAATGATTTCGAATAACAATTGGTAATAAATATCATTCAACTGCTATAGGAAAATAATTCCATAAAGATAAACCACTTCATATAAAAAGTTATATGAAACAGTTCTAAGAAACATATCGCATAATAAGCTATTCATACATTAAGCATAAACAAATAGTCATCACCGTAAAAAAGTGCCAAATGATAACTAAAGCATTCAAGCATCAATATATAAATAAATGAACTTAAATATCACTTTTAACACAGAAGCAGAAAAAGTTAAGAGATAAAAGTACCATTTATAACTGGTTCTACTCATGAGCTAGAAGCAATAATGATTTATCTTCTCCTAATCCAACATATACTAAGATTACAGAAATGCAACATTAGTAGCAGATATTAGACACAGATATCAATAAATCTTGTTCCATTCATTCATCAAAACCTCCTCTGAGGGTGCAGAAGTGCATGTTCTGAGGATAAGTTTTTGACAAATTTCTGGACCCTTCTCTAAATGCATGAGAAGGGTTTAAATACTACTAAATAAATCTAATTATAGTTTATTACAAAAATTTAGGATTCGGTTTAAATGACCGTCCTTTTTCTAGGAAAAAATAAAGTAAAACTAACACTAAATCTAAAATTAAAATTAACAACTAACTACTTATGACTCTGGTCTTTGAATTTGCAAGCATCCAACATTGATTTGAGAAGAGGGGGCTGACCGAATTCAGATTTCAATTGTCCTGAAAAGATGGAATCAGCAAGTGTGGGCACGATCTTCTCGGCAGAATTAATGATGCAATTAAGAGTACTGCATTGACTGTGTGGTTTTACTAGATAGGTCTAGTAAGAATCCCAGTTCAATTTTGTCAATTCTTGAATTGATTTTGCCTTTTCTTCCACTCTCTGTTTCCACTCTGTTTGAAATTGCTGTGCTTGTGGTAGATATCCTGGAATGGTTTCTGAAATTAAATTAACCTTGTGCAAATTCTCATTTACATAATCAGTGATGTTGCTTACCACTGTAGTTGCTTCCTCTGCCGCTTTTTCTGCCTCTCTGATCTGTGCATCCCAAATGCTAAAGAGCATTTCTTTATGACTATCATTGATAATTGGTTCTGCTGCTCTTTTTCCTTCCTCTGTCTTTTTCCATGCCAAATAATTAGTAACTATTTCATTTGTTAAATCATAATCATGTCGTATTTCTACAACATGATTAGTGAGTTTATCACTTTCTTGACAAAAAGAGTTCCACTGTGAGATTTTCTGGCATAATATGTCTTGATATTGCAGCAATTGATTATTCAAAGAAATAGATTCTGAAATAAACTATGTAAGCTTGGCGTCTTCTTTATGCATTTCTTGCATAATCTGTATTTGTTTTTCTTTTTCGGCCAAGCTTTTCTGATAACCGATTTGCATTTCCTGAAAATCTTGCTGTAACTTTTCAAATTTCACCTGTGCTTGTTGCAATTGTTGTTGCAGAACTTGTATCTGATCCTCTTTTTCATCTAATAATAGCCTTACCTCAGATGATTTTTCAATATTTGCAGATGCATAAGCTCCTGTTATCTGAGATAATTTAGTAAGATTTTCAGTGGGATCTGTAGTAGGATCTTTCCATAAAACATCCAATTGTTCTGCATTAGTAGAGAGCGCACTATCTAATTTTCTCTTCTTTCTTTGCTTCCTTACTACTTCTTTATGTTGCGGGCTATAGAAAATATCCAGAGGAGGAATTTCCTCTATTTTAAGTACAATCTCGACAGAGGGAGTAACGGGTATATGTTCTTTTTCTGTGACATTGCCACTTATTTCTGTAACCAAAACTTTTGCTGTTTGTATAGGAGTTTGTATGTTCTATATTTCAACATTGATCATATCATTAAATGATTCCCATTCTTTATCTAACTAAGTGTTGATGGATGGATGTTGTACATTAAGAGGTGGAAGAATCAATCGTGGGGTAGTTGAAGTCTGTTGTTGTGAAAGCTCTTTTGATTGAGTTGTATCATTGACAGAGCCTTCACTTTTATCCTGATCATATTTTTTAGAATGTTTAGAAATTTCTTCGTCAAACTTTGACTTATATTTCTCTGAGTCTGAGCTGCCACTGAGACTGACACTAGGAGTTGGTTCCCTTGCGGGTTCCAAATGCAAATTATCTAAAGGAATAGCAGTCAGTCTTCTTTCTCTATATACTTTAAATTCTTGAAATTCTTTTGGGGAGAATCGTGTTTGAGCTAAATTCAAAATGTCTTTAAATGAACATTTTTCCTGAAACATATCATCAAAAAGATCTTCTTCTCTAGAGAATACTCTTACTTTCACAAAAGTGGTGAGATCCTTGACAATACCATATGGATCAAATAGTCTTCTCGGAAACTTAAACAATTTTAAACATGTAACATTGCTTACTTTCTTAAACGCGTGACCAACATCAAACAATGAAAATGCTCCGCAGGAAACTGGAAATTGTGGCCAAATGGCCTTCTTTTTAGCCTTTAATTCTTTTGTCAAACCTCCGTCTCCATAGGTTCGATATGTGATTTCCCAAGCTATGAGTTTATCCGGAACATATAAGGGCAAAACACGAGGAGAAGCAAAGCTTCCAAAAACCCTGACATAAGTGAACAGTTCTTCTCCAAACCATCTTGTGACAGGGAGAATGTCTACCTCTGCTTCAAGAGACAACCTTGGAGCATCCTTATTATACAACACTCTGTACAGAGGCAACATTACGCCATGGCAAATTTTATAAAAATGAGGAATGAATTTTGATTCCCACAACTCTTTGTGATATACATGAATGGGCAAGGGATCTTGAATTCTCCATTGCCAACCCATTAAATGGAACTTAGAAACAAAGAAAATTGAATCCATAACATAGGCAGATAGATAAAAAGGAAGATAAATCCTCTGAGAAACAATCCATTTAGACTGGTAATTGAAAATAGCTGTGGCTAAATTATCAGACAATATTTTGGCCCAGTCGACAATGGTGGAATTAGTAGAAGCATTCAACAAAGGAAGCCATTCAGGAAAAATCTTATTAATGTTAGGCTTTCCAAAAAGCCTGCATAACATAGCAGCAGCAAAACAATATGGAGAAGTGAGTGAACCGGTACTATACATACCGTGTTTATCTTTCTTCAGTGGTTCATCTCTTTTGGTCCATTCTTTAGTGCATTATGCCAAATTTTCATTTTCCTTTGCAAATTTCTCTATAAATTGTTTCTTGTAAGTTGCCTGAGGCTCCGGAAAATGATACATAAGCCTCAAATCTTCTGGAGTAAACGACCCGATAAGCTCTTGACCTGGAGTTTTGAACTTTCTGTCTGTGATATCAGTGCTATCCAGCACCCATTTGACCATATCTGTATATGGAAGAATTCTTGGTCTTGCTTCTATCCGGTGTAGAAACGAACAAGCCAGCTCTGTAAGAGATGCTTCAGAGGAATTGCTTGAACCAGCGGTAGCTAAAACATCCATTACCCTTGGGTTTTCTTCTTCAAGCAAGCTAAACATACCCTCCCAGGTGGTGATACCAGCGTCCTTGTTGCAAGCAGTGTCTACATATAAAGAAGCCATCTCTTTATTTTCAAAACTCGCAGCTTTCTCTTTCCTTTCAGAACTAGGAACTTTCTCTTTCTTTCCCATAAAGCTCTGAATGTTGCTTTGTATAGCCTCCTATTCTTCGCGCCTGCAGTTTTATAATTTAAGTGAGAATAATGACATGAGAAAGGTGACGGGATGGTTTTAAATGCCGAAGGCGTATGAAATATATTATTTAATCGTGAAATAACCCTTCGATCAAAAAAAAATCCTTTTCATTAATAATTGACGATTCATTCATTAATTTGACATCAAAGCACATAACGGATATCAATTTATGAAAATATTTACTTCGAATAACGAGCTTTCAAGAATCTGTGATAGTGCGATCTGCGATTTGCTTTGAAATATCACAAAATCGCAATATCGCAAATCGCAGTTTTCACAAATCGCAATCAATAACATCGTCGAATCGCAATGTCGCAAAATTGCAATATCACAAAATATAATATATGAATAATATCCGTTAATATGTTTTCTGCGATACGCGATTTGCAATAAACATTTTAGTGCGATGTCATTGGATCGCGGTATCGCAATTTTGAAGATTCTGCATTGCTTAAGATATATTCTAGTTTTTTGCGATGAATGCAATGTTTCCTTCAAAGAGAGATTTTATTCTAGCTTATCATAAACTTAAGTTTAGTTTAAATATTTTCCAAAGAAATTTCCTTAAGTCCATGATAGTAAGTTTTATTGAAAATAAAAACAAACACCAATAAAATTTCTTAGATTTTTTAAACTAAGGGTCCCCACTTATTTAGTATTATTACTAACATTAAATAAGACGGGGGGTTGTTGCTGGCCACAACAATTGGCGATTCACTTGGAAGAACTAGTTATCTCTGCTTTTCTTTTGAATTTTCTAAACTTTTTCAAAACTGAAAATTTTCTGGAAAATCAAACTTTATTATAAAAAGACAAAGTACATTATGCTTCAATCTTATGAATGATATTTCATTTGTTCTTTCATCAACTTTTACTATTCACTTCCTCAAGCTAGTCCTTGTATCTACATCAGTCATTACTTGGTTTTTTAAAGATACAAACAAAAGGATTCTCTGTAAATCAGTTTTGAATATGCTCATTTGTCGTAGGTAGAGCCACTGCTGCCAGCAAGCGTCTATAGCCTCGACAGGGTTACCTGTTACCCAAAAATGATCCTGTGTCCTACTTAGAAAAATATACAATTTTCAAAGAGAAATCCATATTCACACTTATCACTTTTTATTTCCTTTTTATTCTTAAAGAACAATGTCTTGGTTTGGTAGCCAATTTCTGACAGTGCCATTCACTTGATTTATAACTTTGCTGAACAAGCTGGCTCGTGATGAGACCCCTTGCATTTTGATTGCTATAATCTTAAGTCATTGCCCTGTTGTGGTATGCAGTATTGGCAAAGTCAGCAAGATATAATATTTATGATCATGATAAGACGGCTCGTGATGAGACCTCTTACTCTTTAAGTTAAAAAGTGTATCATTGGATTATTCCTTGAATATTGTAATTTAATATGTGGGGAGGAAGTCATTCTTTGCTTAAGATAGCTCTGGATGACAATGATAGAGTTTTTTGGAAAGAAATTTTCTACAGAGAACCTTCGTTTTGTTATTGATACCTTTCATTGGACTGATATAAAACAATCTTTCACCAAAAGTTGTTTTCATCAAAATTTTCAAAGTTGAAATTAATATCATTTCTAGATTAAAAAATTTTAACTGTATCTTTGGATAATAATGATCAATATTTTGAAAAGAATTCTATTTATATAAGTGAAGAAATAAAAAAAGAAAGAAAGAAAGAGAGAACTAGTATCTTTTTGATGAATTCCAAATGTAACCATTAACAACTGGTTTTATTATGACAAAAATAAAGGAAACTAATCTACAAAATAGAAGAATGATCTCCTATGGAAAATATTTTTTAAGGATTTGTCCATTAACAGGTAAATATTCTCTTTTCCCTGCTATATCTTGTAACATAAAAGTAGATGGACCTATGATCTCTGCAATTTGAAAAGGACCAAGCCACATTCGTTGAAATTTTGTATGTTTTCCTTTTTCCTCATGAGCCTTGTCCCATTTTAGAACTAAATCTCCTATCTGAAAATCCTTTCTGGTTATCATGTTTGAATCAAAAGAAGCTTTAACTAATGCTTGATGATGAGCACGAGTTACTTTAGCCTTTTCTTGTTGTTCTTCTAACTTAATTATTTCCATTTGCCTTAATTGTAAAGAAGAAGTTGGTTCTTCATCAATATATTGGACTAAGGCTAAAGAAGGGATTGTTAGATGAGTTGGAAGAACCACTTCTCTCCCATAAACTAAATTAAAGGGAGAAGTGCCAATAGAAGCCTTCTGCATTATTTGATCTTCCCATAAAGCGTATATTAAAGACTTACGCCAATTTTTATTATTTTGATCAATGGTTCACTTAATGATTCGGATTAAGTTTTTATTAGTGGATTAAGCTAACCCATTTCCCTGTGGATAATAATTGGAAGAGTATTATGTTTGAAACCTCTCTTGAGTGCAAATTCAGTCATATCATTACTAGAAAAATATGATGCATTATCAAACATTAAAGGAGAAGGTAAACCAAACCTGGTGATTATGAACTGATCTATAAACTCGATGATATGCTCAGAATTAGTAGTCTTGAGAGGGACTGCTTCTACCCATTTCGTAAAATAATCAGTTGCTATAATGATATACCTATGTTGCTTAGAGGAGTGTGGAACGATCTCACCTATTATGTCCAATCCCCATTGATCAAAAGGCTACTCAATGTTGACTGGTTGTAATGGTAATGATGGTTTATTTTGTCTTCCAGCTGCAGTTTGACAAATTTGACATTTCCTTGCATAGTTATGTGAATCTTTAAATAGTGTGGGCCAGTAATATCCTGCACAAATGATCTTATGTGTAGTAGCATCTCCAGCATAATGTCCTCCTACTGGCCCATCATGAAGTTTCTGCAAGAATTTTTCAGCTTCAGATTTCTCCAGACATCTAAGAAGAACATAATCATAATTCATTCTAAAAAGAACATCATTTACAAGCTGATATTGTTTAGCCTTCAACCTTAGAGCTCTTTTCTTGGTGTAATTGAGATTTGGGGGAGCATATCCATTCTTCAGATAAAATATGATATCAGCATATAATGATTCAACATCATTTAGGCTTACCTCATACGTTTGTATCTCCTCAGATGGTTTTTCAGAAATAAGCGATGCTCCAACTAGTATTTTGCAAAATCCTTCACCTCTTACAATATTTGCTGGTTTGATTTCTACATCATATTATTGTAAGGCAGTAATCAAATTGGCTCTTTTTTCACTCACATCTTTTTGAACTAAAATATTTCTTACCGATGGAAACGGTAGTATGATTTTTGTATGGGTTTTAAGTAGAAAGGGTCTGAAATATTTAATTTCTTTGAAAATAGCATAAGCTTGTTTCTCCACATCTGAATAATTAAATTTAGCTCCCTGTAAATTTGAATTGAAAAAGGCAATTGGAGCTTCTGCTTTGTCTTTATTTGCTTGAGTGAGTATTGCAGCATAAGATTTATCAGAGGCAAATGTGTACAAAATAAAAGGATCGGAAAAATTTGGAGTTGCTAAAGATGGAGCATTGATAAATTTCTTGTTTGATCAGATTAAATGCCTCATATTCATCTTTACCCCATTTTAATTTTGAATTCTTTTTAATCATTGATATCAAAGGTGATAGAATTCTCGAAAAATCTGGCACAAATCTTTTTACAAAATTAATTTGACCAAGAAAAGATTGCATAGCTTTTTTGTTGTGAGGTAGAGATATTTCAGAAATTTCCTTGATTCTATTAGGATCAATATGAATTCTAGATTTTGATACTATAAATCCAAGAAGTTTTACTTCATTTAATGCAAAAAAGGAATTTTTTGGATTAAGTGAAATTCCATACCTTTGACAGTGTTGGAAGATCTGCTTCAGATCTCTAAGATGATTGCTTTGTTTTTTAGAATATACAGTTATATAATCCAAGTAAATTACCACTGATTCGTTAACTAATCCATTGAAAGCAATGTCCATAGCTCTCTGAAATGTGGCACCAACATTGATCAAACCAAAAGGCATTTTTTGATATGCGTAAGTGCCCCATTTGGTTCTGAATGTAGTTTTCAATTGATCATCAGGATGGACCAACACTTGATTATATCCAGAGAAACCATCTAAGAAAGACATTAATTCTGATCCTGTAACTGCCTGTAATATTTGCTCCATAGGAGGCAACGGAAAATTGTCTTTTTGGCAGGATTTATTAAGATTTCGAAAGTCAATGCAAATTCTAATGTCTCTGTTTTTCTTTCTAACAAGAACCATATTGGAAACCCATTCAGAATGTCAAACGGGAAAAATAATCTTGGCTTTCAATAACTTATTGAGTTCAGATTTGATTTTGTTTTCTAGATTGGGGTGGATCTTTCTCAACTTCTGTTGGACAGGTTTTTCATCATTGATCATTGGGATAGTATGTTGGATGATAGAAGTGTCATAAGTTTTGAGTTCATCGTAGTTCCAAGCAAAGACACTTTTATATTGTTTCAAAAGATGAACGTATGATCACTTTTCTTCAAGAGCTAGGCCAAGGCCTAAGTTGATATTCTATGGTTTGGAATCAATTCCTAGATTTAATAATTCATAATTTAAAGTTGAACTTTGCAATTTTGAATTGGTAGATCTTTTAAATCAATCTTTCAAATCATAAAGGTCTTCTAACTTGACTACTGACTTTGACATAGCATTATTGGTGCTATCTTGGAGCAATTGTTTGTCATGTTGATCTTCATCAATTATCTGATTGGTGTAAGATACTTCAGATGTGAGAAAATCTACAATATCAGGATCATCATTAAAAATCCTCCAATTGGTAACGTTATCAGGAATCAAGGGTCTAAAGATTAATTCAATTGAAAATCAATCAGGACTAAAATCTTCTGCAGGAATGAGCTTGGAAGCTACATTAGCTAGGAGGTCTGAAATAGCATTCTGAATTCTGGGAATTAATGAAATATTAAATGCTATAAAATGTTCAGTCAGATCTTGGACTAAATATTGATAATTCTTTAAATGACCTGATAAACAATGTATAGTATTGCGTACCTGTTTAATTACAATTTCTGAATCTCCAAAAACTTGTAGATATTTGATGTCTAATCTGATTGCTTTATATAGTCCTTGGACTAAAGCTTTGTATTCTGCGGTGTTATTAGTGCAATCGAATTCGAGTCTGCAAGTTAGAATAATTTTGTTTCCCTCTGGACTAACCAATATCCATCCTGCTCCTGCTCCTTCATTAGACTTAGAACCATCAAAAAATAATTTCCAAAATAAAGATTTATTTACAGGAGTATCTACAAAATTAATAAATTTAGAACTATCTATTTGAGAATAATTTTCTATTTGAGATAAAACAGAATATTCTAAATAAGGTGAAGTATGAGCATTGAAATTTCCTAAGAAAGAATCGACTGAATAATTGCCAATAATATTACTGTTCTATACAACTAATTCATTCGCTCCTTCCAATTCTGTTACTATGTATTTCTGATGCTTTTCTTGTTCAACCTTTATCTGATTTGGTTTACCGTTGTAAGGAAGCCACATATGCGACCAATCAGTTGTGAAATATCCATAGAGTTTTTCTGACCAATCTCTGCTAAGAATTAAGCCATAAAATTCTGGAATATCTGCAACTAAAATATCAATGACTTGACATAACTTTGGGTTTGATGACAATCTTATGGTAACCTGACTTAATTCGCCAATTACTTCAACTTGCAATCGATCAAGCTGGACTATGCGCACAGTAGATTTTTGTGGTTGAATATTCAATTTTTCACATATTGATTTTGGTAAAATGTTAGATGAAGCTCCAGAATCCACTAAACAATTATGCAAATTTTTATTGAAAAATTCATAAGTAAGAAGAAATGGAGGAGTATGAGATCTCGACCTTCCTCCAATTAAAGCGATATTTTCTAGATCAACTTTACTAATCACATTAGCTGTAGGTCTTCCCATCTCGTTGGAAGCTTGAGAAATCACGGGATCGGGCAAAGGTTTTTCTGGTACAACATGTAATTCTTTCAAAAGTACCTTTTGTTGGTGTTTCAACTTGCTCAATTCATAAAAAGTGATGTTAACCCTAGTCTTCTTCATATCTTCTATGATATTATACTGAATTTCATCTAGGACAATCAGTGTTCTTGATGGAGTTGATGAATCTGTCTGGACTGGGCTAGTTTGAATTGCTTTAGATGTTATTTTCTTGGGTGCAACTTTATCCTTAGTCAATGAGCTTGTGATCTTTGACTTAGGAGTAGGTTGAGGAGGATCAAGTTGATTTCTACTTCGAGTGCTAACCGGGGATGCTTCTTGATATTCTTCATCTGGAAGGATGAAATCCCACATACCTTGTAATTCTACAACTTCTTCTTCATCAGTAGTTTCCTCAGTAGCAGTTTCTTCTTCTTCTTCTTCTGATTCAGCATTAGTAATGGCATTTGGTGGTTTTGAATCAGTTGAAGGGTTTCTTCTAAAAGGCTTGAAAGATTTTTTAGAATATGTTTATGCCACTTGTTTCTTAATGTCAACCATTTCATTAGACATAGTTTTCAAAACTTTTTGCAGTCCTTCTAAATCAAATGGATCTTTTGATTGCTTTTTCTTGGGATCTTCCTTAAAAGTGACTTTCTTGAATTTTCGTTCTTCTATCGCATTTTTCTTGTCTAAACCAGTGATACATTTTTCTATTGCTATTGCCTCTTTCATGTTTTCTGCTAAAGTTGGTTTGTTAGCCCTATCAACAAATATTTCTATGTTTGATGGTAAATAAAAAATGTACCATTCATTTCACACCTCTTCGCTAGGCTTGGAAGCAGTAGGAATTTTGTTTAAAAATTTTTTGAAACGTGAATTGAAATCCTTGATGAGTTCCTTTGAGTCAAATCTAAGATTAGACAGATCATTTATCAAAGTCGATGTAGAACTGTCATCACCAAATTTAGTCAAAAATTGATCTTGAAAGATATCCCAACTAGTGATGGATCTAGATGGTAATGAAAAATAACATGATACAACTGCTCCTTGTAGAGTATAAGGGAAATTTCAGACAAAAACATCTTCATTAATAACTCCATTGAGATTTATAGACAGCATAAAAGTTTTTATATGTTCTTCTGCTAACATGTCTACTTCAGGATTAAACTTAGGCAGCCATTTTTCAGGATAGGCTGGTATTTGACTCAAGGGTGCAGGCATTAAGACTGCCCCTAGATTATTCCATGGCATTTAGGCCATCACTAAAATAATAACAGAGGAAAGTGTAGAAGATGATGTATGTGATTGAGAAGATGAAGATATTACAATTACAGATGATTGAGAAGGTGATGTGGAAGTTCCAATGGAATGAGGAACAATAGTCTGAAGTGGAGGGGTGGACAGTTGACTTTGTGATGACGAGGTTGAGATGGGTGATGATGAAGAAAGAGTCTCACTGTCAGACCCTTTAGATGATTTCCTTGCTCTTTTCCTTGTAGGTAAAGGTAACTCGGTTGGCTGAATGCCAAGATTTTCACTCTGTAATCTAGTAAGAGGATGAGTAGGATTATATTGCGAAGTTACATTGCCTTGAGATTTATCAGATCTTTGAGGTGATATTGAGAATCGCTGAATTTTATGAATCAAAGATTCAACTTCAGTAGGTTCAATAGCAGATTCTTTTGAAAATTCAGGGTTTGTAGCAGTGTCTGTTGCTCTTGTGACTTCTGGCTCTAGATTTACAATTTCTGAGTGCGATGGAGAAGTCGGGGGAGATGTTGAGGGTGATTTACTCTCGGAATGGTATTTAGATTTAGATTTACTTCCCATTCATAGTTCGTGGCCCTCCTTCTAGCGCCAAATATGTTGAAGCCCCGAAAATCGGGTCTACAACAAAGGGGATACCCACCCGGTCCGGACCTTGGTTAGCAGCTGCTTTTCCGTTTGGTGTAGTGGATCCGACTAGGGATAATGGGACCAATTTCCCAATTTGTGTGTGTGTGTGTTGAGAATAGATATTTCCTTTCTAAAAAGGTTCCTAAGTGAAGTGTTTTTATGCTATTTCTAATCTAATCATATGCAAATTGTATTCTAATTAAAACAGAAATATCTAATTCTAAACTAAACCCTGGATAAAATCTTGTTTATGCGATCTAAAATGATTTTGAATAACAATTGATAATAAAGATCATTCAACTTCTATAAGAAAATAATTCAATAAAGATAAACCACTTCATATAAAAAGTTAGATGAAATAGTTGTGAGAAACATATCGCATAGTAAGCTATTCATACATTAAGCATAAACAAATAGTCATCACCGTACAAAAGTGCCAAATGATAACTTAAGCATTCAAGCATAAATATATAAATAACTGAACTTAAATATCACTTTTAACACATAAACATAAAAAGTTAAGAGATAAAAGTACCATTTATAATTGGTTCTACTCATGAGCTAGAAGCAATAATGATTTATCTTCTCCTAATCCAACATCTACTAAGAGTACAGAAATGCAACATCAGTAGCAGATATTAGACACAGATATCAATAAATCTCATTCCATTCATTCATCAAAACCTCCTCCGAGGGTGCAGAAGTGCATGTTCTGAGGATAAGTTTTTGAAAAATTTCTGGACCCTTCTTTAAATGGATGAGAATGATTTAAATACTACTAAATAAATCTAATTATAGTTTATTACAAAAATTTAGGATTCGGTTTAAATGACCGTCCTTTTTCTAGGCAAAAATAAAATAAAACTAACACTAAATCTAAAATTAAAATTAACAACTAACTACTTATGACTCTGGTCTTTGAATTTGCAAACATCCAGCATTGGTTTGAGAAGAGGGGGCCGACCAACTTCAGATTTCAATTGTCCTGAAAAGATGGAATCAGCAAGTGTGGGCGCGATCTTCTCAGCAGAATTAATGATGCAATTAAGAGTACTGCATTGACTTTGTCGTTTTACTAGACAGGTCCAGTAAGAATCACAGTTTAATTTTGTCAATTCTTGAATTGATTTTGCCTTTTCTTCTGCTTTCTGTTTCCACTCTATTTGCAATTGATGTGCTTGTGGTAGGTATCCCAGAATGGTTTCTGAAATTAAATTGACCTTGTGAAAATTGTCATTTACACAATCAGTGATGTTGCTTGCTGCTGTAGCTGCTTCCTCTGCCGCTTTTTCTGCCTCTCTGATCTATGCATCCCAAATGCTAAAGAGCATTTCTTTATGACTATCATTGATAATTGGTGTTGCTGATCTTTTTCCTTCCTTTGCCTTTTTCCATGCCAAATAATTAGTAACTCTTTCATTTGTTAAATCATAATCATGTCGTATTTCTACGACATGATTAGTGATTTTATCAATTTCTTGACAAAAAGAGTTCCACTGTGAGATTTTCTGGCATAATATGTCTTGCTATTGTAGCAATTGATTATTCAAAGAAATAGATTCTAAAATAAAATTTGTAAGCTTGGAGTCTTCTTTATGCATTTCTTGCATAATCTGTATTTCTTTTTCTTTTTCGGCCAAGATTTTCTGATAACTGATTTGCATTTGCTGAAACTCTTGCTGTAAATTTTCAAATTTCACCTATGCTTCACTGTTGGCATGTGCTTGTTGCAATTGTTGTTGCAGAACTTGTATTTGATCCTCTTTTTCATTTGATAACAGCCTTACCTTAGATGCTTTGTCAATAGTTGCGGAGTCATAAGCTCCTGTTATCTGAGATAATTTAGTAAGATTTTCAGTGGGATCTGTAGTAGGATCTTTCCATAAAACATCCAATTGTTCTGCATCAGTAGAGAGCACACTATCTAAGTTTCTCTTCTTTCTTTTCTTCCTTACTACTGCTTTATGTTGGGGGCTGTAGAAAAAATCCAGAGGAGGAATTTCCTCTATTTTAAGTACAAGCTCGATAGAGGGAGTAATGGGTATATGTTCTTTTTCTGTGACATTGCCACTTATTTCTGTAACCAAAACTTTTGTTGTTTGTACAAGAGTTTGCATGTTCTATCCTTCAGCATTGATCATATCATTAAATGATTCCCTTTCTTTATCTAACTGAGTGTTAATGGATGGTTGCTGTACATTAAGAGGTGGAAGAATCAATTGTGGGGTAGTTGAAGTCTGTTGTTGTGAAAGCTCTTTTGATTGAGTTGTATCCTTGACAGAGCCTTCACTTTTATCCTGATAAGATTTTTTAGAATGTTCAGAAATTTCTTCATCGGACTTTGACTTAGATTTATCTGATTCTGAGCTGCCACTGAGACTGACACTAGGAGTTGGTTCCCTTACGGGTTCCAAATGCAAATTATCTAAAGGAATAGTGTCAGTCGTCTTTCTCTATATACTTTAAATTCTTGAAATTTTTTGGGGAGAACTGTGTTTGAGCTAAATTCAAAATTTCTTTAAATGAAATTTTTTTCTGAAACATATCATCAAAAATATCTTCTTCTCCAGAGAATACTCTTACTTTGACAAAAGTGGTGAAATCCTTGACAATACCATATGGATCAAATAGTCTTCTCGGAAACTTAAACAATTCTAAACATGTAACATTGCTTACTTCCTTAAATGCATGACCAACATCAAACAATGAAAATGCTCCGCAGGAAACTGGAAATTGTGGCCAAATGGCCTTCTTTTGCTTCTTTAATTCTTTCGTCAAACCTCCATCTCCACAGGTTTGATATGTGATTTCCTAAGCTATGAGTTTATCCGGAACATATAAGGGAAAAACATGAGGAGAAGTAAAGCTTCCAAAAACCCTCACATAAGTGAACAGTTCTTCTCCAAACCATCTTGCAACAGGGAGAATGTCTACCTCTACTTCAGGAGACAACCTTGGAGCATCCTTATTATACAACACTCTGTACAGAAGCAACATTATGCCATGGGAAATTTTATAAAAATGAGGAATGAATTTTGATTCCCACAACTCTTTGTGATAGACATGAATGGGCAAGGGATCTTGAATTGTCCATTGCCAACCCATTAAAGGGAACTTAGAAACAAAGTAGATTGAATCCATAACATAGGAAGATAGATAAAAAGGAGGATAAATCCTCTGAGACACAGTTCGTTTAGACCGGTAATTGAAAATAGCTGTGGCTAAATTATCAGACAATATTTTGGCCCAGTCTACAATGGTGGCATTTGCAGCAGCATTCAACAAAGGAAGCCATTCAGGCAAAATCTTATTAATGTCAGGCTTTCCAAAAACCCTGCATAACATAGCAGCAGCAAAACAATATGGAGAGGTGAGTGAACCGGTACTATACATACCGTGTTTATCTTTCTTCAGTGGTTCATCTCTTTTGGTCCATTCTTTAGTGCATTCTGCCAAATTTTCATTTTCCTTTACAAATTTCTCCATAAATTGTTTGTTGTAAGTTGCCTGAGGCTCCAGCAAATGATATATAAGCCTCAAATCTTCTAGAGTAAATGACCTGATAAGCTCTTGACCTAGAGTTTTGAACTGTCTGTCTATGATATCAGTGCTATCCAGCACCCATTTGACCATATCTGTATATGGAAGAATTCTTGGTCTTGCTGCTATCTGGTGTAGAAACGAACAAGCCAGCTCTGTAAGAGATGCTTCAGAGGAATTGCTTGAACCAACAGTAGCTAAAACATCCATTACCCTTGGGTTCTCTTCTTCAAGCAAACTAAACATACCCTCCCAGGTGGTAATACCAGCGTCCTTGTTGCAAGCAGTGTCTGCGTATAAAGAAGCCATCTCTTTATTTTCAGAACTCGCAGCTTTCTCTTTCCTTTTAGAACTAGGAACTTTCTCTTTCTTTCCCATAATGCTCTGAATGTTGCTTTGTATAGCCTCCCGTTCTTCGTGCATGCAGTTTTACAAATTAAGTGAGAATAATGACATGAGAAAGGTGACGGGATGGTTTTAAATGTCGAAGGCGTATGAAATATATTATTTAATCGTAAAATAACCCTTCGATCAAAAAAAAATCCTTTTCATTAATAATTGACGATTCATTCATTAATTTGACATCAAAGCGCATAACGGATATCAATTTATGAAAGGATTTACTTCAAATAACAAGCTTTCAAGAATCTGTGATAGTGCGATCTGCGATTTGCTTTTCAATATCACAAAATCACAATATCGCAAATCGCAGTTTTCACAAATCGCAATCAATAACATCATGGAATCACAATGTCGTGAAATCGCAATATCACAAAATATAATATATGAATAATATCCGTTAATATGTTTTCTACGATATGCGATTTGCGATAAACATTTTAGTGCGATGTCATTGGATCGCGGTATCGCAATTTTGAAGATTCTGCATTGCTTAAGATCTATTCTTCTTTTTTGTGATGAATGCGATGTTTCCTTCAAAGAGAGATTTTATTACAGTTTATCATAAACTTAAGTTTAGTTTAAATATTTTCCAAAGAAATTTCCTTAAGTCCATGATAGTAAGTTTTATTGAAAATAAAAACAAACACCAATAAAATTTCTTAGATTTTTTAAACTAAGGGTCCCCACTTATTTAGTATTATTACTAACATTAAATAAGAATGGGGGTTGTTGCTGGCCACAACAGGACTCTATCAACTCCTCTCCTCCAAACATATGTACACACAAAAAACTCTTTATCTATATTTTCAATCTTTAGAAATGGAGTGTTAGTAAGATATTTCTTTAACTTCTAAAAAATAGCTATACATTCCTCTATTCGTTCAAATTTATTTACTTTTATCTACAAATATGTAATACGATAGGAACTTTGAGAGAATTTTATGATGAACATCCTATAATAACTTTCCAACCCCATGAATTATCTGACCTCCTCCACTTTCTTAGGAGCTTCCCATTCCATGATAGCTCTTATATTTTATGGGTCCACCACTATACCTTCCTTGGAAGCAACATATCCAAAGTAATGAAATTTTTTCTAAAAGAAATTTCACTTACTAAGCTTGGAATACAATTGATGCTCTCTTAACAATCTCAATATTGTTTCTAAGTGTTCGCAATGTTATTCCTCATTATTATAATATATCAATATATCATCAAGGAATACCATCACAAACATGCCCAGGTAATGACATAACACGTTATTCATTAAACACATACAAGTAGTTAGAGATTTATTCAAACCAAAAGGAACCACAACAAACTCATAATTCCCATACTTGGTTAGGAAGAAGTCTTGTAGGTGTGCTCTTTTTTTATGTGTACCTCATGATATATTGAACTAAAATAAATATTCAAGAACAAATTTTCTCCCTTCAATTAATTAAATAATTCATCGATCCTCAGTAACATATAAATTTTCTTAATAATCACCTTGCTCAAATGTTGGTAATTAATGCACAACCTGAGAGTACTATCCTTATTCTTCACAAACAACATTGGTGCACCCCAAGGTAGCCCACTTGGCCTAATGTATTCCTTGTTAAGCATTTCCTTCAAAAACAACTTTAGTCACACTAATTATGGAGTGCGCATATTATAAGGTGCCTTTGATTCTGGTGTTGATCATGGTACCAACTCAATAGAAACTTTCACTTCCCTATGAGGAGAATTTTTTTAATTCTTTACTCGAAATACATCTTCAAACTGATGTAAAAATGGATACCTCTTCAAGACATCCACATCGTCAACAACCTTACCTTTGTCACTAGAAACATGCAGTACAAATAACACACACCCTTTCCTTAAAATTCTCTTTACGTGCATGGTTGGAACCATTCTCACCGATGTAGGCTTATTCTTACCCTGCAATATTCTCTTTTCTCCATCGTCATCCAAGAACTCATTATACTTCTCATAACAATCCACCTTAGTCCTGCGAAAGTACAACCAATACATACCCAAAAACATATTTTATGATCCCAAAGGACACATATTTATATGCAATGATGTATGAATACCATTTAGATCAAGTGCACAAGCTCTTACCAAATGATAAAATATTTTCTCTGTATCAATAGCCAACTGCACCAACCAAGACTTTGCATGCATTTCTTTTTTCAAACCACACTTATCTAGCAACTCATAATTAACATAACTATAACTAGATCTAGGGTCAATAAAAATGGAAACAACTTGATGACAAGGCTTACCTTCCATATTCATAATGGATGTCTGGTGATCCGCCTACTTGTTCATGGCACATAGATCCAAGGAATTGTCTACCCAACAACCACAAATATCTGCACCTCCTGAGCACTATAGATATAAGTTCTGCAACCCTTATATAATAAAAAATCATTCTTGTGATTATCCTTCCCAAATATCTAACATTTCAAAGTCACACTACCTTTTTATGCTTCTCTGTAGTCTGAGACAAATTTCCCTTCTCAACTGAATTATTTTTCTTGTAAGAAGAAACATTTCCCTTCTCACCTACATTTTTAGGTATTCCTCGCTTAGGTGCATTAGGCGAATGTTGAGGTCTAAGTGGACCTCCTAAGAAAAATGTACAACAAAAATAGAATTTATAAGAAGTAATAGGATTCAAGATGATGATGTCAACCATGGGGGATGATTCACCATTTTTTTAAGTAAAAGAGTAAAACAACTAAAAGATAATAAAATAATAAAAATGTTTTTTCAACTCGTATTTTCACATTATCTCCTAAAGTGTTTACTCAAATTCGAGTGTAACTACTTGTTGGATGCAAAATTTATTTCCTCATCCACAGAATAGCCATGTTGCATACTTTCAATGGATCCTGCTACACGAAAAATGAGAAATACATGAAAAAATGTAATTGCAATCACAGTTTTCATGTATTTCTCTTTTTTCGAGTAGCAGGGTCCATCGAAAGTACGTAACATGGGCACTCCTTGGATTTAGAATTAAATTTTTCATCCAAAGAGTACTCTCTCTCAAAATTTTCGTAAAAAAATTGGGAGATAAGTTGAAAATACAAATTGTAAAAGTAGTTTTTTTCTTTTTTCCCTCTAAAATTTGATGATGTAATCAAATCTTATTTTATTATTTCCACTATTATTTTATAATTTCCTTAGGAGGAACATTTTAGACCTCAAAATTTCCCTAATGTTAATTTACCTTTATTTGTTTACTTACCTTTCCAAACATGCTTAGACTCGGTCTTATGCTTCAATTGCTCATAAAAATGCTTCCACTTTCTAGTGACTTCTTTTAGTGACTGAGGCTCATCGTACGAAACCTAATCATTAAATCTTGAAACCCCATTGATAAAACTCTAAACTTTTTCCTTCTCATTCTTATGATAAGGCACATACCTCCAAAAATATAGGAACTTAGTCATTTACTCCTCATTTGTCATAGATCCCATCTTCATCTCATATAACCCCTTGGATTTTCGATCATAGTACCTTTCTTAAAATTAGTTCTTCCTAAACAGTCTCTTGAATTCATGCCAACTCAAATCCTATGTCTTGATGTGTCTGACACATTTCACATCTTCCCACGATATTTCTACTTTCTCTTTAAGAATGAAAATAGCTATCTTGGCCTTCATGTTCTCTATATAGTCATGAACCTCAAATAAATTACTCATACCAAGCAATCATGCCTTTTGATATTTTAGTTTCTTCAATTCTCCATCGAATTTAGGTGGCTTTGTTTTCTTGCAATCCTTTGGAAAATATCCCCACTCACTCCTCCTGTAAGGATAATAGTGTTGACGACCATGAAATTTTCTTGAACCAGAACTAGAATAAAACACATAGCCACTATATCTCCTATCAAGTGTATCCCAGAACCTTCCATCTCTGACTATGTCATCCATGTATGATCTTTAACGGCCATGAGACCTACTACCATATGCCCCATTACTCTTGTCCTCCTATCCATAACTGATCCATGGTTGTTTCTATCTATGGAAGTATAAATTTTTTTTAAGGATAACTGCATGAACTTCTTCTTGTCTCTTCTATGCCCTAGCAAGTATTTTCCATGACTTAATGATTCAGCCAGTATCCACCTTGCAACTTATAATTTTTTCCTTTAGGCTTCTTAGAATATCTCCTATGATAGGAGATTACTCATCTCCTAGTTTCTCATATGATATATAAGGAGAGTATCATGAACTATAATCCACCATTCTACTCATAATATATGATCCTCTTCTTCCTGCAAACATAGCATCTTAGATAAAACAAATATAAACATAATTAACATACCTTAGTGAAGTTCAGGGGATGGTATATTATTTTTACAAATCAATCCATATTAGCATCATACATGTATATACATAATCACATCAATATATTGACATCACAAATGATAACACTAACTGCGTACAATGACCTCATGTGAAACAACCATAAAAATGGAAATGCGTGCATAACAACAACATATACATTGACATGCATACATGGCAAACATATTCCTGCCATCATGTCCAATTATTTAACTTGGGAGATCTAATACCACCCTATAACCGCACCATTGAAAATTTACCGAATTTTATCAGTGTTCAAAGATAAACATGAGATGAAGAGTTACTATGACATGACTCAAGCTCCAATCTCCAAGGCTTGCAAGACCCTCAGGGGCCAAATAACCACCCCAAGTGACCTGGCCCTGATATAGACTTATATTTCATTAATTTAACACCCCAACCACATGCACAAGCCTATAGTAGTGTGGTTTTGATCCTCCAAGCACATGAAAACCCCTTTCTGAATGTCATTTCGACCTAAAATGCTCAATTAAATTCTCATGGTCCCAAGATTCGAGCCATAATTCAAGGAAAACCTCCAAACCACTACTCGAAATTTCCTGAAACTTTCCATAATTATAAAATACTTGAAGATAATGTAAATAATACAAAACTTGATCAAATATTTGACCTAAACATACTTAACCATGACCTTCATTTCATCAAACATATGATGAACATGTAACCTACAGTTCATGAATGCATATGTAAACATAGGATTCTGAAACCTTTAGGAGAATTGTCACGAAGTTCTAATTCCCTCTTGTAATATTTGCAATAATGATTGTTATCCCATGCATTCATTAACCATCACACCCTTATGAAATCATGAATAAGGTAGAGCTAGAGTACATTGCAAATCCTTGCTTATAAACAACAGATAACCATATTACTAACCATGATATAACAACCATTAAATCACTATAATAACAAGTACATATTCTCATAGAATAAATAGGAAAACATATCTTATTAATTGATGCAAAATCCAACTGATATAGGGACTTCCAGATAGCACCCGACCATAGTTTGATTTGAAGAAAACCTTTCTCTTAGAGAATCACCCTTGTGCCATATTCCAAGAATGAATTTCGGATCTCAATACATAAACAACTAGTGCTTCTAGATATTAAGCCATCTCCACCCTCATGCTCCCGCGATCTCACCAAAATGACTCAACAGATCACTTGAGAAAACCAAGACATAAACAACAAAGGATTCTTGGATATTAAACGACCTCCACCCTTAGGCTATCATAATACTTCCAAAACCAATCAAGACATCACTAAACTCAAAACAATCTTCCATGTCTCAAAGTTCCTTAATAAATACCTTGAGGAATTTTCCTATCTCTACCCTCCCGTTTAGGGCTTCCCAAACATTAAACCAACTCCATCCCCAACCCTTGGGAATTTTCCTGAGACCACCTCACCTAGTTCCAAAGCCTTCCAAAAAATCTAAATCTCAACTAGAAAAGGATCCAATCACACGATGGATACATGTAAATGACAAACAAAGGCTAACTCCACTATCACACACCAAAAAACCCATGCCAATGACAACACAATAATGAAATAACAAAATTCATGTACCATGTATTCACAAATCAACTAGGAAATCACTCATGCAACTTGTTAACTTCAAATCCTCCTATTGAATCTGCTTGAGTCAACCTTTTGTTCTTTTCCTTTTCTTTCCTTGTTCTTTCCTAGTTCTTCCTTGAATTCCTTTCTCCAATGCCAGAATGTTCCAATAATTATCAAATGTTGTGAACTGATCCTCAAAAGCCTTTTTATCATTGATGCCTCTATTTTATTCATTTTCCTCTAATTTTCATTAAATTTTCTATGCATGCAAACCTCAGAACTTCCATATCCATTTTCTTCAATTATAATTTATTTTCATAAATACATGTCAATTAATGGCTCTTTTCCTTTTCCGATGCCTTTTCCAAATTCCTTAGCCATAAAAAATTGAATGTGACACCCACAAGGATTTTTTGCTCAACATTTAGCTTGGAATACATGTCCCATGAGCTTGGTCTTATTTTTCCTTTATTACCATTATAACATGAAATTTTAACCTTGGCATGTTACATTCACCACTTAAATTTGGCCATCTATATATGGATGATACATAATGTTCATATCTAATTTCATATCATAGAAATTAATTACATTGTCCCAGTATTTAGATGTGAATGTATGACCCCAATTTGGAAAAATGGATGTGACCATGCAATGTAGCTTGAATGTTTAATTATTAAAGAGTTGGGAAACTGAAAATGTGGAAAATTTGAGAAATGAGAGATAAAAATGATTATATTAGGATAAGTGACCAACTACCACCATGATATTTGATTTTTTACCATCTTTTTAGAGTCATACTATAAAATGTATATATATATATATATATATATATATATATATATATGTATGTTTGGATTTGTAGCGATACCAAAGGTCCTAGTGTCCTCATTGTGTTAGCCTTATTTATCATAAAATTTTACAGTTTTCTACAGACTATTGGATCTCTATCATCATGCCCTCCAAAAAGAATGAGTTTCTATCTATTTAAAAATATTTATGAAAAGCAGAATTAATGTCTCTATAAAACGAATATATCTAGAATAACCTTTACTTTAAGGAAAAATTATTTACCAAAAAAATGTCACCTTTATACTTTGGATCAATATAAATATCGTGTCATTTTCTAGCCATTCTCTATGGGATTCCTTGGGCTAGCTTGGAATGGTTAAGGATAACAAATAAATGAATTTATCCTCATCAAATTACTTAGATAAAATAGTATCTAAAATATTTCCTTTACCCTTCTTATATATAGTCTTAACTAATACCCTAGTTACCAGGTTACCCACTTGTATCACTTTGTTTGTGATAACATTTAGTCTAGAAAATTATTCAAAATATGATTATTAGTTTTTATCCAGAAATTCCTTCCTACAACATATGCACCCCATATCTTAATTTCATAAATGAATCCCATAATCATTTTCTTATGTTTGGATTTACCCAAATTGTTGTCACATAGGTCCATATTAATTAATTTTAAGGCCCCCCCTTAAAAAATCATCCAAGAGATTTCCTGAAAGAATTACATTCCCGGACGACAATCATAGTAAAACTTCAAATTAATAATACTAGAGTAGCTCACATGTATCCCTTGAAAAGTGATAAGTGTTTCTTCATTATCTCATTCCATACAAAGGAATTCATATTTAATAGTGAATTTAACACGGTAGAATTTTGTTGATGATTTTTGCAAAATTTATGTAGTATTTTATAAGGCATAAGTGCTAATGTTAGAACTTTAATGCATTATGGTATTTCCAAAATTTAAGTGCCAAAATTTACTTAAGATCTTCTCATACTCTATCCGAAATTATAATACGACACATATTCAAATAACGGAACCTAAAAAGAACATTTCTAATTCTTTAAAAATAATTAGTGGTCTTGATGGAGTTCAATGGCTCCACTAACATGGTATATGTGGTATTCCATTGTATTTTTGTAGATCAAGGTGTCATAAGAGAATACTAGATCAAAATTTTATTGGGAACTATTAGGGTCAGTAGTTTTTATTTGTCGAATGTCTTTTGAATTCTTTAATTTTTAGTTTGAATAAGTCAAGCTTATAGTCACTGTCATTTTCATATGTTTGAAAGTCAATATCTGAGTTTAGTAATTTAACATGAGTTTAGTAATTTAGTGCTTCAGCTGAAGCATGAAGCAATATTAAGTCATTGGGAGTCATGGTTACAATTTTTTTATTAGTCGAGTCAAGGTGTATGTGTCAGTTATGTGTCTTTCAGAAATTTCTCTTGAGAACATTACAATCAATTTCTGTTTCTCAAGGAAATGGTATTTTGAGAATATCCTATTTCTTATTTCCCCCTACAATGTACTCTTTTTTACCTTGCTCCATAGCCTAAATTCCACATTATCCATTCATAAATCCTCTTCGCTATCATCTATTCATTACTAATATAACTTTTATTTTACCCCATCCCATCTAAATCTATTCCCTCAAAGGATGATGATTACGTATTATACATGACACAACCCATATATTCCCAACTACCCAAGCATCCATGCTCCCTAATGTTATAATGATTCCCATGCAAAAACCATCATATCATCCTAAATGAGGCGCCTTATAAGATCATGCTACATGAAAAATTAAGTTTTTATTCAAACCAGACAAAGTGACTACCATATCTCTTGCACAGTGTCTGCATTGTTGAGTTTGAGTTGGTTAATTATCATGGTTGAAGAATAGGGATTTATTATTTGTTAAAACTGTGATCAAGGATAAATTCATAGCTACCAGAGAGACATTTCTTGTGCATTAGTGCTATGCAATCATCACTACACATAGTGCTATGCAGTCACCTCGTAGCATCCTTCCAAAGATACACAAGCTTGATAGGAGTTGGTTTTCACTTTCCAGAGGAACATTCTTACAATGATCATAACTTAGGGCTAGATAAGTCTTGTTAGACTCTGGTTTAAGAGTCACCCTCCATGCCATGTGCCACGCATATTTTATTTCAAAAATTGAAATCATGGTTTTGTAAATGAGTGGTGATCGATGTTATGTGTTGAGCTAGTCTAGATAAAAGTTTGTAAGGTTGTGTATTTTTAGAGCAGTATTTGAAGGTGTCAACACACCATTTCACCTTACTGTGCAACATGTTTCTAAGCTACATCATCCTTTTGTCATTTCTGTCCAAAAAAACATACTTCTCTATTTTTTTTGTAGTCCACGTAGCTTGCCACGAAATTCTGAAAGAGCTTTCCTTCTGTACATATGTAGATGGATCCCATTGTAAGTAAAATGGGAGGGGAAATTGTACGAATTGAACCAGAAAGTCGAGACCTAGTCAAATCTAAGCCAACGATTAGGGTAACATTTGAAAACTTAGGCTGTATCCATTTTTTCCATAAAATCCAAACATTAGGTCACCATGTGAAGTTAGCTAGTTTTTTTGCATTTAATTTCAAGGAGGGAAGAGTCAGGTTAGGAGACATTGATATGGATATTTCAGAGAGATTTGTTGTTATAGGGGCTTAACACCGGTCGATGGAGAGAAATGTTTCGAGGGAGATGATTTAAATGTTTCGTTTTTCAAATATTTTATGAAGCCACAGTTTAGGACTAAATTTGATACAAAATTCCCTATCACACACTTTCACAATCATCATAGCTAGCCACTAAAGGTTATTCAAATTTATTTCACTTTTGAGTGTAGGTTCAACAAAGTTTACGAGTATCATCTTACATGCTTGGTATGTTTCGTAGCTAAAATGACTATGTACCTACCCTATTATTAGTTTAATATCCTAGGGATGATGGAAAATAAAGTGTAGGTTAAGAAAGATAGTCACATGTCTAGTTTATTTCATTTCTCTTTGATAAAGATATTGATCATGTATGAACTTGAAAGAAATAAAAATTTGTGGCAAATTTTTCTGTCAAGTCTAGGTCTACTCCCTCAAAAAAATATTTCACCCATGGAGGTTTGTGAAGATAAATAAGAGCCAAATGATGAACCAAGAGACAAGATAGTAGTGAAGAAAATAAGTGAGAGAAAGAGAGAAAGTAAGAAGTTGAGCAACATGTCATGTATAAAACAAAAGAAGAAGTTTTAGACACTAGAAGTTCATGTGGTAAAAGTTATAACATGAAAGTTTCAGATAAAAAATTCGAAAGCACATGAACCAATTCAAGATGCACAGTTGTTATGGGGACATAGAACTAGGTCAAAGGGCAAGCAGTTTGTTGAGAAGCCAATTCCTAAAGCAAATGATGTTTCTCCAAAAGATAAACAAGAAGGTAAAGATGCAGAAGAAGCTCAAAATTCCTAGGTAGAGGAAGAAGACCCAAATATTTCCAAGATGAAGAATGCCCTTGTAAAATCACAGCTTAACATATCCTTTTTAAAGAAACAGAACCAAGAGCTTTGAGAAATGGCCTTGCAAACATTTCATCCAAAGTGGAAATAAAGGAAATCCTCTAAGCTCACTGAACAAGTGAAAGGTAAACAGTTTGTAGATGTTGAATAGTAGGATAAGCCCAAAGTGGAGTCTAGCCAGCCTACAGCCAAAGCATCAAAATCTCAGCAAGGATCAGTGTAGCAGATGAAACAAATAGCCCATTCACTAGATAGACCATATTTTGATAAATGGAGAGAGTATTAGAAATATATAGAGGAGCTTGAGGAGTGCCAAATGTAGGTAATGGAAATAACTCACGACAATGAAAACTACAGGAAAGTTGTTAATAAGTTATTTGTGGATTGTAACAAAGAAGTGATTGATGCCTCGAAAGCATTAGACATATGCTAGAGGTTTGTCATATGGAATCTCCCTGCAAGGAGACAAGAAAAGAATATGTATGTCTAGAACCTAGTGTTTAAGAGAAAGATGAGGTACATGAAACAAGGCTTGTCAATATCTTAGAGATCGGTGAGAAAATATAGATAGGCAACTGGCATACCTCCTCTTGGTAATGTAACTAGGTTGGGGCCTAATTCAAAACCAAATTCAAAGTCATCTCAGCCAATATTGATCAAAGAATATGATACTCCTTCTAAAAGCACTGATATCAAGCCATCTCCGAACAAGCCTTTAGCTAGTAAAAGGAGGAGGTAATTTTTTCTTTTCCAAATGTTCAAATTTTGATGATTAGTTAGGAACTATCAATGTTACATAGCAGAGTCGTTTATTTTTTGCAAAGGTTTTATGTGTCACTTTTTTCTATCTTAAAGGTTGGCTTGGGTAGTCTCAGAGTGTTGATTATACAAATGGACCATTTTGTAAATTTTTGGGAGAGAAAATGAGCTACAAGCACAATTTGAAATCTTGCTACACAACGATGTGCAATTGTTTCACACATGCTACACACAATTTTGTGTGGAGTGTTGAGGTTTATACATGTCAGGGGAAGAATGGTAGAACACGGTGTTATGTCACAAGATTATTCATCACCTAATCAACATTCAGGTGTCCCTTATTACATGGAAGATCATGACATCATGATATGTTATGTAGCTGCTCCACATCCCATATTTGGTAGCTGAATGTTCTTTCCTATTTTTATTTCTAAAGGCATAGATAGTGTTTATTATGGATTAGGATAATATTCACATGGATAATATGGTGTCTATATAGGATAGCATGATAAGAGATAAGTTATTTTTTTACCTTTTTCCACTCAAAAAACTGAATATATTTTTAAAAAATTGCTACATTTGTGATTAATGCAATCCTTCTCATGGATAAACCTTTCATTGTACCTGGTCATAATATTTTTTAGTTTGTAATGTTATTTAGTGTCATGAATGATAATGTATAATGGATTGGATGTTATGGGGAACTGATTCTAAACATACTTGTGCACTGTAATCTGCATTTTCATTAATAAAATTATTAATGTTGAGTTATTACCGTGATCAATTCCGAAATACTTGCAGTATTATACTTCAAATTTGTTTCCCTATTGTGTATTTGTTAACTCAATTATCTCTCTTCAGTAATGTTTAAGGGTGTAATGGAACATTAATATTAGAATTCATCATGTATGCTTTAGTTTAGTTGTGTCTTAATGTTTCAAATGAAAATTAAATGTGTTACACTTTTATCTCCCATATTTCTTCTTAATATCCAGTCATTCGAGTTGAAGTAACAAAAATCGCATATTTCTATCAAATGTGGGTGAGTGTTGTATACGTTTATCTCCCACTGTACTACAATTATTTATCTATTTGAAGTATGTGCTAGATAGACCTTTGTATATGTATTTGGTTAGTATATGCATTTTTATGATGAGATAGTAACCTTGTGATCACATGCATTAGTGTTTCTAGATCCTCCACTAATTTCCAAACAAATTTCAAAAAATTTTCTCATATCTGGTATTTGTCAAATTATGTGCTTTATAATCTCTAATATTTACATTTTTCAAGGGATGGAGCCCCCTCTAGCTAGAAAATACGAGTTTTATAGTCAAAAGTGGTCTTGTGTACCTCTGTGGCACTTTCCTCATCATAAAGGGATTTACGAAGTGCTAAGATAGTGGTGTTGTTGACAGGGAATAAGAGGTTTCATCTTCTCGACGAAATATTATCTAATTTTTAGATATGATTGATGATGGTGGACAAGATTCGGACACATATGAAGCCGGAAATATTCCCCTAACGACTCCAAATAAAAATGTAACTCGATCCAAACACTCCATTAGCAGCAGGATCCATAGATAAAATTTTTACTGGAAACTATATTGGGAAAAGAATAATATAGCTATGAGGTATGCTCCCACAAAATGAGATCACATTCCAGGTTTTCCAAATCACATGCCTCAAGTATACTGGAAATCATATTTTCCAAATTTCAAGTATGAGAACGGAGATTATGTAGCGCTTCACTTGATTAAATTTCACATGCATACACACAATTTTAGGGTTAAATTTCCATAAGATTGTCTGATGAAGATGTTCATGGCTACTCTGGAAGAAAAAGTGAGATATTGGTATGAAGGACTGTAATTTGATAGTCTTTATTCCCTTCAATATTTTCATTTTGACTTTTTTGAGAAATACAAAGGGTCTCATCCTTCTTTGTCTTTTGTTGAGAATTTTTGTGAGCATTTTTGGGATTTCTTTCAAAATATAGAAAATTCGTATGGCAATAAAGAGTTCATGGATGAAGACATACTTGAGGCTTTGTACAAGAACCATTTCCATCACCAAGATGAGAAGGTGTTTTCTCCCTTGGATGAAAGTGAAACCAAAAAAAATGTCAATAATAATAGTCATGTTCCATCCTTTGCAGTTGATGACCATTTGTAGTAGTATTATGATCAAGAGGGAGAACTAGTAGAGTTTAAGAGCCTTGATACACAAGAACATTTCCAACAAACAATGTTTTCTTTCGTGACTGAATACCATTCAAATTTGGATGATAAAATCCATGTTTCATCTCACGATTTAAATGATGATTTGAAGCAATATTGTTAGTTTTCATGGGACTAAATCAGGGATGAAGATAATGTTTCAAATTTTCCATCATGTCATTCCTCTTCTAAATTCTTATCTCATGAAAAAAATCCACAAAAATCAGATTGTTGAATTTTTTTGTGTGGAAAATATAGGGAGTGAACTAGTTCATGTTGGTAGCATTTTACATCTACAAGAGGATTAGGCGCCAAATATTGTCTCCTATCATGAAAATCAAAATGATAGTTTCCAAACAAAGTTATCTAATGAGATCACAACAGAAGTTTTTTATCAACAAAAGGACAATCCCAACATACATAACTTGGCTATCATGTTTGAATATGGTAAGCAAAGTTTGGAAATTTTTATAAGAAAACCTACTAATTCCATTTTCTTTGAAGTTGAATTGGAATAGGACTGGACAATGTTTCATGTTTTCAAAGGTCATTTGGCGAATTTTTTGGAGTCATAAACAAAGGTGGGTTTTCATGTTTTTCAAGGATCAACGGTAAGATTGCTGCAGTTATCAGTTAAGGATTTTTTTGTGTCCTCTATGGACAATGGATTCAATTTTTATTCTGAGTTTCCTTTTTGATTTGTCAGCGAAAGTTTTAGAAGAACTAAGTCAAGAAGTCATTTGCTTGATTGGCTACACTGCAGGGATCATTTCGCATGACTATATATATATATATATATATATATATATATATATATCTTCAATAGGTGAGTGGTTATCATCAGAATTTGAAGCCCGAGGTGAAGACCCTAATCTTCCGATGATATCCTTCCATTAGTTAAGTAAGTTCAGTCACTTAGTAGTCAATTTTTCAATCTTTAAATCATGCTTTCAATTTTAAGTTTTTAGTTGACTCCATTTACTAATGGTATACATAGGCTAGTAGTCTATGTTTTTGTTCTTGGCACCTCGATAGGAGGCTTCCATCCAGAATGGATCCAATGTTAGTGTGATTAGTTTTAATTTGTTGAATGTATTTGAAGTTCCTTAAATTTTAGTTTCAATAAGTCGAACTTATAGTCATTTTCATTGTCATAAGTCGAAAGAAATTGTCTGACATCACCATGATTTTATTCATTAAGTGGTTAAATTGAAGCACGAAGTATTATTGAGTCATTCAGAATCATCGTTATAAATTTTTTCTCATTGAGTCAAAGGGTATGTGCCAATTATGTGTTTCTCATAAATTTCTCTTGAGATCATTACATTCAATTTTTGTTGCTCAAGGAAAATGGACTTTTGAGAATACCGTATTTCTCATTTCCCCCTCTAATATACCCTTTTTTACCTAGTTCAATAACCTAAATTCCACATTATCCATTTATAAATTCCCTTTCCTATCACCTATTCATTACTCTCATTACTTTGATTTTCCCCCATCCCATCTAAACCTATTCCCTCAAAGGACCATGATTACATATTATACATGGCATAACCTATATAATCCCCAGTACCCTAGAAAACATGCTCCCTAATTTTATAATTATTCCCATGAAAAACCCATCATATCATCCCAAATGGAGTGCCTTATCACATCGTACTACATGAAAAATTAAGTGCTAATTCAAATCAAATAAAGTGGCCACCATATCTCTTGCATAATGTATAAATTGTTGAGTTCGAGTTGGTTAATTATCATGGTTGAAGAATAGGGATCGATTCACGGTTAAAATGGTGATCGAAGATAGAGTTATAGCTAGCACAAATTCATTTCCTATGCACTGTTCCTATGCAGTCATTGCTTCAAAAAGTGCTACAGTAGTTGTGTAGCATACTTCCAAAGCCACACAATCTTGACATGACTTGGTTTTCACTTTTGAGACATAGGGTCTTACTACTCAGATACTAATTTTTTCAATGATCCTAATTTAGGGTTAGGTAAGTCTTGTTAGCCTCTTATTTAAGAGTTTGTATGTAGGCCCTATTCCACACATATTTTATTTAAAAAATTGAAAGTGTAGTTTTTTAAATGAATAACGATCTATGTCATGTATTGATATTCTCTAGATAAAGGTTTGTAGGGTTATTTGTTTTTATATTAGTCTTCAAAGCTGTCAGTATGCCCTTTTCCATCACTACGCAGCATGTCTAGAAGGTACATAATCTCATTTTCATTGTTGTCCAAAAAATAGAGTTTTCTATTGTTGTTGTAGTCCACGTAGCTTGCCATGAAAATCCAAAATAGCATTCCCTATGTACGTAGGTAGATGGCTACTATTGTAAGAAAAAATTAGGGGGGGGGGGATTATACGAATTGAACCAAAAAATGTATCCCTAGTAAATTCTAACCCAATGATTTGTGTAGCGTTTCAAAATTCATGTTGTATCCCTTTGTATAAGAAAATTCAAGTAGTAAGTCACCATTTGAAGCTGACTATTTTGTTTTCCTTGAATTTGTAGTAGGGAAGAGTTAGGTTAGGAGACCTGGAGTTAGGTTTAGTTTTCAAGGAAGCTGGAATACCTCCTCCTGGTAATGTACCTAGGCCAAGGTCTAAAGAAAAACTATAGTCAAACTCATCTCAGCCCGTATTGATAAAATAAGATGATACTCCTTCAAAAAGCACTGAGATCAAGCCATCTCCTAAAAATCCTTCAGCTAGTAAAAGGAAAAGGAGGTCATGGTTTATTTACTAAATTTTCAACTTTTGATGATTAGCTGAGAAATATTAGTGTTACATATCAGAATCCCTCATTTTTTGAAAATGTTGTTTATGTCACTTTTTGTCATCTTGAAGGTTGGCTTGGGTATTATGAGAGTATTTAATATAGATATGGACAATTTTGTAAATTTTTAGGTGAGAAAAGGAGGTATAAGGACAATTTGAAATCCTGCTACATAACATTGCGCAATTGTTGTCCATAATTTTGTGTGGAGTGTTGAGGCTTCAATGAGTCATGGGAAGAATGGTAGAATGTGTTGTTCTATCAAAATATTATTCATCATCTAATCGACATCCATGTGTTTATCAGTACGTGCAATGTCATTCGATCATGACATGCTACATAACTGATGCATAGCCAAAATTTGTTACCTAACTATTGTTTCCTATTTTTACTTCTAAAGGCATGGATACTATTTATACTGGATTTGGATAATATTCTCATGGATTAGGATGGTTTCTAGATAGGATAGCATGATAAGAGCTAAGTTAACTTTTATAGCTTTTTCCACTCAAAAAACTAAATATATTTTTAAATCTTGCTACTTTTATGATTAGTTCGATCCTTCTCATGGACAAACCTTTCATTGTAGCTGGTCATAATATTTTTGATCTTGTAATGCAATTTAATTTCATGAAAGGCAATGTATAAGGGGCTAGATTTTATGGGGAACTAATTATAAACATACTTGTGTATTGTGATCAATGTTTTCAGTAATAAAATATTTCATGTTGAGTTAATACAATGACAATTTCAGAGATACTTGTGGTACTATACTTCAAATTTGTTTCTCTCCTATGTATTTGTTAACTCGTTTATCTTTATTCAATATTCTTTGAGGGTGTAATGGAAAAAATAAATTCTATTTCATCATGTATGCTCTAGTATAGATGTGTCTTAACGTTCAAAATGCAAATGAAATTTTCTACACTTTTATATCCCGTATTTCTTCTTAATCTTCGACCATTTGAGATGCGGCATTAGAGATCTCATATGTTTATCTCCCATTGTACTATGATTCTTCATCTATTTGAAGCATGTGATAGATAGGCCTCTGTATATGTAATTGGTTGGTATATGCATTGGTATGATGAGATAGTAACGTTTTGATCACATGCATTAGTGTTTCCAAATCCTCCACCAAATTCCAAAAAAATTTAAATTTTTTTCCTCAGGTCTGGTCTCTGTCAAATTACGTGCTTTAGAGTCTCTAATATTTACGTTTTTCAAGTGAGGGAGCCCCCCCTCTCTATAAAATACCAATTTTCTAGTCCAAAGCAGTCTTGTGGTTACCTCTATGGTCCTTTCCTTAGCCCAAAGAGATTTACGAAGTGCTAACAGGAACATGGAAAAACTTATTCATGAAACTATAGATGATAGATGGATGATTCCAAAGGCCAAAGGAAATCACAATAATCTCATAATTACATTCATATATATAAATTTCCTTGTGGATATCCACCTCTTTCATCTTATTTGGTAGTATATAAAATGACGTTCAATATTAGTACAATAATTAGTGTCCTCAATTTCATTGAAGAGATAAAAAATAAAAAGGGTTGAAAATTTATCCTTTATGGTAAAATTATTAAGAGGCTAAGAATCATGAAACATTTTACAATTACCTTCCTTCTTTAATATAATGAAAACCTATGATGGGTGATGGGTAATTCATGACTTATTATTTCCACTTTCAAAAGTTCATGATTGATATTTTCGATTTCATTATTATATGCAAAACAAACCCTATAATTATGTAAATTTGGTGATTAGATACCTATAATCAAGGGAATAGTATGGTCATATGAAGGTGGTAAGGCTTAAATCATTTCAAATAATTCATAATATTTAATGAGAGCCCACTAAAATTTAGGTAGAATGTTCTACAGAGGATTGTCCAATACCTGTATTGAATTGAGGTGTGTCCAATAATGACAATGAAACATTTTTTTATTAAATATTTTATGTGATGAGAGGTTAAATTTTTAAGGGAATTAGATGTCTACCATTAAGGGTATGTTTCTTCCCAAAGTTGGCGAAGGTCATATATCAATTCTTAGAATAAATGGCGACAACATCTAAAGTTCATAACCATGACAGCTTGAGAACAACATCCCAACCTCCCATTTCAATTAAAAACATATGACATTCAAGATTATACTGTCGCATTTGAAGTTTCACATTTTTTCATGCAAAACCACATTTATTCACAAAACCAACAAATATCATAATTTGAAAGTTAGGTATGAGAATAACATAACAATAGGTTTTGTTAGCCACTCTCTTTAGAAAAAAGCTAAGGGTGATACAAATATCAATAAAAATAATCAATTTTCATTGCTTCACATAACTAATCAACTTCAAATATTATAATTTTAATAAATAATAATAAGAAAGAAATAAATATTTGGGGTTTCTTACAAGAGGCTCACAAAATGGTTACTTACTCTATGGGAGTGGTCATGCCATTTAATGGTATTTTAGAGATTGTATTCAACGAATTTTTTTTTCTATTATTGTGATAGTACATACATTGGAAATAATTTGTATTATTTACACTTGTTCCCTTTGAAAGACTACTTATCATAATTTAAAAAAAAATTGATGACTGGTATTCTACATCTCCTCCTAGTATAACTTTTGGACTCATAATGCTTAAGAAGTGGAATAAATATGGGTGATTGTGACTACAAGGGTAGGGTGAGCAGTGAATGGAGGTACTTTGATTTGTACGGTAAAAAAAATTATCATCTTCATTATATTTTTCAGATTTTTCCATATTTTTGGTTAAGAGATTCATCATGACTAATGATCTAACTTCATCTTTATGGAGATTCATGAAAAAATATTTAAAAAATGAGTTCAATAGGTATTTTCTATATATTTCTAATAGATAAGGGATTTCAATACATTCAATAATTCTACTTGTTTGGAATAAAGTTTTTTATTCATCCTAGATAGTTAGTGAAATATTCAAAATGGACCAAGTGGAATTGAAATAATGAGACTAATTAATTTATCCTCCATAAAATGATAAAATTACCAATATTCTAAATACAAATACAATAATCATAATTTGAGCTTCAATTGATCATAGTAGTGTCATGGAGAGAAAAATAGTGTTCCATTTTAGTAGCCTAACAAGATGAATAAAAACTATCAATTTTGTTGTCATACACTTTAAGAAAGTAATTCCATGACTATGTAACAACCCCAGGTTAGAAATCCATGTAATAAAGTTAATAAAGGAAAAAAAATAGCCTAGGTCATCGAACATGTATTCCAAGCTAAATGTTGGAAAATAACATAGTGACTCGGATAAATTTTGATTAATTAATGGGTACAAAAATCAGCAAAGGAAATGGAAAAGGCTTTGGAAAAGCATGAGACATTAATTGGCATTTTATTTATGAAAATAATCGAAAATAGGAGAAATGGAAGGTGAAAATTCACAGGTTTAATGGGAGGAGGAAAATAATGGAGAATAATGGAAAATGAAGAAAATGGAAGCCTCAATGATAAAAAGGCTTTTGAGGATTACTTCATAGTTGTTTTTTAGTGTGACCTTTTTTCTCAGTTTTAATTTCGAGCTCTCCCTTCTATTCTCTCTCTATCATATTCTTGGATAATTATAGTTTTCTTGGAGAATTATTGAAGGAGTGTGGCATACTTTTCATTTAGAGAAATAACGAAAAGGAAATTCAGGAAAGAAAAATAGGAAAATGGGATTAGTAGATACAATACATTTTTCTTCGAGGTATCGAGTTGCATGTATGATTTCCTTGCTAGTTTTGGCATGCATGGCATACATATGCCATTGGTATGGAAGATTTCCTAGATTGATTGTGGTTTTCCCTAGCATTTCCATTTCGTTGATAGCTATGGTATTATGGGTATTATGTTTGTTTTTTGGTTGGTGCTCACGATCCTTTGTCTCTGGGTTGAGCTACTATTGCCTCGCTCCTTGGTTGGAAAAACACTCTAGAAGCCTTGTAATAGCTTGGGTTGAGTTTCTAGTCCTAGAAGCCTTGTCTGGACAAATGCTTTGGAATCTGGTGACAGTTGTGTGTTGAGTTACTAGTCTTGGAAGCTGGGTTGGAAAAAACACTGTCAAGCCTTGGAGAACTTGGATGAAGACTGATCTAGTGATGCGTAGTGATGTCCAACCATGATATGGAATCAATGGTTAAGGGTTGAGTTGGTTTAGCCTCTCGAAGCCCTGGTTTTATTTTCTTCCTTTATTCCATGAGATCCCACATTCATGTTTTTAATATGGCAGTGGATTGTTCGGCTAAAAAAGAGATTTGGTTCAACCCAATATATGGTCGAGTGGTACATGGAAGTCTCTCACTTGGTCTCATTTTTCATATGTTAGTAATATATATTTTACTCTTGTATTTTATGGTAAATGTAATTTCTATTATGTGTCTTTAATGGTTGTTCTATTATTCTTATTATGTTGGTTATATGTTGGTTATAAGTATGTATTTAAGAAAAATTATAGTTATGGTTTTTATCATGTTTTGATTAGTAAATGAACAACTAATGAATGTATCACCTAATAGATGATATTGCACATATGTTTACAAGGCATCAAACCTTCTTGACTAATATCAGATAATTATGAGGTCCCTATGTTCAAATGTGTACTTACGACCTATAGATTACATGTCCATGATGAGTTTGAGAAATTCCTGTCATGGCTAGGATGAGCCATATTAGGTCCTTGTCCAATTTTTGCATCAGAGGTCTTGTAGTAATTTTATTTATCATTTTTGAGAATCTCATCAAATTCTAGGAAAAGAACTGAGTCCTATCCCTGGAAAAGTTGTTAATAATTTAGGTTCACTAGTACAAAACTTCTTGGAAAATACTCTAGTTGTATGGGTTCACTTGTTATGGGAGATACTACAGGGTCACACTCCCATGGATGGGTTATCATGGGAGTGACTAAGGGTCTAGCATAGTCAGAAAGTAGGTTAACTCAGGGGTTTGGAACCTAAAGTGTCTGGTTAGCCGCTGCGGGTGTTGTAGCTCCTAAGGAAGGTCTGTTTGGTTTTGGTTTGTTGATTCCACTTCCTTAACTTTATTTAGGGAATTTAATCATATCATAGTAACTCTTCGTCACATTTTTACCCTAGTGGACCAGTTGGCTTAGGTAAATTTGGGAGGAGGGTGTTATAGAGTGGTATCATAGAATGGTTAAACCATTGGACTATATGGGGGGGGGTGTGTTTTTCGTGCATACATGTCGGTTGTATATGTGTTTATTATTCCTCCAGTATATGAGCTTGTTTTGTATCCATCATGATGGTCATTGCTACAGTTGTGTTGTCATGTGGAAGTTGACGATGTTATTTTTGGGATGTGTTTGTCGTGAATGCATGTCGGTTGTATATGCATGCCAGTATCTATATGTTATTATGAATACATTTTCATGGTAATTATTTTCATTCATTAGGTCATAATATGCATTTGGTATGTCATGCATGGTAATTGGATGATGATTGAGATGATTTTTATATACTGCTATGATTATGTTTATACATGTATTGTGCTAATTTGGTTGATCTTTTAGAGGAGATATCATCGCTTGAACTATATAGAGGTATGTTGGTTATGCTTATGTTTTGATTTAGCTAAAATGACATACATTCTGGAAGAAGATCAAATATGCCTAGAAAAATGGTGGAATACAATTGACTAGATTCTCCCTATCGATCATATGAGTATCATGGTGATGGGTAATATCCTGATATACCAAACACTTTGGGAAGTTTGAAGGTATAAATAAGGAGTTCCAAAGAAGATAATTACATAATCATTTAGCCACAAGAGAGAATTTCCAACAAAAAGGAGAAAAAAGCAGAGGTTAATGCAACGATTATTTATAGTTTGATATACTTGTAGAGATAGGGACCAATTAGGATTAGTCATAGATAGGATGATAGGACTAATGGAGCATATGGTATCAGGTCTCATGGTGGGAATAGGTAAGACAAAGATGATGTGGTCAGAGATGGAAAATTCTTGGATACACCTTATAAACGAGGAACTGGACATGGGCTTCACTCTAGTTCCGATATGGATAGGTACCATGATCATCATTGGTATCATATTCACAGGAGGAGTGACAGGGGATATTTACCATATGAGTTCAAGAAAGCAAAGCTACTTTCATTTGATGGAGAAATTTAGAAGTCACAATATATATAAGAGTAGTTACTTGGGATGAATAAGTTGTTTTGGTTGCATGATTACTCAGATAAAATGAATTCCAAATAGCTAAGTTCAATATTAACGGTAAATCAAACATTTTATGGGAAAATGTAAAGAATTTCAGAGGTATTCACGAAGAGGAGTTAAATTGGAGCCATTTAGAGAGAATTTTCAGGAACAAGTATCTATTAGAGAGATACTATGATGGCAGGGGAACATAATTCTATGAGCTGAAGATGTGATCCATGACCCATGAGGAGTAAAGTATCATATTCTTGTAGTTGTTGAGGTATGTGCCTTATCTAAAGGAGGAGAAAGCGAAGATTTAGAGATTCATCAGTGGGTTTCTGGTGGCATTCAAGTACAAAATCAAGTTTGATTCACCTAGATCATTGGAGGAATCCATCAGAAAGCTGAAGAAATTCTATGAGAAATCGAAGTAAAAGTATGAGACTATGTAGGATTGGAAAGGGACTGTGAAGAATAAAGGAAATTGGATAAGAAGGGAACTAGACCTCAAGACACATGTAACAAAGAGAATAAAACACCTCCAAAGAATTTAAATGCATATGATCGAGGATAGAGATTTTAATGTATGGATGAAGGCAAGGAAGATGGAAGGAAGATTTTACAGTTTTGGACTTGTGGAAATTATTATCCCATGAGAGATTGTCCACAACACTAGGGTAGAATATTACATTTATAATTCTCAATGAGCATAAAAATTAGGGAATTCTGGACAAATTTTTCCATGGATTTATGTAGTGTTGGATAATAGGAAAGCATACCAGCATGCATCTGTTACTAATATGGAAGGTAAGCTTTTTTATCAAGTTGTTTCTATTTTGATTGACCCTAAATATAAATATAGTTATATTAACCCTCACCTCATGGATAACTATGGTTTCAATACATAGGTACATGTAGAATCTTGGTCAGTGTAGTTGGCTAGAGGTGCAAAGAAAAGAGTTCATCATTGGGTAAGAGCTTCTGCATTTTAACTGAATGGTATGTCTACATCAATGCATCAAGATGTTCTTCCATTTGGATTGTACAATATATTTTTTTGTATGCACTAGTTGTATCTTCATAGGACCAAGGTGTATTATTATGAAAAGGCTATTGAGAAACCTAAACAAGGAGGAGATGGGTGCTCTTAGAGCCATTTGCAATAACAACAAAATTGTTGTCCTTAAGGAAGAAAAGGGAGGAGTTGTTGTTGTTTTAGATAAGGTTTATTATTTTATAAAAATGAATGAGAATCTTGATTGCAACAACTATAAGAAGTTGAAGTCCAACCCTTTGTTGAAGGTTTTAAGAGAAGTAAAAAATGAAATCTCCCATAAACGTAACCTTAGCAAGGAGGAGATGGGTGGTCTTAGAGCCCTTCGTAATAACGACGAAATTGTTGTCCTTAAGGCAGACAAGGGAGGAGTTTCTATTGTTTTAGATAAGGTTGGTTATATTAGAAAAATGAATGAGCATATTGATTGCAGAAACTATAAGAAGTTTAAGTCCAACCCCTTGCCGAAGGTTTTAAGAGAAGTCAAGAAGGCAATATCGAACTCTCATCTCGATGAAAAATTAAAGAAAAAATTGACCCCCTCCTGTGAGCTCATTCCGAGAATTTATAGGCTTCCTAAGGTCCATAAAGACTGGGTTCCACTTATACCAATTGTTAATGCCATTGGATCCCCCTCGTATGAATTGGTGAAATACGTTGCAAAAATTTTCAAGCCTCTCATTGGAAACACTGAGTCTTTCATTAAGGACTTGAGTGATTTCATTAAGCTTATTAAGGGGAAGAGGGTGGAGGAGAGAGACATCTTGGGAAGCTTTGATGTGGTTTCACTGTTTATCAAAATCCATTTAGATGAAGCAATGAAGGTTATTAAATAGGTTAGGGATCCTAAAACCACTAAGCTTGCTAAGATTTGATTACAATCCAACTTCTTCAGCTTCCAAGTAGAATTATATGAGAAGGTAGTTGGTGTCGCAATGGGATCACCCCTCTCACCTATTTTGGCCAAATTATTTATGGAGAAGTTCAAAAAGAAATCCCTTCCCTCATTTCCCTTAATTCCAGCATGGTGGGGAAGATTTTTAGATGACACTAACATAAAGTGGTCGCATGGTAGGGAGAATATCATGATATTATTTAATCACCTCAACTCAATTTCCTGAGAAATTAAGTTTACCATGTATATTGAAGAAACAAGATCATTCCTTTGTTGGATATCCTGGTTACCATAAAAGAGTATGGAACATTGGGGCATCAGGTGTTTAGGAAGAAAACCCATACTAACAGCTACCTTCATGCTAAGTCTTACCATCATCCTGCTCAGAAATTTGGTGTCCTTAACACTCTTGTTGTAAGAGCCCTGAGGATATCCAATGAGGAGAACTTGAAAGAAGTGATCACTCGCTTAACATATATTTTCCTAGGTATAGAGTATAAGGAGAGAAAAAATAGAAAATCCATAAATAGAGATGAAGGTATGGTTGTATTGAAGAAGCATCAGGGTCCTCAAGAAAATTGTGGAAGGGATTTTATACCATACATTAAAGGTGTCACTGATAAGATCACTAGGGTTTTGTGAAGGAGTGAAATCTTCAAGAAATTTTTAGAAGCATGAACCATTAGAAAAAAATGCAGTTAGTTAAAGATAGCATTAGTCATGAGTAGCTTAAAGGTGTTTACAAGGTTGAATGCTCATGTGGGAAGAGTTATATTAGTGAAATCGAGTGCTCCCTTTAAAAGCATATTAAAGAGCATGGTGTCGATATTAGACACGAGTGATCTTGAACCTCAGCTCTTGTTGATCACTCCTCGAAAACTAAACATCTCGTGCATCTTGAGGATGCTAAAATCATTGCAAGTGAGGAACACTATCAAAGTCAAAATATTAGAGAAGCGCTTGAGATTATAAAACACCTGCATAACATTAACAAGGACGAAGGATTTAGGATTAGTGACAGTTGGTGGCCTTTAATTCGATAGATTTCTTCCTTAGGTTCATCCTCATCCCATGTATAGTATCACAAGTTTTCTTCTTCTCCTTATTAGTAAACAATTTTAGGGTTTGGTCAATGCAAAACACTAATTATATCATTCACTCATAATAATTATCCTTATTAATTAATTTTTATTATCTCTGTTAATAAAAATTAATTAATTAATAATTATTATTAGTAAATAAAAATAAAAATAAAAATTAGAATGAAAATTAAATTAGAAATTAAAATTAAAACAAATTATATTTAATAATGATAAAATTCATTTTTAAATTAATTAGGATTTAACTAATAAATTATATTTAATAATAATAAAATTCATTTGATTATTACAATTAATAAATAATAAATGAGAACTATTATTTATTAATATTTATTTAAATAAAGTTATATTATTATTATTTAAGTAAACTAATATGTATATTTTATTAATTAAGAATAATTAAAAACCATTATTAGTACCATCTAAGGTTATATCATATAAATATTCTTCAATTAATTAACCTGATTATTAATTTGATTAGACTATTTTAGATTAATATTTGTAGGAAAATATTTTAAAAATTTAGTAGCACTTAAGGTTTATTTATAAAACTAATTGTTTTTTAATGACGATTAAAAAAAAAATTGAATTTTTTTTATTAAAATGAAATAATAAATTATGAAATAAATAATTGATATTATATATATTATTTTAAATATTAATATTAATAATAGGTGATTTTAAATAAAATTATAATTATTATAAATTATTAATTTATTTAATCTAATAAATTTTTTAATTATTAAAATTAATTTATTAAAACAATTAAAAAAATAGATTAAATAATTAATAAAATCTATTCTTGTTGGCTCTTCTCATCATCATCATCTTTCACTATTTAAATGTTGATCTATGCAACCTTATTTCATTTTTCATTCACTTCTTGTTGTGAAGATATATCCCTGTTGGGATTCAAAATGTCGAGCATTGATTTATGATACTGTGGATAATTCGGATTCTACAATTAACAAGAACCACAGAAGTTTGAAAACCATAAGTCTATTGAGTGTTTGGATGACAATGGGGAACAGAGGATCTTGTAGAGTAATAATAAATAAACATCAGTTAGTATGGTGGAAATTACGCATGAAAAGCATAGTCGCATGAAAGGATGTTTGTTATTTGTAATACATATTTCCAACGACAAAGGTAAGGATATTGAGGATGTAAAAGTCTTCAACAGTTACCCAATTCTACAATAATTTTAGGATGTGTATTTTGCAGATATTTTAGAGTTTCCCCATCTTAGGAAAGTGGAATTTCCTATTGACTTGGTACCACGGGTAGCACCAGCATCAAAGGCACCTTACAAGATGAGCACTCCAAATTTAGTGGAACTGAATTTGCAGTTGAGGGAAATGCTTTATAAGGGATACATTAGGCCAATTGTACCACCTTGTGGTGCGTGATTGTTTTTTGCAAAGAATAAGGGCAGTACTCTTAGGTTATGCATTAATGAGAGGAATTTGAACAAGGTGACAATCAAGAAACGATATCCATTGTCGAGGATGGATGAATTATCTGACGAGTTGAAGGCGGAAAGGATTTTCTCGAAGAATGATATGAAATCGGGATACCATCAGCCATGCATTAAAGAAGAGGACATCTACAAGACTACTTTCTAGACCAGTTAGGGGCATTATGAGTTTGTTGTAGTTCCTTTTTGTTTTAGTAATTCTCCAACTATGTTTATGTGCATGATGAATAATGTATTGAATCCTTATATGTAAAGGTTTGTTATTATATACATTGATGATATATTGTTATATCTTAAGAATGAGGAAGAAAATTCCTAAAATTAGTAAATTATGTTGACATTGCTAAGAGAGCATCATTTTTATGGAAATATTAGCAAATGAAATTTCCTTCAAATCGAATTACAGTACTTGGGGCATGTTGTCTCAAAGGAAGGCATAACAATGGAACCCAAAAAGATAGGATGTATCATGGAATGAGAAGCTCCTAGGAATGTGGATGAGGTTAGATCATTCATGGATTTAGGAGGTTATTATAGGTGTCTCATCACTGAATTATCATAGATTTCATATCCAATTACATCATTGCAAAGGAAAAGTAAAAATTTGAATGGACAAAGGAGTGTGCAAGATGTTTTGAGCAGTTGAAGAAGTTGCTGACAAATGTTCTAGTTCTAAATATTGCAGATCCAGATAAAGAGCTCATAGTCTGTACATATGATTTTAAGAGTGGAATTCATGGTGTCATGATGCAGGAGGGACATGTTGTATGTTATGAATCAATGAAATCTAATGATCACGAGAAGAATTGTTTGACAGATGATCTTAAGTTGGAAACGATCATCCATGGTTTGAAGATGTGGAGACATTATCTTATTTGCAGATGGTTAATCTTAATTAGTGATCATAGTGGATTACGATACCTATTTTACCAACCGAATCTATGTTTCTAGAAAGCTAGATGGTTGGGCGTGATCAGTGAGTTGGACTTTGAGATCAAGTACATAAAGGGGAAGAGAACATGATTGCTCATGCTCTTAGTTGAAGAGTATAGGTAAATATTATAACAATTATGAGTTCATATGGGATATATCTATAGGATCAGATCTTATAGGTAGGTAAGTAGGGTGAAAATTATGGGGAGTTTAGGCAGAGGTTATAGCAGGATACATGTGATCGGGATGCGGCCCTACATGTCAAAAAGAATGGTTGGGTCAAGTTTAGGGACATGATATATGTGTTGGAAAAAGTCATCTCAAGAAGCTTATCTTGAGAGAATTCCATGCTAAGCCATATTGTGGTCACCCAAAATACATTAACACAGTGAAGAAGTTCTACTATTCGCTGAATTTGAGAAGTGGAATATTTTGTGGCTGGGTGCCTGGATTGTGAACATGTAAAAGAAGTCTGTAAGCATTCAAGTGCATTACTATAGTCAATTTTGATTCCAGAGTGGAAATGGGAGGTCATTTCCATGGATTTCATTACATGTTTGATGAGGACATATAGACAACATGAGTCCATCATAGTTGCGGTGGATAGGTTGACAAAGGTCACACACTTCATTCCACTAAAGTCTACTTATTCAACTAATGATGTAGCAGGGGCCTTAATCAGAGATGTAGTGAGGTGAAATGGTGTATTGAGGAATATTGTATCATATAGGGATGCTAAGTTCACTTCTAGGTTCTGGAAAGAGTCGTTTTTAGGATTGTGTATAGATTTTTCCTTCAACAAAACTTATCATCTAGAGACAAATGTAAAAAAAAGAGGGTTAAAACACACATTTCATTAAATTTGGAGTTAAATAGTGGTTCTAGAATTTCAAAATAACCAGATAATTCAATTCTAATGATATCCTTGTAATAAGAGAATTCCAATTTTAATGAAATATGCATTTTAACAGGATTTTGGAGGACATGCTGAGAATTTATGTCATGCATAAATAGTGGACGTGGGAAGAATATCTACCATTGGTTCAGTTACGTACAATAATGGTTATCTAGAGCCATTGGGTATGAGTTATTTGGGAATCCTATTGGCACAGTTGTAACAGTCCCATCATTTGGAGTGATCCATTTAATAGGGTGTTGATTGAATCAAAAATGTTGGAAGAGATGGAATATGAAATGCAGGCAATCAAGAAGAATATAAAGGCAACATAGGATAAGGACAAAATCTATGCATATATTCAGAGGTTGTATAAGGATTTTGAGGTATTGGAACATGTGTATTGTGCATGAAGCATAAGAACCACTCCTTGAAGATTGGGTCATGTGCATGAACCTCAATATTGCAAGCCTTTCGAGATCCTTGAGAGGATTAGACCAGTGGGCTATCGACTTGTGCTCCCTCTGACAGTGAAAGTACATAATGTTTTCCATGTTTCATTGCTTAGCATATATGTGAAATATGTTGATCATGTTATTGATTGTTTTTTATTACAGTTTGAGCTAGAAGGAGAATTTCAAATGGAACCTTGGTGCATTTTTCATAGAAAGATATCATTCTTCAAAACCAAGAAATTGAGTGTGTTCGAGCGTAATGGAAGCACTTTGGTCCTGATGAAGCTACATGGGAGATGGTTGATCCGATGTGGCATATATATCCTTCATTATTTTCTAGGTGAGGAAAATGAGTTTTGGTATATGTACATATTTATGTATGGTTTTTATTTTAAATATTGCAATGAGTTGTGTTATAAAATTCCAATAAGTGATATGGTTGTTATGTTGTTATGTTTTCATTTTGGTTATGATTTTAGAATTTTTTTCATTGTAAATATTGCATCGAGATAAGTTATAAATCTCTATGGGTGGTATGTTTAGCTTTCAACAGTTTTCTAGTTGTAGGTATCATTGAAAACCAAGGACATTGTTCCCCTAAGGGGAAGGGTTTTATAACAACCCCGGGTTAAAAATATATGTTATAAAGCTAATAAAAGAAAAAAAATAACCAAGGTAATGGGACACATATTCCAAGTTGAATTTTGGAAAAAAAATTAGTGATGGGGATCACATTTGATTAATTAATGGATATGGAAATTGGAAAAGGAAATGGAAACAGATTTGGAAAGGCATGCATAATTAATTGGAATTTTATTTATGAAAATAATGGAAAATAGGAAAAAAGGAATATGAAATGTCACAAGTTTCATGTGAGGAGGAAAATGAAGGAAAATAATGGAAAATGAAGAAAATAAATGCCTTATGATAAAAATGTTTTTGACGATCAGTTCATAGATTTTTGTTAGTTTTATCTTAGAGCTCTCTCTTTTATTATGTCTATCTCATACTCTTGTAGACTTAGATTTTTCTTGGAGCATTCTTGAAGGGGTGTCACATTCTTGGGATTTGGAGAAAGAAGGAAAAGGAAAATTAGGAAAGCATAAGAGGACAATGGGATCAAGAACCACAGTAGATTTTTATTGCAACCACTGAGTTGCATGTATGATTTCCTTGCTAGTTTTGGCATGCATGGGATATGAATGTGTTTGTTTTGTCATGATATGTAATTGGAATGGAGGGTTTCATGTATTAACAATGGTTTTTCCTAGCCTTTCCATTTTCTAGATAACCATGTTGTTGTAGGTTTTATCTTTGTTTTCTGGTTGGTGTTCATGTTCCTTTAGATGTGGGTTGAGTTAGTAGTTCCCGGAGCCTTGGATGGACAAACACTTTTGAAGCCCTATAACAAATTAGGCTGATTTACTGGTCCTCGAAGCCTTGGTTGGACAAAAAATCTAGAGCCTGAAAATTATTTTAGGATGAGTTACTAGTCTTAGATGCCAGGTTGGAACAAATGCTGGAGAGCCTTTGTCAACATCGATGGAGACCAATCTAGTGCTTGTTAGTGATGTTCGACTGTGAGACAGAATCACTAGTTGAGGGTTGAGGTGGTTTAGCCTTTTGAAGCCCTTGTTTTATTCCATCAAAACCCACTTTCATGCTTGGAATATGGTGCAAGGGTGATTTCCTGAAAGATAGATTCAATTTAGCCCAATCTATGGTGGGGTGGTATTGTGAATTTCTTGACTTGGTAAAATTTTTCATATGTTAGTAGGATATCTTATCCTCTCGTATTATATGGGTAAATGCACTTTTTATTATGTGTATTTAATGTTTGTTCTAGTATTTTTATCACATCGGTTATATGCTGGTTATACGCATGGATTTATGAAATATTCTAGTTCTGGTTGTCATCATGTTTTGATTAGTAAATGAATGGATAATGAATATATGAACTAATACATGATATTGTAGATATCATAAGAAGGTAGAAAAACCTATTAAAGAATCATATATAAGTATGACGTTAGGTTAGGTCAGGTCCTTGTTATTGATCATTTCTAATACTTTCATCAAGTTCTGGGATGAGGCCTCAGTCCTAGCCCTAGAAAAGAGGCTCATAATTAAGGATCGTTGACACATAAATTTCTAGAAAAGTCTACAGTCACATGGAAGCCCTTGGTATGTGAGTGAATTGAGGGTTATAATCACATGGAGGCCTTGTCATGGGAGTAACTTAAGGTCTATGCATTCAAAAATAAATTTAACTAAACGGTTGGGCACCTGGAGTGGTCGATTAGCTCCTCAGGGTCATGTATCTTCTAAGGAAGGTTATTTTGGTTTTGGTTTTTAGATTCCACTTCATTAATCATACTTGGGGATTTGAATCATATCATAGTAACTCTTGATCACATTTTTACCCTGGTGGAATGATTAGCTTGGGTAAATGTGGGAGGATTGTGTCACAAACAATGACCTTTAAATGGTTTGTTATTAATAAAATTATCTAAAAAAAGTATGTTAGGGTGCATCACTTCACTTGTTAAGTATTCTCCCATGGATTCATATGCATGTTACTAATTTTCCTAGAAATTGATATCAATCCTATCCATTCATTAAGATCCTTATTTTTTCTTGGTGATTTGCTGGAAAACTTGTGAGGATATTTCAATACTTTATTTAATAATATCTTCCTAAACAATATCAATGAAGCCTGAATTATATTGGTGAATATGTGCATCGCCATTAGTTTCCATGTTATGTGTATGGACGATGGGATCACACAAAATATCATGAATACGATATATCTAATTTATTTGAATACTTTGCAGAGATGGAGGGAACTCTTCTCGGAAGTATCTAGAATAAGTGAATCCATGTATCCATCCATAGGGTTCCATGTAGAATTCTATATTTTTAAAAAAACTTGTAGGAATCATAAAAAATCGTAGGTCACATATATATTAATCTCCATACCTCTTAATATTGAATAAATAATCCTTATTATATAACCTTTCCCACATAGAAAAAATAAAATAAAATTTTCAACATTTATATAAGAACCCCTCTATTTCTAGAGAATCTTCTATAGCAAGTAGAATAATAAAATAGCAATATGATAGTTCAATTATAGACAACAACATTTTTTCCTACCTCACGGACTCCAAATAGGCAAAAGTTAGCAAATTTTAAGGTTGGATTCCAACATCTAAAAGAATACTAGGAAGTAATCATCATGTACATATAAACCATGGGAATCAGGTTCAAAATTTAAATAGTAGAAGCGAAAGAGATGTAATGTCACAATAATGAGAATCAACCAATGTGTCTCATACATGTACACATATAACACCAAAAATGGTTTGTTGCCACATCAAATACCAATTGAAAACAATTCATGCATGGGATATTGCCAACCTACAAGAACAATTCCAGAGATGAAAAATCAAATGAAAATCACAATACGACAAAGGTATGTTGAAAATATCATATATATATATATATATATATATATATATATATATATATATATATTACCAACACTTCTGAGAACAATCACGGAAGATGAAAAATAAAATGCAAATCCTAAATACGAGAAAATTATCATTTGAAAATATCGTATATATATATATATATATATATATATATATATATATATATATATATATTACATTCTATACTCATAAAATCATCAACCTATGTTTATGTTCCTAATACACAAATATATTTGGTCGACATGATGATCAATAATACTGCTAAGGGAAAGGAGCTTCATGTTAATGAAAAATTTCACATCAAGAATAGCTACTTGAAAATTCTTGTAAAAGGCACACGATAAAAATCATATGATGAAAAATTCAACACTGTAATTGGTCATGTTTTTTCCATTTTTTCCATAATGACAAAGGCCTCACATTTTTATCAGTACTCATTGTATGTTTTGAATCAAATTTTTAAATTTTACAAAGGGTATATAACATAATTAACTATATTCCATAAAAAAATTAATGAAAAAATATTGATTTTAAGTGGTTATATAATTTTAATTACATGTCACTATAGAAGCACTATAAGAAAAAATAGTAAAAAAAATAAAGTGTTCTAGTATGCTTATTGATTCTCACTCTTTCCTCAGAACCAGGATGAAACTTTGATTAGGTATGGATGAAATATTTCCATATATCCCATAAAAGTTTCATCCAATGATATTTATCTTATGTGGGTTAAATAATTTTATAATGATCGCCTATAAGAACAGTCTAGAAAACTGAAAAAAAATTGGTTAAATAATTTTATTGCAGTCACCTATTTTCCAATGGTATAGGGAAGTAGAGGAAGTTGCTCCAAGCAAAGAAGATGGAGGTAATACCAGAGAAGCACTGGAAATTTCTCTTGAGCATGCTTGTCACCTAAATCGGGAACGTGCACATGGATGATAGGGGCACCTGAGGCCTCGAGATTATCCAAAGCTAGTAAATGTGTTAGGAAAAGACGAAAGCAGGGCCTATGTGGTTTTTTAGGTTGATTGGGTCCATGGTTCTTGCTTTTGGATTTACTGATGCCATGAGGTTTGTGTATGGCTTGATAATGTAATCCAGGTGAATAATTGGGGCATGAAGAAATTGGTCAGAAATTGGTCGAAATATGATTTGGATCCATGGTGTTTGTTGAAGGCGTTGAGGTGGGTTTTATTATGCTCTTTGTTTACATTTCTCACATCATTTTGAAAGCCACATACGAGGAGTATCGTGCTGAAGTTAAGAAATGAAACCTGTATTTCATCCTAGGAAACGCCATTTGAATCTGATTCTCAATTTTCTAGTGGGATTAACAAATGGTATGCACTCTGGTGCAACTGGACAGACTCATTTATTAGTTCCAGACCTTCTAAGAGTTTCAGTGTTTGACTATTGTCTAGGTGGTGGAATTTCCCTGACAGTATGTGATGTTTTTGTTGCCATGTTTGATGGTCAGTGTTATTACTGTTGCCATGTATGATGGTCAGCTTGTTTTGTAACTCTGTTTATTTTGGTGACTTTCTTCCCATCGACCCCCATGGGTTTATATTCCAGTTAATTTGAATTTTCTTTCGACAATATCTGTCTTGATGATGACACAGAATCATATGTCAGTGGGTCTAACATAAATTGCATCTCTCAAGGCTCATTTTATCCAGGGATCCCATACTACATCTGACTGGCGGCTTCCATTTATCGGAGTATCTTGGGTGGTTGGATTCTTTCCCTACACTGGATGATGTGATTGAGTATAATTTTGGAATTTCATCATGATCCATGTCCCGAGATCATCAAACTGATTAGGTGCCTAAATATTTTCCAAAAATGAGGAATTTTCTATTATTTGTCTTTTTCTCTCAAGGTGACGTCTATCCAAAGGTGGTGGCTATCTATGTGGACTTTAATGGTACAGGGGGTGGCAGGATCGGTTTAGGTGCCATTTGATCATATTGGGAATGTTTTTCTACAGAATGGCAGTTACTATTTATGGAAGTATAATTTGCATTCCGGGCCTAATATAATTACGATCCATTTGTTTTGTTGACCTTTCCGACACCTATTAATTTAAATTTGCTGGAGTCATAGTGCATTGTCATCATACCTGACTGGCCTTTATCTTGTATGACTGGCAGGGATGGGTCTGTTTTTTATCTTTTATTGTCATAACATTGTTGTCAGCTACTATCCTTGGGCCATATCGATAGCATACAATCTCTGACGGGTTGATATTTTTTCTACAAATGGGATTCTCCTGCCCTCTAATATGGAGGATTTCACCACTGGGTTGGAATCAGATACATCTTCTCATGAGGAATTCATCACTGCGACTATTGAAGCAGAGCATAGGTTGTCAAATGATTTTGAATTTGATGACCAAATTGTCATGCAAGATTTCTCGCATTTGCCATTTCAAGTGTTGAACGATCATAGTGGCCGAAAATTTTTTCCCTACAAGAAGAAACAAGGCCGTGGGAGGCGTAAAAAGGAAATTTTCAAACACAATATGGATATCAAGGTGGTCACCCTAGACTATGACGATCTATGTGGGAGTGTTTCTAGTTTACAGAAGAAGGCTATGATTGGAAGATGGATGTTCCTAGATGGTAGTGAGGTTGATACGGGGGCTTGGATAAAACAATACTGGAACCCCATTATTGGATACACCCCCAAAATCAGTACGCCACTTAATGGGTGGTTTATAATCCATTTTATGGATGAAAAAGATGTGTATAATATTATCAACATAATGTGGGTATGGGGTCGAAGCTTCATGCAACTAGTTCCACGGTATCTAGTTTTAACCTGGTGATGGAGGCTCCTCACATTCAGGCGATCTAGGTTAAACTACGAGGGCTCGTGTTGGATTTTTGGACTTTGAAAGCATTGAAAATGATCGGGAACTCAATTGGTTGCACTAAATACATTGATCTGAGCATTGTTGGGGCCTCAGACAAAAGAGTAGCTTGGATTTTGGTGGGGGTGGATTTTGTTGGCGGTCTATCTGGGGACGTGGATATTATCTGGGGGCATTTTCGACATCGACAACGTATTGATTACTGGGGCATACCATTTAGATGTATGATATTCCATATAACAGGCCACCTTTGTGATAATTTTCTGTTCAGATTCCGTTGTGATCGAGTTGGGATGCCTATTGCCCTAGGTGGACGATAAAATGATGTTGGTTCTGGCACCTTGGGTGGCCTCGTATCAGGTAATCCTCTTTCATCTTCCTCTGATGATGCTACTTATGTCTCTTCACATGGACATAGTGACCAGAATATTCAATTAGATTAAGATATGGCTCGTGATACATGCCTTACTAAACCTAGTCAACCTCTCAATAGGGTATTGGTATCGAAATATAATATGCCCCTTCGGTTTCTGGAAATGAGACCCCTTCCATTTACACCCATGTTATCATACCTTCCCCATCTTCTCCTGTCCCTAATAGTAATGTTGACCCTCTGCTCTTTCAATCTTCCAACTTTGGTATTGGGGAACCATCTTCAGTGTAGAATATAGTTGAACCCGATGATTCTCACCTGTCCCTTGAGAACCCTCACAACAATCTTAGCGCTATGGTTCTCACAGAATCCCCTAGGAACTTGGTGGGGTGCAATATTGAATCGCTTTTGGGTAATCCTAACATAGACCTTGCTGCCTCACCATATTTAATAGACCTCCTAGATCCTATGATACTCCCAATCCCCAGTCATCAACTACAAATATCACAATCTGGAAGGAGACCAAAGATGGGTCCAAAAAATTCAAAGGGAAATTTAAATTTGTAGCTTTATTCTCAGATGTTGATGAGAATCTCACGGAAATTTCAATTGTTGTGGCGGATGAGACTTATGTGGAACAACGGGCGCTTAGAGCATTCAACCCCGCAGATGTTTCCCCATGACTCAAATATTATCCATGGACATAATTGGATTGGGCAATTCCTCTAAAATTTATTGCCTTGGGGACCTGTTTGCTCCTATGGATCCTATTATATTTTTATGTCAAGAAACATTAAGTTTTCGAGATAAGGATATTAAGACTTGTTTAACATTCAAACAGGGGTGGTGTGCGGTAGCGGTTGATGCTAATGGTCACTCTGGTGGTGCCATTGCTATATGGAATCCTGCCAAAGAAAATTTTAAAGCCTATAGTTTCTTTGGAGGAATGTTATTATCTGGTCATCTACGAGGTATTGATAGAATATTAAATATTATTAATATATATGTGCCATATATCAACAGAGTATCCTTTTAGAGTAGAATGCAGGCATCGAGCATTATTTCTCTACATAATTCGATTATTATGGGAGATTTTAACTCCACGTTCCAGGTGGATGAAACATGGGGCGCTTGATCCAGATATGAAACTTTATCTGGTCTCCTAAATGATATGTTTCATGCTCATCACATCATTGATATTCAACCACTTCCGTTGATTCCTACATGGAACAATAAAAGAGTAGGTGATTCCTTCATCGAAAAAAGTTAGATAGGGTCATGGCTAAGGAAAATATCATTTCATTTCTTGGTGGTCTTCAGTCAGTGGTACTGGTATCTGATATTTCCGATCATATGGTGATCACGTTGGCCTGGAAGTTTAAGGATATCACCAAGGGAATGGAATTTAAATTTAATCGGGCTTGGCTGAGGGTTGTGGAATATGTGAATACGACTAAGGAGTTGTGGAATGATCACAATGATGTACAGGGTCTAACTGGTTGGGATCATCTTCACTACAAGCTACAAAAGGTTAAAAGGGCTTCCAAAGCATGGGATATCTATAAAAATAAGGAACTCAAGGTTGAACTTATCTTCATATCCGATAAGATCAAGGATATATACTTGGGATGTGCTTCCAATTTGCCAGATGCCAATTCATATGGAATCTATTAGAAGCTGGGAGATAGAAAAAGGGAGATTATTCACATTGAAGAGATATCCTAGAAGCTCAAAATAAGAATTAAATGGTTAAGAGAGGGAGATCGAAATACCAAATTATTCCGTAAATGCGCATTAGATAGGAGAAACATGAATGCTATATTGAGTATTAAGAATTTCGATGGGTCCTATGCTATCACCAATTCAGAAATTCAGTGAGAAGAATATCTGCACTTCTTGGATTTTTATAAGGCTGACTCGAGCATTGATGCAAACTGCCAGAATTGGATGCTTCAACACATATAGATGATATTTGATGAATATTCTATCACAGTTTTGAACAATCCTATTATGGTGAATGAGGTGCAATCGGTTCTTAAATCCTTCTCCCCTGATAAATGCCTTGGGCTAGATGGTTGGCCATCCGAGTTATTTTTCTTATTTTTAGAATTGATCGGTTCTGAGATCACTGAGGTGGTGGAGTGATTCAGAGTGCAGGGAGAGATGCCTGCAAATATTCACTCAAATTTTATTTCACTCATACCCAAAACAAAGGATCCAAATTCTTTTGCGGATTTCAAGCCAATTTCTTTATGCAACCTGATTTACAAAATCAATTCAAAGATCATTGCTAATCATATAAAGGTGACTCTTGAGAAGCACATATCAAAGGAGCAATATGGATTTCTAAAGGGTCGATCAATACATGATGCAATTTCCATTGCACAAGAGGTCCTACACACCATACATGTTGATAAAAAGGAAGCCTTGGTTATGAAGATTGATCTATACAAAGAATATGAATCTATTGACTGGTCATATATTCGCTCGGTTCTTAACACTAATTTTCCGATTTCAATCATCCGCTTGATTATGTCCTATATTACCACAATTAGATATTCAGTAATTGTCAGTGGTATTCCTACAACCTTTTTCGAAGTAGGAAGGGGATTGAGACAAGGATGTGCTCTATCACCTATGATATTCATACTGATTACGGATGGGTTCAACAAGATTATCCACAAGGCGGAAAAAACGTGTTTATAAAGGGTTTTGAATTTTCTTCAATAATCTCATCCACCCATTCTCTATTTGTGGATGACATGCTGTTGTTTTTCTCACTAATCTGGAACAACTGGTTTTACACCCATTACTTGTTAATCAAATTTGGTTCCGCAACAGTTTTGTACATGAAAAAACAAAAATCCATCCTTATTTATGAATATGGAGATATGGCAGAAATTTCATTCATTGTAGGTTTCCTAAGTGTTATCTAGAAGACGGCATCAGAGGGGTTTAAATATCTTAGATATTTCATCAAACCTTGTAGTTACAAGAATCAAGACTGGATGTGGTTTATTGACAGATATAGAGAAAGAATATGGAAATGGACACATTGATAGTTATCCATTGGCGGTCATCTTATTATGGTACATGCAATGTTATCGCAATTACTTGTCTATTGGGCTCACCTCTTTTACTTGCCGCAGTAGAATATTGATGAGATCAGCAAGATCAAAACTCACTCTCTATGGGGTGGATCCTACTCAGACCAGAAATTTCATTTATGTAAGCTAGAGGTATTGTGCTGACCCAAAATTCATGATGGATGGGATATTTTGGATTTGAGGTCCTTTAACAAAGCACTAATAGTAAAGTCCTTTTGGCGCGCTATTAAGGGCTTTGGTATATGGAGCGATATTATTAGGTGAAAATATATAAATGGAGACCCTCTACATCAACTTCTCTATCATGAGTTCCATTTTCCAAGGTTTGTCTCGAAAATATGGTGGAGTTTTGGTAAAATTATGGGACATGTTGCTGATCAATTAACATGGATGTTCCGAGATGGTAGCAGAATACCTATTGGTGCTTGCAGGATCTTTGGATTTCCAAGCAACCAGGGCATCCCCCTCAATCTCATGCATCATCTGGTGCATATGAAAATTTTTTTCATATCACAAGATATTTCACATTGGTTCGTTGATGCCCCCGTATTTAAATCAGCTGAACAGTTAAATCTGGAAGGTCACGATGCTAGGGTATGGTGTCAATATATCAATCTATTAAGGGGTGATGGTATTTCTTATGCTGGCGGTGGAGACTACACAACATGGGATGGTCCCTTTAATGGGGACTTTATGATCTTGAAGGACATTTATCAGCGCGTCAACCTCAACAATTATATGGACCAACTATCCTCGACATTATCTCATTATTGGGGCCATGAAATACTGACCAAAGTCACTTTGTTCGGGTGCCTGCTTTGGAAAGGTAAGATTTTAACTTGGGACGACCTTGTCAAGAGAGGGCATTGTGGCCCTAACAGATGCCTTGTTTGTTGTTAGGAAGAGGAGAGCATTGTGCACCTATTTTTCAATTGTTCTATTGTATCTCATCTATGGAATTTTTTCAGTGATTTTCTCATGAATCCATCATGGGCTTCGACAAATTTTATTACCTCGGCAGGGGAATGGGACAAACTAGATGATAGATTCAAACACCTCCCCTTTTCCTTCATATGGGAAGTTTGGTTGGCTCAGAATAGATTGGTATTTGAAAACAAGGCTTTTGACATATCCCATATATACACTTCAATTCTAAGGTAGATTGTTGAACTGCCCAAAATGACTATTATGGTGATCGATGGGTCTCATTGTATTAGGCCTCACAAAATATCCATCCTTGCATTTTTTTTTTATGGGGCTTGTATATATGGGATCATTCGCTACAGATCATGGGTCAAGCTATCCCATAGAGAAAGAATTCACTTATTATGGAACGGAGGCAAAGGGTCTAATAATAAAGCGGATTTTATGGCAATATGGGGTGCACTAATGGCAGCTATCAACTCAAAAATATCAAATGTCAATTTCTATGGGGATTCCAAAATTGTGGTGGATAGTATAATGGGAAACATTCAATTAAGTAACCCTAGATTATAGGGATGGTTTCACAGGGAAAAATACTTATGGGTGAGGTTGAATATATCCCCTATCAACCACATCTTTAGGGTAAATAACACATGAGTTGATGGCCTGTCGAAAAGAGGCATCAAAGCCAATTTTGGGTGCATTTAAGTATTATACTACAGAGATGGATCTCTAATATGGGAAGATTACATTCCACTGCGCTGAAAAGGACATCAATTATGCAAGTGAGCCTACGTCCAATTCAATGTTCTTCATATTCACCTTTTTGGACCTCTCCCGAATTATCTCAAGTGATACGATTGGTTTTTGTATACACCATCAAGTGAGCCTGTGTGCACTCTTTTTTCCTGAAGACTATCAAGCAAGACTGATGCAATGAAGATGATACACAGTTATGATGAGGATTGGTTTTTGTTTCTATAAACGTGAGCCTGAATCTGATGGAAGGATGAAGGATTTCTCATAGGCTTCAATCCTTTCCAATCTTCAATGATATCACATTTCCTACCTGTTCATCAAATGGGCCAGAGGTATTGTAGGTATTTTTTTCATTGTTTCTCTCCGAATATGATCAGGTTAAATGCATGTAAACATGTATAAAGGGACTACACAAATTTTTTCTTTATCATTGTGAATGAATGATCTTTTTCACTCAGAAATCCAACTTGCCACAGTAATTAGTGAGCCTATTTCTTTCTCAGAAAGGGGAGTCCTTTTTACACTGTGGAAAATATATACTGAATGAATGTTGCTATAGCTCAGTTGAGAATGTAATTGATTTTTTAATGAACTATTATATATAATATACAGTGTTTTTTTTCTTCTGGAAAAAAAAGGAATAGTCTAGAAAACTGAAAAAATAGCAAGTGGTTCAAATGTTTTTCCTAGTTGTCACTCTTTCCATGGAACCAAACATTGAAACTTTTGCAAGAAACATATGTTATCCTTATCTATTCTGAATGTGAATTTAATTAAGACATAATTAGCAAAAAAATCCTAAAATAAGTTAATTTCATAGTGAATGGAGATTAAAAAAAAGAAAAAAAAGAAGTCAATTTCAAATTCTATAATTAACTATCAAAATAATCCAATGTTTCCAAATATTCTGTGGGAACCAATATAAAACAAGAGGATTTAACATGCACAATATTATTTCTGTAAAAAATAAATTGTAAGGAGATAAATAAAATAGTCGATTTAAAATTCTATAATTAACTATCAAAAAATCCAATGTTTCCAAATATTCAGTGGAAACCAATAGAAAACAAAAGGATTTAGCATGCAGAATATTAGTTCTGTAAAAAATATTTTGTAAGGAGATAAATAAAAAGAATTTGATTTCAAATTTCTATAATTAATGATCCAAAAAATTCAATGCTTCCAAATATTCAATGGAAAGCAATAGAAAACAAAATAATTTAGCATGCAGAATGTTAGTTTTGTAAAACATATTTTTCTTCATATGGATGTGTAGTGTAGAGTTGAGGATGGACCACTAAATTTTCTATTATTTTTTGTTCCATTATATATCTACATTAAGTATATTATTGCCTTGCCATCTTGTCATAAGCTTCATGAAAAACTCATCATTTTTTATGACCAATTTGACTTATGTTTTTATGATTATATATAATTAATTTAATATAAGTGTCAATATGATATTTTCTTGAGATTTATGGTTTTATTAATTGTATTGGTTATACATATGAAGATTAATATGAACTTGAAGTGTGAGGTATAGGTAATCAATCAAGAAGATAAGATTGATTTATCTAATTCATTACTCTAGACAAACTTGAATATTGTTCATATTATTAAGGGATTATGTATCTTTACCTTTGATTTTCATTCAAGATTAGAGTAATTCCACAAAACATGATGCATAATTTTAGGATATTTTTGGGAAAATTTTTATCATTCAATGCATCAATTGAACTTAGATATGATTTTTTTTTAGTAGAACATAACGTCTCCTATAGAAGATTAAATTATCATCATTTTTTAAATTCAAATTTTGAAGTAATTCAAACTTTTCTTTCAATTTTACTCCTAAAAATTGTATTTTTATCATCCAATTCATTTGAGCATGCATTTACATTCTTGTATATCCTTTACTTACTTTGTTTTTATGATTTGTAGTTAGAATACTTTTCTTTGTTATTTTTCTATACAAGTTTTCATTGTGGTTTTTTGTTTATTGTTATTCAAATAGTTTATTTTACTTTGATTTCAGTTTCTTCATGCACATTTAACTTATTTTCATTTTATTTAATTTAGTTTTAAATCTACAACCTTTTTTTGTAATAGAATTAGCATTTGATTTATGTTTATTCCCTTGATTAGTTATTAAATTAGTTGTAATAGAATTAGCATTTGATCTATGTTTATTCCCTTGATTAGTTATGAACTTATTAGAATTTGCATGCCTCTCATTTTTCAAACATAGTCATTTTAATTTGCACATATAATGTAGTTTATGGAAAGTTTACGCCAATCATTGGTTGAAATTTTAAATGAGTAATTCAAATTTATTGTAGCAATTATGTTTCTCATCAAAAATTTAGTAAAATATACAAGTACAGAGCGGCACAAAAAATGATGAACATTATAGGAAAATCTATCCAAATACTATGCACTTGTAGATTAAGTTTGAAAAACTAATAGTTCATTCCTAAATAAAAGAATAAAATAAAAAATAGTTGAAATATACAAAAACAATAAATAATTGTATAATATATTTATATTCTTTTTATGCACAAGTTAAACTTCACCCATTGTTATTGTTTTCTTAATAAATATATAAAAAATTACTAGTTTTGATGGATATAGATTTGACATCGTTAATGAGAAAATTTTTCAATGAAACCTATAATAAGCTCACACATTTTTTATAGGACCAAACATAGTACTGGATACATGGTAAAGAAATTTTCAAGCATTTCGATAATATATATTTTTATGTAAGGAATTATAGGAGCTAGCATCAATATGTGTTGTATGGGCTTGTTGGCCCTTTCATTGTGTTGATGGACATGATGGTGGAAATTTAATAAAAATGTAATTAGAGTTGACCACAAATCTATGTGACTAGAAGTCACTACGAGGAAAAGACCCTCTAGTAGATGTTTTTGAGGAACACCTTGTAAGATTACCCCAGACATCTGTTTGTAGTGGAGGTTACTAGAGGAGGTTGGCGAGTGGAGCTTTCATTTTATTTTCATTTTATTTAATTCAGTTCTAAATCTAAAAATTTTCTTGTAATAGAATTAGCATTTGATTTATGTTTATTCCCTTGATTAGTTATTAAATTATTAGAATTTGCATGCTTCTCACTTTTCAAAAATAGTCAATTTATTTTGCACATATAATGCAATTTATGGAAAGTTTATACCAATCATTGGCTGAAATTTAAAATGAGTAATTCAAATTTCTTGTAGCAATTATATTTCCCATCAAAAAATCAGTAAAATATATTAGTATAGAATCACATAAAAAATGATGAACATTATAGGAAAATCTATTCAAATATTATGCACTTGTAGACTAAGTTTGATGAACTAATAGTTCATGCCTAAATAAAATAATACAAGAAAAAATAGTTGAAATATACAAAAACAATAAATAATTATAGAATATATTTATATTATTTTTATGCATAAGCTAAACTTTACCCATTTTTATTGGTTTCTTAATAAATATACAAAATCCTCAAAAAATTACTAGTTTTGATGGATATAGATTAGACATCGTTAATGATAAAATGTTTGAATGAAACCTATAATAAGCTCACACATATTTTATAGGACCAAACATAGTACTGGATACATGGTAAAGAAATTTTCAAGCATTTCGATAATATATATTTTTATGTAAGGACTTATAGGAGTTAGCCTCATCATGTGTTGTATGGCCTTGTTGGCCCTTTCATTTTTTTTATGGACATGATGGTGGAAATTGAAGAAAAATGTAATTAGAGTTGGACCAAAAATCTATGTGAGTAGAAGTAACTACAAGGAAAAGACCTTCTAGCAGATGTTTTTGAGGAACCCCTTGTAATAATACCCCAGACATCCATTTGTAGTGGATGTTACTAGAGGAGGTTGGAGGGTGGAGCTTTTTGCAGATTATTTTCTTTTGGTGAGTTTTTCATCCTAAACTACATTGGTGCATTCAACTAGAGAAATAATTGGTGCACACAGAACATTGGTACACTAGGACACCGTGCACTCGCTACAAACCTGCATGGTTCTTGTTTATTACTATAGCACACCACTATTTTACAAATATTCCACACTGGTGCTTCCTAAAACCTCACGCAAAAACTAAAACAACCCGGTGCCGTTTTAAGAAACCATACCCATGCATCTATAAAACCCGCGCACCAGAACAGGGTTAAATTAAAAAAAATTACAGCCAAAAGTCTGCATTTTCACTTTTCAGTGCTTCATAGGTCTCAAGCACCAGTGCAACTTTACCTTCTGTGAGGCTCCCTGCCATCAATGCTCCCATTGCATGCACTGTTGTTGTCCATTGCCCACCATCTCCATTTTCAATTTTGCAAAATGGTGTGAAAATTTATTTTTTCAAATTCTACAGCCAATATGCCTCCTTGACAACTAAATGTACAAGTATTTTCCTTATTTTTCCATAATTAAATCTTTTAGAGGATTAGTTTTGTAAAATATCTTAAAATTCACCTTATTTAAAAATAATAATTCCCGCGCGGTGTGCTTGAGTTGTTCGCATCACGACTGGTGCTAAGGGTATCCGCACTGGTTCTGGGGAGGTACCGAAAAGGTGTGCCATGATTTTTTAATATTAAAAAAAGAAGTGCGATGTGGTTGGTTAACCGGTCGCACCATTGACCATGTCGAATTGTAGGAAGGCAGTGCGTTGACAGATATATCTGCCCTGGGGTGGGTAAGTTTTTAAGCGCACTACATTCCAGCAATTCGAAATGGTCAATGATGCAGCCAAATAAAGGATTGCTCCGTTGACCATGTAGTGATGTCAGGAGGGCAGTGTGCTTCCTAAAATATATGCCCCAGGGCATATAGTTTGTTCAGCGCACTACCCTCCCGACACTAGTACATAGTCATTGGTGTGGTTTGTTATACCATCACACCATTGACCTTGTAATAATGCGAGGAGGGAGGTGAGCTGAAAATTTGTAGATGCACCACCAACGGTGTGTTGAAAACTTTCTGGTGCACCACCTTCTGCGCGTGACAAAAAAAAGGTGCACTGTTACTGGTGCATGCATATTTTTTGTATGCACTGACTATTTTTCTTTTTCAAAAAAAATTGCATATGTATATTCCTAAATACCTATCTCATTTAATAAAAACAAAATTACTTAATATGTCAATCAGTCAATGATGTGAAAGGAGAGAACAAAGGGAATGACAACAACAACATGCAGACCAGTATAACATTGTTCACCTATGGGAGGGACGAGAGAGGGAGAGACATGGATACCGTCACCCTATTACAAAAGATACCTAGGGCCTCCTAAGGTAGGTAGGCCTCCTCAAGTTCTATGAGGAGGATACACCCCTAAAGGGCCCCAGTGTGTTTTTGCGACATCTTATCCATAGGTGGAATGTCCACTTACAGGCTTCTTGGGATGGTCCTAATTAGTGGTACGCGCCCACTGAGGAGGAAATCTATTTCGTTATTGCCGTATCGAGGAGAGGGCCAGATTTTCCCTTGTTCCTATAGGTCCCAGTTGACTATGCAGCAAGGATTCAGTTAATGTACTCCCAGAGATACATTAGCGCACATGTACTATCTGCTTTAGAATTTTAGGTCTCCAGAGGTCAGTTAGGTATTCCTTCATTTGGCATAGAGGAGGTAAGGTGACTCTCACTGCTGATTTCAACAATTTCACACAACACCAGTGACAGGCAACACATTATTTTCCCGCTTATATTTATGTTGGTTCTTTAGTACAGGAGCCACGACTTGTGAGGTGGTCTACCATTTTTTTCACAACAGACTGCAGTTCTTTACATCTTTAGATAGATGTCGTGCTCATGCATAAGGGATGGTGAACTTCCTTTTTGCTTCAGAGCTATTTTGTTTATTTTTTGAGAGGTTTCAAGATACGAGGTGTACGTTTGTTTCCCAGGCTCGTAGGTCAATGCTGCATGTACAAATGCAGATGTGGGGATAGATGATGCCTAAGAGGGGAGAGTCTAAGTTTTATGCGAGAATATTGTGTGATGCATTAGAGCTTCTAGCTAGTGTTGATTAGAATCCCTTCATTTTGGTCCCCTGTCCATATGCTGGTTTGCATTGGAGAGGGTGTGACAACATCCTCTACACAGATGATGAGTTTTCGGATGATAGAGGTAATATTATTGTTTTATTTAAATTTATTCTAGAAAGTTCTTTAACTTGTTTTTATTAAAATTCTAATGAAATTATCTAATTATTGTTATGTAATTATATATTTTGTAGACATTGTGTCATTTTATAGCAATGAGATGCCAGCGCCAACAAATGATCTAGGTGTAAATCTTGATGACCATTAGGATATGGCATATGCCAACGATTAGGCCAATGTAGACATAACTGGTCCCCATGGTGTGTTGGTACCACCTTTTACTAGGTGTAGGCCTAACAGTAGATTGACGATGGAGTTGGGCAACCAACTCTATCCACTATTTGTGGAGGTGGGAGTCAGGCCCACCACTATGAGAGAGATACAGGTTGATGCTAGGCAAGTATGGATGTGGAGAAGCATGCTACGTGACATGTTCAACTTGATCTGGCATGTCGTAGGAGCTACGATCTTAGTTACGCAGCTGAGGAGGGCCCTTCGGTGTTGCCATGGTCAAGACATAGTACATCGATAGTTCGTAGAAAGAAACACATCGTATGATGATCACAATTAGGGAAGTGATCATCATTCACCTCGTGCCACAAATGAGCAGCCTGTAGCATCGACCAACAGTTAGGATGGAGAGCAGGTTGGACCATCGGCCACGTCGAGTCAGTAACCTACAGAATCCAGTAGTACTCATGATCATGAGCAGGCTGGACCATCGACCATGTCAAGTCATCACGATAAGGAGCCGACAGTTGATCCTGATCAGAATGAGGCATCGCCAGATCAGCAGGCACGTGATGATCAACATGTATCTGAGCTTATCGAGGCTACACCATTGACTGAAAAGGCCTCGACTGTACTACTATTGATGATGTACCACCAGCTGATATTTGACATTTATATCACAGTTGTATATTTCTGACATTATATATGTATATATTGTCCATGTATTTTATGTTCATATTGCACTTGTACTTACTTTATATGTTAGTGATCATCATGATGTGTATATTGTTAGGTCATGCTACATATGTTCATTTAATGTCCAGCTTGTAGATAGATGTATATCTGATAGCAGTTATTTGACATGAGATGTATATTTGATGTTTCTGTTGTGATGATGTTATATAATACTAATTGTGTTTTGTTACATGATCATGATCACGATCATTAGATGATGTTAGCAAATTTGAATGTGATTTTTAGTCGAATATGATTTTTGTACGATGGTTATCATGATCGTGATGTTTATTTAATTTAATATTAAATAATCATGATATTTATTAAATATTATTTCATGATTGTAATTGAACTTTTAATTTTAATTGTATGTAAAATTCTAAAGTTGTATCTATATTTGTAATTGCAATTTTAATTGTTATTGTATATATGTAAAATTGTAAAATTATAATTCTAATTCTATATGTATGTAAAATTCTAAAATTGTAATTGTATTTGTATTTGTAATTTTAATTTTAATTGTATGTAAAATATTTGTAAAATTTTAATTGTAATTATAATATTTAATTTATTGTGAAATGATTGTAATTTTAATTTTAATTGTAATTTTATATATGAAAAATTGTAAAATTATAATTGTCATTCTAATTGTCTGTAAAATTCTAAAATTGTAATTGTAATTGTATGTAAAATATTTGTAGAATTTTAATTGTAATTGTAATATTTAATTTATTGTGAAACGATTGTAATTGTAATTTTATATATGTAAAATTGGTAAATTGTAATTGTAATTCTAATTGCAAGTAAAATTATAAAATTGTAATTGTAATGGTATATATGTAAAATTGTAAAATTGTAATTGTATGTAAAATTCTAAATTTGTAATTGTAATTGTAATTGATGTGAAATTTTAAAATTTTAATTGTAATTGTAAGTGTGATTGTAATTCTAATTCTAATTCTATTTGTATGTAAAATATTTGTAAAATTTTAATTGTATTACTGTGAAATGATTGTAATTGCAAAGTTTAAATTGTAATTGTAATTTTATGTGAAATTTTAAAATTGTAATTGTAATAGTAATTTATGTAAAATATTTGTTAAATTTTAATTGTATTAATGTGAAATTTTTAATTGTAGTAATGTGAAATGATTTTATTAAAAATTTTAAATTTGTAAATTTGTAAAATTGTAAATAATTGTAAAATAATAAATCTAGAATAATATGAATTTTTATAACATAGTAAATTTTAGAAAATAATGAAAATAAATTCATGTAATTTATAATTATCATTATTTTATTATGATCTTACATACGAGAAAAAATAACTTTATAGAGTTTCCCATTGTTTTTGAGATCAACATATTGATTTTAAGATTAACACAATGCAAATTACCAATTAATTGAAAATACATATTATAATGTTTTGAAATAAAGAATCTTAAAAGTTATAAGGTAGTTCAGTACTTTATTTATAAAAAAACTCATCTTAAAAGGTATAAATATTGATGAAATAACACATGTACCATATCACTCTACGTTCTCATGATCACCCTCGTTATCTTCCAACTCGCATGGCATGATAACACTATTGTTGTAAAAAATATGTTTTGATCTAGGGTCATGTCTCAATATGAACCACCAATCCCTATCCAACACATCTCAGTAAAAAAACACCTGGTTGCAGTGTTTGGGGAAAAAATAGGGCTCCTTAGCTTCATCTCACATCTTTCTAGTGTTGATACATATCAGCCTACTATCGAGATCTTCCTTTACATTATTCTGATCAAAGGTGTCCCACTGCTTGCATCTAAAATTAACACATTCGAAAGAAGAGAAATCCACTTCAATGATATCTTGTATCTTTCGGACATAACCTAACATCCCTTGCACTAGGTTTTGATCAATGTGGCTAGATTGACTAGATTGACTGAACTCGACTTCCACTCCACAGGCTTCTGTCATCTGTCAATCATAGGCATTTTTTGTGTGAAAAGGTTGTCCATATGCTCACATAGATGGGAACAAATGCACCTATAAAAAAGTTAAAAATCCTAGTGTCATGTGTCTTATAATAACCCAATAGTTAAAATATGAAATATAGATGTAATTACATTTTAAATGTGCATTAAATGGATTATTACCGAGTTTCGGCACCCAATCCCTACGTTTAGTGCATCCTCTTCAGCACGCGGGTAACGACCGGTTGCACCGTATTTCTCTTTGACTTGGTCAACAACCCATCTGTTGGGGCATATTTTTGGCATATTTTCTTTTTAAATGATTGGGATAAGGCACACTTCTACCATTAAACTATGTGAATTCTTTCCTTTCACTATCATATTTCATCCTCTTTTGCTCGTACAATGCAACCCATGGTTCTGTCACTTCAGAATTGTAAATAATGAATTTACTAATTGCTTCAATTTATGCATTCACTAATGAAATCAAACCAACATTATATAGTACATAGAGATCGGAATATACATTATATCAAAGTTGAACATGAATATTTACTTTGTGTAAATTTGAAAAATTCTAAGTCGCTTACTCTTTATCAAGCACTTTTTTCCATTAATTTGGAGCAACTACTCTTCTCTTTTATCTTCATCCCTTTCATCTTCCCAAATCACCATACTTGGTTTGTTGTTGATTTTCTTGATGCAATCACTGGCATAATAGAAAGTCTCATACGATATGTACCCCTATGCCATAGACCCCTTAGGTGTTTCCCTTTGTCAAACAAAACCTTTCAATTTCTTCATGTACCTTTCTAAGAAGAACATCCAATGACGAGAAACCAACCGAACTAATTCAACCTCATGTACTAGGTGGATTAGAAGCTGAACCCAAAAGTCCATGAAACTCATCGCCAACTCCTTCTTAAACATACAAAAAATCTCAACTATCTTGTGATGGCACTGTGGAATGCTAGCCACATGAGTCTCCTTTGACATGATCCAATGTAAAAATGCAGATAATTTAGATATGCTACATGCTAGGTCTTTAGGGAATTCATGTTTCACACACCCACACACTAAAAAAGGATAATGACACCGCAAAGTTATAAACACGTGAAATAATATACAAAATTAGTTATGTTTTATGACCCCTACATGGGATAAAATTTATTAATATAAAAAATAATAAGATCATGCTTTTGGAATTATACGTACTCTTATAATATTCAAATGGTCATGCAATTTCAACCACGAAAAATATTCATCCATGGTGAAGTAGTGCCATAGTGAAGACCCGTATGAAGATGGCACCCTCACACCCATTATAACTTCCTTTGTCAAAGAAATATAATATTTTTTCTTAAATCCATGGGACATCACCGTATTTGAAATAGCATGAATTTGAGGGACCATGCATGCCTCTGATCCTTTACTTTCTAAACATCTTTGCCAATGTTTCTTTTTAGTTTTTCAAGCAATAAGATCTTTCCTAACAGCCAATGCATCACCTTTTTTTTTATGATATATGTCTCCATAAATAAGATGAAACATTTTAAAATATATGCATTGGATCTAATAAGTGGGTAATCTTAAGATGTTCCCAATATGGGAAGTTATAAAAGATAGATTTCCTTCTCATCCCAATGAGCAATTTCTCAACATAGGTGTCGAAGAATTATGGATCATCGACCATAGGCATCCCATTTGAATCAAACATTTCTATGAGCTCCTTCTCCTTCTCTCTCTCTTATTCTCTAAGCTATTCATCTGATATCATTATTAGAGCCGTTTGGGTTCTCTCTCGTTTACTATTGAAAGCGGATGTTGCTCTTTTGTAAGGGTGTTCTTCTGGGAGGAATACTCTAGAGAAATCATACATTGGATTTTGTAGGTCGTTGGACTATCTAGATTTTAGAGAAGGTCCACAACATTTACATCCAAAATATCCTTTTTTTACAAGACCTGCGAGATTATTGTATACAATTTATATGCATGGCACTATAAATAATATCATGGAGATCAAAAGAATTACGATGAATTAAATAACTAATATGCAGAAGAATATTGTTACATATATAAACAAATCGATAAACATGTAATTTACCAGACCAAAATCCTAAGCCTGGATAATCATGTGTCATGTAAGCACATATGCCATACAAGGTAAAACTCCTCTCTGATGCGATGGGTCTTGATACATCGTATAAATTTATCCCATCTTATAATTGATCTACCAGTGGTTGTAAGTAGACATCCATATTCTTCACTTGTCTTCTACCAGGGACAATGAGAGTCAACATAAGATGTTCATTCTTCATAGAAAACCATGGGGGGATATTGTTATTAATCACTACTACAGGCCAAATAGAGTAGCTGGTGTTCTAGAGGGAATATGTGTTGACGCCATTCATATCTATGCTGAGTCATAGACTTCATACTTCATCCTTGAATTTTTCAGGCCATGTATCCTCTATATGCTTCATGGCTATTGAAACAATTGGGATTTTCATAACGCTCAACTCACTCCTATGTGAGGCATGCCATCCCTACACCATAGCTAATTATTTGCAAGGAAAGAGCCTTTGTATCCTTCAGATTATAGGCATGTGCCTTAATATCTTAAAAGAGGGATGACGTGATTTACCCTTCATTTTTTATTTATCATACCTGTCATGCCCACATTTCGGACATATCTCTCTGTCTACATATTCTCCTCTATATAGAATAAAATCATTTGGACATGCATGATATGATATGTACTCAACACCCAACATTTTCAACATTTTGTTTGCCTCTTCACAGCTACCAGGCTAGGAATTATCACCCAGAAGAACCTTATCTTTGAATAATCTGTAGTTGGTGATCAAGGACAATATTAAATGTACATCAACGCTGATATAATTATTAACGTTCATGAAATTATCCATTTGTAATATTAATTTTGTGATTATATTCCTCAAGTGTATATAAGGGAGGACTTTATGGTAACTTACCTCAAACTTTCTGAGAAAAATGCATTTGACAAGCCAAACTTTGCTTTCAAGTTGTACAGTAACATTGTGTCCCCAACTGGGTAGAGGAACTGACCACCAGGTCTAAAGAGAGGGGTGGTGGAAGAAAATTTAAGGCTTTCGAAAAAGGTGTCATCGATATGAGCATCATCCTCTATTTGATCATCATTTTCGAATGCATCTAACAACATTGTCTCTGTGCCAGTCGTATCCCCTAAGTAATTATCCATACAAACCTTTATTTTTTTACCTCCATTGGTAGCTTGTGAAGAACTACTATAGTTGGAGTCATTCCTAATTGGTGAATCTGGACGTAGCGGGAATTGAATCAGAGGTTGATTCAACCATTCGTGGTATCATTCCTCTTTGATTTTTTCTCTTAATTCAACCATATCTTGATTGAAATTTTCATGGGGTGCAACAGAAGATAGTAGGTAGGTCAGTCATCATCACTAGAATCCTAATAATTTCAAAAAATATATTTTAACGTGATTAGTACAAAACATATGATATCAATTAGTAAGAACGTTGAAAATGTATGATTAATTTGTTTGAAATTGAAATAATTACATTAATATACCAAACATTTATTATTACCATCATTGTCCCAGGAATGTGGCTAGAAGATGGAATATTGTTACAATTGGCAGAGTGAAGCGATTGTCTATTTTCATCTACCAAATGCGCCTTGCAATATGATGCTCCTGATAAGAGCTTCCAACGTTTTGGAGCTATTTGAATATTTTGAGCATCTGAACTCGATTCTGAATCTATATGAACTTGCAAATTTATATACATTATAAATTTTATTAAGCTGATTGATATGGATAAAAAACATAAATTGAATTAGATAATGAAAATATAAACAAAATATGAAGTAAATATTACGTCTCAAGATGGATAGAGAGAACTCCACGATGGACTTTGAGAAATATTATGGAACGATCTGGATTTTGAAGAATTTTCCATTAAATATAATTATGATATTTTTCGCCCTACATTTCAGCAAGATCAACATTAAATTTTAGCGCAAACTGCTAAAAGTAATTTTGGTGCCTTAAAAGTGGACTTATTATTATCGGTGCTTATGTATAGATAACCGCAGTAGTACGGTTTTAGTTACTTCGCACCGCTATTGTTTTATTAACTGATGCACCGGCGTGGTGTTATTAATTGACACACCACTGATGAAAAGCTACAAATAAAAAAGTGCAACTTTATTTTTTTTAAGTAAAAAAAAAGCGGTAAATTGAAAAATCAACAGGAAAATATTTTCAAAAATCTTCTTTAAATAATAAACACTTTTCATTATTTCACTATTTTTACAGAATATTTCAACCAAATATTTGCACGAGACATACCAAGAGCAAGGGAGCACGAGAGCACTGTGGAGCAGCGAAATACTTTCGAGCATATCTATTTAGACTTTTGGAATTCCAAACTTCTGGTGATTCAAACCCTCTAGCAAAGAATTTTGAAAAATCTCATGGTTAAATTTTATTATTTTTTTTACATTTTATGCAATATTTTTTATAAAGTAAAAAATTTCAATTTTCTATTCATTTTTAGAAACAAAAAATAGAAAAAAAATCAATTTTCACCCTAAACCCTTCATTCTTTTTGTTTCTGCCATTTCTTCTTCTTGTTTTTGTGATATCAAAATTAGGGCCTTTCATTTTAGATTTATAGGGTTTTTATTACTATATGTATAGGCCTATGACATCTAACCGACGAGACAACTTACATAGTTGGATCCCAATCCATGTCGGCCCTTGCACTAATTTAGAAAAAATAGAATTTTTTTAATCCTTGCACCCTTCGTAACCTAGCGCACTGGTGCGCTGGATTATCCTAGTGCACTGTGCATGTAATGTTTGATAAAAATTTAAGAACAAATTTTTTTATCCGTGCGTCATATGTCAAATAGGGCACCAGCACACTATTTCATTATAGCACACCGGTCACGTACTTTTAGGCAAAAAAAAAATTCATTTTGTATTAATCGGTGCACCATGTAACACATAACACATCAAGTCTCCTTTTTGAAAGAGAGCACCATACGGTGGTCCCTTTTTTGCGTAGGATGTTTATAATAATAGGCCACACCGCCCCCTCCCCAACATCATATGCTACAAAAACTAACACTAGATGATTTTTATCATTTTTTCTGTGTTAATCGGTGTGGTGGTTAACATGTAACACACTGGTTCCCCTTGTTGACATAGAGCATCGTATGGTGTTTTATACTATTTGGGCGATGCATGTATAAGGACATGATTCACTAACTTAGTGAGTACATCATTTAAAATAGCATCGGTTTCTTGATATTTTTTTTACATGAAAAATTAATAATCTATTTATAAAATATATTAATGAGTGATATGGTACAGGTTTCATATTGATAAAAAAATTGCTAACAAGAGATCAAGTAACAAAAATACTAATAACACATCAAGAAAAGAAAAAAATGCAAGTTCTTTGTAAATTCTTTACAAAAAATATTATTTGTGAACTATATGTAAGTTTAACTAATATGTATTTCTTATTGTGTATCCTACATAGTGATGTGGGAGCATGAGGCTTAGAGACAAAAGGCTTCATTCATTATTCCAAAAATCCAAAAAAAATTACAAGAAAAGATGTTAGTACCTTTAGCTATCAGTTTATAGTTTTACTAGATAGGGTTGAACTAGTATCTAGGAAGATTGAATAGCTTTAGATTAAATTCAGAATATTTAGCCTTCAGTTGATAAATTTAGGGAAGATAATGTAATTATTGTTTTTCTAAATTAGGAGAATTCAATCCTTAAGAGGAGGTTGACTGTTATGTAAAAAAACTACAAATGTAACCTCTGAGAAGGAGGAAATTGAATTGGGCAGTAGAAGAATTGATTGAGAGGGTTTTTGCCTCTGATTTAATAAAATTGCAAAATTTAACTATCTTTTGTATGCTTGGTAAATTCCTGGAGGATTTCATCTCTCCGAAAATCCATTTCATTTATACATTTTGTGTAGAATTTGAGTGTTATTAGCATATGTGTAAGGGATTTAGAAGAGATTGCAAAACTTGTGTATCTCTAAAAAAAAAAAGACCCACATATCAATGATAGATCTTTGATTGTCGATTTGTAGAGGAAAAAGAGGTTGAGATAGTGTGAGAAGTACAAAACAAAGAACCAGTGAAAATCCGTGGTCAAACACCATCAAAAATGAAAAACTAAAGATCAAGTAGTTTTTGAGAAACTAACCACTGTCGTTGAACTGCTTTTGGTGTGTGAGTGGTTTTGTTCAAATTGAACACGATCAAATAGTAACGTGACACGTCACGGTGGTAATACCACCATTTTTCATGACTTTGGGTTGATAAAGCACGGGGGCTATTTTCACGCGATAGTCGTTCGATCATAAATAATTGATATCCGACGGTGGTCGCGTTGGAAGTTGCGTGGAGGTTTTAAAAAGGTAAGGACCCAATGGATTTTTTCAATAGAGTTTTATTAAAGTGTTTGAAGTCCGAAACCCCATTTTTAAGGTTTTTAAAAATTGTTTAAAAAGTGAGTTATTATGTTTCAAAGGATAAAGGGATTTTTGCTTCCGTAGGTCATTTTATTAATTTAATCAATTAAATTTAATAAAGTTTGATGACTGAGAGTGGAAATAAGGATCAGGGACAAATTCCTCCTGAATTAGAAAATATAGTAACTAAATTTGAACAACTCTCCCTAACGCTTGCACCCACCCTGCCATATTTTTTGATATCATAGAGGTCTTCAAAGCATTTTCCAAACACTGAAAAATATTACGAAAGTCAGAAAAATAAATACAACATGGTTGTCAAAATTGGTAGAGGAGGTGGTGCTGGTAGAAGAAGAGGTAGGCCAGTTTCAAATGCTGAAGTATTAGAGACTATACAGCAAATTCAAGCTAGATTGGAAGCAATGGAAGCAGGACAACAGAAAGATCCTGAAGATGTCAGTGAACCAGAAGCTAAAGAAGAAGAAGAAGAAGGAAATTTTGAGCTTACTCCTGAGATGAGATTCTTTAAATCAGTTTTAGGATTTACATCCAAACCTAGACTTGAAGTATCGTCTTTTGCAGGATGATTGAATCTAGAAGAGTTGATAGACTCGATCATTGAAATGAATAACTGCTTTGATTATGAAGAGATGGGTGAAGAAAAGAGAGTTAAGTTTGTGTCACAAGGTTGAAAGGATATGCAACACTTTTGTGGGATGGAGTGCAAGCAGAAAGAAGGAGAGTTCGTAAGTAGCCAATCAAGAATTGGAATAGAATGGTAGAAAAGTTGAGAGGTAAGTTTTTACCTAGTGATTATCAGCTTTCATTATTTAGAAAAATGCAGAATCCTAGACAAAGATTAATGATAGTAAAAGAATACGTATAAGAATTTTAAAAAGTGAGCATAAGAGCAGGAGAAATTCAAGATACAACAGAGAATATTTCCAGGTACATAAATGGTCTCAGAATGGAGATTCAAGATGAGATAAGTATATTGTCTCCTAAAAAAGTAGAAGAGGCTTACCAGATGGCCTTAAAAGCTGAATAAAAACTCATCAGGAAGAAATATGCCAAAGGAAAAGGTAATTTCCAAGGAAGAGGAAGTCAAGGTGGTAGAGGAAGATCTACAGCACCAAGAGATGGATCTAGCAGCACCTCACCTCAGTATGCACCCATAGAAGGTGATACACGTGGTAGAAGTAGTCCTTTTAGAGGAAGAGGAGGCAGAAACAGAGGAAGAGAAGTCAGATGTTATAGATGTAAAAAATTAGGACAAATAAAAGAATGTGGGGACAAATATGAGAAATGCAATTGTTTCTCAAATTGAAGAAGAAGCATCAAAGTTGTCTGTAACAGAGAAAGAAATTGTGCCAGGGAAAGGAGAATATTTTGCGGTTATAAAAGCTTTATTAAAACAAACAAAGGAAGTTGCTGAACCAACACAGAGAAATACTTTGTTCAGAAGTGTGTGCAAATTTCAATGGAAATGTTGTCAATTGGTAATTGATAGTGGCAGTACAGATAATTTGGTTTCCCCAGAGGTGATAGAGAAGTTGAAATTGAAGACAAGGGAACATCCAACACCCTACAAGGTATCATGGTTTCATAAGGGACATCAACTGATAGTAAAGGAACAATGTGAAACAGAATTGAAAATGGGTAGTTACAAAGATAAAATCATGTGTGATGTGATGCCTATGGATTTGTGTCACATATTTCTCGGTAGAACTTGGTAGTATGATAGAGAAACAATACATGATGGAAAGAGAAACACTTACAAGTTTTTCAAAGATGGTATGAATTAAACATTGTTGCCTATGGAAGAAGAAGATGCATGAAGTAAAAAGTTTGATCCAAAGGCTTTATTGTTGAGTGGAAAAAAATACTTGCAGCAGATTGAAGATGATGAGGTAAATTTTTCTTTAGTTTTCAAACCTAAGATAATATTTACTTCTACTAAAATTTCTTCTTTGCTAATTGAAATTCAAGAAATGTTGGAGAACTATTGTGATATTATTTTGGATGGTTTTCCTAATGAATTACCAATTGTAAGAAGAATCAGCCATCAAAAATATTTCATTCGAGGATCAAATTTTCCAAACAAAGTAGCTTATAGAATGACTCCTACAGAAAATGAAGAAATCAAAAGGCAAGCCCGGGAATTGGTTGGCAAAGGTTTGGTCAGAACGTTTGAGTCCTTGTGAAATACCTATAGTATTAAGTTCAAAGAAATATGGAGGTTGGAGAATGTGCAATGATTCAAGAGAAATTAACAAGTTAACAATCAGGTATAGATTTTGTTTACCTAGAATTGAAGATTTGATGGATTGTTCGAGTTGAGCAAGATATTTTTGAGAACTAGATTTGAAAAGTGGGTATCATCAAATTAGGATAAGGGAAGGAGATGAATGGAAAACAACCTTTAAAAAAAATTAAGGATTGTATAAATTGATGGTAATTCCTTCTGGTTTATCAAATGCACGTAGTACATTTATGAGGCTTATAAATGAATTATTGAAGGAATTTATTGGTAAAATTGCAATAGTATATTTGGATGATATATTAATTTACAACAAAAAAAAGGAAGAACACCTGAGACATATTAATTATGTCTTAAGGAAGTTACATAAAGAGAATTTATTGATAAATTTAAACAAATGTTCATTCATGAAAGAACAATTGCTATATATAGGTTTTGTTGTTTCCACTGAAGGATTACAAATGGATCCCGTGAAGATAAAGACAATTGTGGAGTGGCCTTCACCTAAAAGTGTTTTTGAGGTAAGAATTTTTCATGGTCTTGCTAGTTTTTATAGAACATTCATAAGGAATTTTAGTAATATCAATGAACCTATCATTGAAACCTTAAATAAGGATAAACAACCATTTAAGTGGACTACTGAAGCTGAAAGGAATTTTCAGTACTTAAAGAAAAAGATAACTGAGAAACCTATCTTAGTTTTTCCTCATTTTAATAAACCATTTCAAGTAAAATGTGCTGCCAGTGGGGAAGCTATAGGGGCTTTATTAAGTCAAGAAGATAGACTTGTGACATATTTAGTGAGAAGTTGAATGAGACAAGAAGGAAGTACTCTTCTTATGACAAGGAATTTTATGCAATTGTATAGTGATTGAATAAGTGGAGACATTATTTAATGTCTAAATAATTTTTGCTATATTCAGATAATCATGCTTTACATTATATTATGCAACAACATAAATTGAATCAAAAACATGGAAACTAGGTTGAATATCTTCAAATATTTAACTTTGTACTGAAGCATATAAGTGGTCAAGCAAACAAAGTAGTAGATGCCTTGAGTATAAAAAGCATTCTTGTTCAAGAAATTCATAATCAAGTGTTAGGTTTTGATTTTCCTAAAGAAATCTATAAGATAGATTTGGATTTAAAAGAAGCATTTGAAGCATATTGTAATCATGTTTTAATAGATAGAATTTAGTGGTTACATTATTTCTTGCAAGAGGGTTTATTTTTCAAAAGGAATCAATTGTGCATAACAAATTGTTCTATGAGAGAAAATTTAATCAGGGAGAAACATAATGGTGGACTTGCTGGACATTTTGGTGTTGATAAAAGTTATGAAAAACTAAGTCATTTTTATTTTTGGCCAAAGATGAGATCTGAAGTGGAAAAGTATGTGAAGAATTGTAAAATTTGTCAATATGCAAAAGGGAAAAGTCAAAATGCGGGTTTGTACATTCCATTACCTATTCCAGACAGACCTTGGTATATGGTAAGTATGGATTTTGTTTTAGGATTTCCTAAGACACAGAGAGGGAATGATGCAATTTATGTTGTAGTTGACATATTTTCAAAAATGGCATATTTTGTTCCATGTTATAAAACCAGTGATGCTACTCATGTTGCCAATTTTTTTCAAGGAGATTGTCAGATTACATGGGTTACTTAAAAGTACTGTCTCTGAAAGAAACACCAAATTTGTTGGTCATTTTTGGAGGAAATTTTGGAAGAAGCTTGGTACTAAACTAAGTTTCAGCTCATCTTATCACCCTCATACTGATGGGCAGACTGAAGTAGTGAACAGGAATTTGGGTAATCTTTTGAGAAGGCTTGCAGGAGAACATTCTAAATAGTGGGATTATATTTTAGCACAAGCAGAGTATGCATATAATCATTCACCTAATAGAACTACATGACAGAGTCCATTCCATATAGTTTATGGAATGCACCCAAGAGGAGTATTTGAATTGAGGAACTTGGGAAAAGAAGAAATGAGAAGTGCTAAAGGAGAAGAGTTTTCTTTAGAAATTTAAGCAATACATGAACAGGTAAAGAAACATCTACAAGATAGCAGCATCAAGTACAAAAACAGAGTAGATTTGAGAAAAAGAAAAGTTAATTTTGAAGTTGGTGATTTGGTTTTAACACACTTGAGAAAATAAATATTTCCAAAGAGGAAGTATAACAATTTAAAATTCAAAAAGATAGGACCATGCAGGATATTGAGAAGGTTTTCTACTAATGCTTATGAAATTGAATTACCTTCTGATATTGGAATATCTCCAATATTCAATGTTGTTGACTTGTACAGATATGAAGATAGTGGCACAAATGACAGAACAGAAGACAAAGAAAAGATTGACTGGGTAAAACAATTACCCACAGCAAATACATTTTAGCTAGAGAGGATCTTAGATGAGAAAATGTTTAAAAAGACCAGAAGATATGAATATTTTCAATATTTGATTAAGTAGAAGGATCATCTAATTGAGGTTGCTACCTGGATGATAGAAACCATGTTGCAAAAATTGGGCAGTTCTATAGAGGAGCTCATGGACAGGAGCCCATGAATATTTTTGTCCTTAGGAGTCTGATTTAGGGGCACGAGGCTTAGAGACAAAAGGCTTCATTAATTATTCCAAAAATCCAAAAAAAATTACAAGAAAAGGTGTTAGTACCTTTAGCTATCATTTTACAGTTTTACTAGATAGGGTTGAACTAGTACCTACGAAGATTGAATAGTTTTAGATTAAATTCAACACATTTAGCCTTCAGTTGATAGATTTAGGGAAGATATTATGTAAGTATTATTTTATCTAAATTAGGAGAATTTGATCCGGAAGAGGAGGTCGAGTGTTATGTAAAAAAACTATAAATGTATCCTCTCAGAAGGAGGAAATCGAATTGGGCCATAGAAGAATTGATCGAGAGGGTTTTTGCCTCTGATTTAATAAAATTTCAGAATTTAATTATCTATTATGTGGTTGTAAAATTCCCATAGGGGTTCATTTCTCTGAAAATACATTTGATTTATACATTCTGTGTAGAATTTGAGTGTGATTAGCATTTGTGTAAGGGATTCAAAAGAGATTGCAGAACCTTTGTATATCAGAAAAAAAAAAACCCATGTAGCAATGATAGATTTTTGATTGTCGATTTGAAGAGGAAATAAAGGTTGAGATAGTGTGAGAAGAAAAAAATGAAGAATGAGCAGAAATTCGTGGTCAAATCCCATCAAAAATGAAAAAATACAGATCAAACAGTTTTTGAGAAACTTACCACTATTGTAGCGCTGCTTTTGGTGTGCGAGTGGTTTTGTTCAAATTGAATGTGATCGAATAGTAATGTGACACGTCACGGTGGTGATACCACTAGTTTCACGTGACTTTGGGTTGATAAAGTACGGGGCTATTTTCACGTGATAGTTGTTCGATCATAAACAATTGAGATCTGACGGTGGTCACGTCGGAAGTTGCGGGGAGGTTTTAAAAGGGTAAGGACCTGACGGATTTTTCAATAGAGTTTTATTAAAGTGTTTGAAGTCTAAAACCCCATTCCGAAGGTTTTTTAACATTGTTTACAAAGTGAGTTATTATGTTTCAAAGGATAAAGGGATTTTTTCTTCTGTATGTCATTTTATTAAATTAATCAATTAATTTTAATAACGTTTGATGACTGAGAGTGGAAATAAAGATCAGGGACAAATTCCTCCTCAATTAGAAAACAGAGTAACTAAATTTGAACAACCCTCCTTAGCTACTGCACCCACACTGCCATCTCATAGCTACAAGATGACGAATTTTGATAAGATTATTTATGATCTAGGACTACAAGACCATAAAATCTTGATGGAAAAATTGTAAAAGGATGAAGAAGGTGAATGAAAAATAGTATCGATCCAATAAGAGTTTCTTTTTTTAATTTTCATTAATAATATAAATAAAATTATTTGATTACATGTTTCAAACAATATATTAATTCAAATCACTTTAATTTGCTACATGGACAAACAAATATGAAAAGGAATGTTTTTTCTCAGAAAATAAAAAGAATAGAACATGAAAATGAAAATGAATTTCTCCTTAGCTCATCTGGAGTGGTGTTGGAGGTTAACGAAAGGGGGAAATTTTTTTACAAAAGTTTGAGGGATCTAGTGGAATGAATGTATAGATGTTCTTTCCACTTACAATGTAAAAATAAATCTAGTGATTCCAATAACCAAATTTTATCTAAACTAGAGGAAGAATTTCCAGAGAATTGGTCAATGAGACATGTCAGAATTTTAATAGAAAAAACATACAACAACAAAAAATAAGGAATGAAAAAATAATATCCCTTTAAATGTTTTCCTATAGTTGTCTATAAATACCATTTATAAATATCACTTTTTCTATATTTACTTTTCATATATCAATATAAAAATTAAATAGTCTATTGTGATGTTAAATTTTCATGAAGACTATGAAAATCTCAAAATATGAACGAGATGATATCAAAAATATGCCAGCAGGAATTTTCAAAAAGGTGTACAAGGAGATGATCAAAGAAATGGACAAAATTGCCTCGCAGGAGGAGTCATCTCAACAACAACGTGTTTCAAATGTAATATGTAATCATTGAATTTTTCAATCATTAGGTACAATAAATAAATAATTTAGCAATAAATGTTAATTTTCAAATATTTTCTTGCAGAAAATAAAAGAAAATGGAACCCATTCAACACATAAAATAGGGCAACAAGGAAGAAAAGGGGTGATGTCTAAGTTTGTGAGTAATTGTTACTTCCTTATAACAAATTAACTAGATTTAATTTTTGTATATTTTAAGTTTTTTTATGAAAATCATCATTGAATGTCTTCAAATAGGTGCTAACATATAAAGAAGAACCATCAAATGAATTTATTGACATTGGGTTAAATATGGCATATCAGAAATTAATTGTGCAATTTGTAAGCATCTATCGATCTTGTTTTACTTAGCTCCGTCTATAATTAATAGAACAAAAAATTATTTTATATTAAATATATGATTTGTTATGGGGTATAAAATTGCAGGAAACAAAGTATGGAATTGCGCTAAGAGATGAAATCTTGAAAGAATGTGTATAGTTCATTAGTCAGTTGTCGTTATGGTACATCATTTATTTTCGATTTACATTGATTCATATTATTTAATATTGAAATTTTCATTATTCTCACCAATGTATATACACTCATTAATGTTTATTTTTATGTTTGTAGATGGAAGGTGAATAAGACAAAAAAAATCAACATTGTGAACAAAACATTCTTGAAAATAACCTATCATGGAAGTAGCTCGAGTAGTGAGAACAGTTCAAGGGAAGAATGATGATCATTATGTTTGGATATCAAAGCAAGGCATTGTATTTTTTGAAATAATTGTGTGTGAAATGAGACATTTGTTTAATGTAATGGAAATAGTGTCCCAATTGAAAGACAAAGGGGTACAATTAACTGTCCCATTTTGTATGACAAGGATTGTCTTATTCATATATATATACACACAATATGTTTTAATTTATTCTATTGCATTCTCCATTATCACTGTGAAATGTAATATCGCTGATTAAATTTATGGATGATTAAATATTATAATGAGGAGATGTAAAATATAATGATATGATATAAAAAATTAATCCAAAAATCACATTTAGATGCACTAATAAAAAGTTATTTGATATGAATATTTTTATAAGATATGTGTCATCTTTTGATGAATAATGAATTTTAAAAAATCACAATAATTATGATATGATATAAAAATTAATCCAAACATCACATTCAAATGCATTAATAAAAATTTAATTAATATGAATACTATGATAATATGTGTCGACTTTGGATGAATAATGAATTTTAAAAAATCACAATAATTTCACTATCACAGGTTGATGTTTCTAAAAAATACTCACAAACTTAGACATCAACACTTTTATTTATAGTGAAGATAGCTAGAGTAAAAATAAATTGTAGAGGAATTCAATGGATTCAATACCTTTTTTTTACAAGGATTGGCATCATGGACATGGATATCTAAGAGATCAAGAAGAGGATATTGATATCACACTCTATGTCATGATAATATGAATCATTGAAAGGGATCATGCCACCCAAGAGATGGTATGTATCATGTAAATGGTTGATTAGTAGTTCATTTTTGAGTCATAAAGTATTTTTTTGGTTACAAATTTATAGAGACTTATGACCATAGATTGTCTAAGTGTATAATATTGTAACAATGATGTTTTTTTCCATTCTGAATATCAGTGGAATGTGTGTCATTTTCAATATAAAATTTATAATGTGAACAATGTATTGTGTGATGGTATCCATTTCCTTACATTACATTCTTCTATGTTAGCATTTTCTTTCATATTATTATAATATATTATCTCTTTTATATAACTCCATTTTATTTACCAATTATGATTAAATATAGTTAATTATTACCTATCCCCTAAGAACATTAGATTATCATGATCCTTACAACATATCAAACATTTAAAAGGCCCACTACCTTTTTTTTGCTGCTCTTCGGGTTGAGATGCATACCCCTATTCAACTGCATTAAATTTATTGTAAGGAGCAACATTTTCCTTCTCACTTGCATCCTAATGTCTTCCTCGATTCAGTGATCATTTACTTGTAGTATTGTAATTCCATTTCTAACCTTTCCTAGACTTGGTATTACACTTCGATTTCTAATAAAAATGCTTCAACTTTATAGTGACTTATTCTAAAGACCGAGGCTCATCATACCTTATCTGATCCTTAAATTCTAATGGAAACCCACTGATAAATATTTGAAATTTTGTCTTCTCATCCTCAATATAAGGAACATACCTCAACAACTTCAGGAACTTAGTCATGTACTCCTCATCTATCATAGATCATGTCTTTAGTTCATAGAAATCCTTAGATTTTCCATAACAGTACCTTACTTATGACAAGCACATATTTCTTAAGAGTCTCTAGAATTCATTCCAACGTAACCCCTTTGCCATGATGTCTCTGACACACATTAGAAATTCCAACCAGATTCTTTCCCTTTGAGGCTTAAAATAGTTATCTCAATCTTCATGCTCTTTGTATAGTCATGTAGCTCAAATAAATTCTTCATCCTAGGCAACCATGCATTTAGATATTCCATTTTTTTCAACTATCCATCAAATGTAAGTCTCTTTGCTTTATTGAACTCATCCAAAAAATATTCCATATCACTCCTCTTGTAAGGATGATAGAAATGATGACCATGATACCTATCTGAACCAGAATTAGAATGGATCCCGTAGGTACTAGATTTTGTGTCAGGTGTATCCAACAATCTGTCATCTCTGAATTTGTGATCCTTTTCTGATATGTTATCACCATGATTCCTATTACCATATTTCCCATTAGTCATGTCCTACTATCCATAGATGATCCATGGTTTTCTCTGTCTCTGTATGTCTTAAAATCCATGACAGATAAATGCATTGAATTCTGCTTATTTCCCCCATGCCCTAGCAAGTCTTTCCTGTGACTGATTGATTCAATCATTATCCACCTTAAAACCTCTAATTTATTCCTTTATACTTCTCAAGGTATGTGCTATGTTAGGAGAGTACTCATCTCTTTGTTTCCCATCTGTTCTATAAGGAGACTCTCGTTAACTATAATACATCATTATGCTAGTTATATTTGATCCTCTTCTTATTGCAAGCATACCATGTCAGATAAAATAAATATAAAAATAATAAAAATGTCATAGTAAAGTTCAGGGAGGCTATATTATCTGCACAAATAAGCCCAGACTAGCATGATACATGCATATACATAATCATATCAATATATGAACATCATGCATGATAACACTAACCACATACAATAACTTGATGCACAAAAATTATAAACATGTCAATGCATTCCTAAAAAACACATTGGCATTGACATGCATGCATGCAAAACAAATTCCACCCATCAAGTTCAAGTATTTAACCTCAGATCACTAATACCACGTTGTAACCAACCCCTCCCACATTTACCCAATTTCGTAGGTCTTCCAATGTAAACATGAGATGAAGAGTTATTATGAAATTACCCGACCTCCAAGCTTCACTTATGGAAGTAGAGCCAAAAAGTAGAACATACTGACCATAAAATAAAATCCAACAAGGCTTAGAGGACACTCAAGAGACGAAGAACCACCCCAGGTGAACCAGCCCTGACATAGAATGTTTCAGAGACTTAACACACCAACTACATTCACAAGCATGCAACAGTGCGATTATGACCCTCCAACCTCATGCACAAGCATGACTAGGTGTCTTTGTGACATAAAATTCTTAGTTCAGTTCTTAAGGTCTGGATTATAAGCCATAATTCCACGATATCATCCATATCACTGCCCAAAAATTCCTAAAACTTTCTAGAACAATAAAATACTTGAAAACAATGCCAATAATACAAAAATATATCAAATCATTTACCTAACAAGGCCTATCCATGATAATCATTTCAGCAAACATATGATGAACATGTAATCTCATAAAGAGTAACTTTCAATTCCTTCCTGTGAAACAACCTTGATACATTCTACAATTGAACACTTCGTAATCCATACTTACTTGCTCATTCAAAAGTTCATGTGCATTGCTCCCTTATGCTGACTACTGTAGCCAAGGAAAATATTTGAGTACATGAAAGTCGAGTCACATTTATTAATGGGTCTCCTACACCAAACGATGTGAGGTCTAATTGGCGCTTCATATAGGGGAGACACCCTGTATGCTAGTGGGATCTAAAATCATAAACATTCTAGCGCTAGAAGGATGGAAACCTTTATATGGATGAAAATTCACCACATCCAAAAACCAAGCATTTTTCCAAGTGAGTAATGGTGTGATATTAACTCCAAATCATATTATTAATATAGGAAAATACTCTCATCAAAGTATGGAACATGATTTTGAAGTCACTTATGATCAACTTTGGACAATCCAGTCTATGACTCGTTAGTTCACATGAGCTCTTGGTTTACTTACAATTGCTACCATTTTACCTTATAAGCTTATAAAGAGAGAAACAACATGCAACAGTGTATTGGTTCTCTCAGTGGAATATTTGGTTATTGAAACCCTTTAAGCATTAAGTGATTCTTCAGAAAGAATAAATCAACAGGGGAACCTTCCACCTAGTGAGGAAGATTTGGACTATGACTGGGAATACTTTCAATTTTATCACAAATAACAACTGAGACAAGAAGAACTGGCTGATTATAATGAGGATCTGAGTGGTGAGAGATAAGACTCTTCAAATTTCGAGGGAGAATATGAGGAGGAAAAGGACATATTTTATGAACAGTTGGATTGGATGGCCCAATGGTCACTTTATCTATAGGGAAATTTACATCATGTGACTAAACATCTAGAAACGTTTCTTTCAAAGTTTGATCATGATAGGAAGACAAAATTGAAGGACCATATTGATGACTTCTACATGAACTTCTGAGTTCTTGAGTTACGTTTGATTACGTTTCCTATAGAATTTTATAGTACAATCTATAAGGTAGGGAATCCGTATGGTATTAGAATATTTTGCCTAATTCAATCCATATTTGGAGAGATTTCAAGAAGTTGTTCTTGGATAAATCTCTTGATGATAAAACTCTATCCATGTTGCTCAAAAATCTCATGAATATTAATATGGGTGAAAATAAAAAGTGAAGGATTTTAATCAAATATTTCCCTACTTATAAAATAAGTTCCACACATATGTTCAATTGCATGATGCAATAACCGAATACTATTATGCATTTTCCTGTCCTACAAATATTTTTTTGTTTGTTAAAATAGTTGAAAAGGATACATTGGCTTCAAAATTTGTGAAAGAAATTTTTGTAGAGAAAGACTTGCATTCTATTGGGGCCATTTAATGTTATGAATATTATAAAGACCCCAAAGATACTATGAATAAAACTCAAGATTCCTCTACTAAATAAAAATCTAATTACAATATGGAAAGCTTGGCCAAACCTTTGAAGCTTCTTACTAATGGAGTATCTAAACTTAAGAGAAGGTCAAGTGAGGAAACCTCCAATAATAAGTCTTTCAAGAAGCCTTTCTTCAAGAATAATAATAATCAATTGGAAATTTTTTCTCAAAGTTGTAATGTTGCAATCAATGTTGAAAATTGGGGAATGGGTAACCTCTAAAGTTTCCATCAAGAAAAGAATTTGGAGAATACATCTCCACAATGGAATCAAAACCTGAATTTTATGATCACTAATTTTGTAGATATGTTTTTAGAGATGAATAATCTAAGAAAAGGGAATAATCAAGTTAATATAGCATGACTGAATAAAATTCTAATGTTTTAAATGCAGTGGAAACATTTGGTATCATCTATAATGTTGATAAACAAAGTTATGATCAACCACCAGTTAGTGAGACTCCTCCTTAAAAAATGACAGATCAATATAATATAAGGAGAAAACAACCTATTTCTGAGCAAAAATTTAAAACACATTTATTGAGGAGGAATTTACCACCTCATAATCCTACTCAAAGTTTTCAAAATAAGTCTAGAAGTGATCCTCCTACTAAGATCACTTCCACAAACAACAAGAATAAATTTGTCACTCATGTTGCTTCTAACAAAGATACATCACCAAATACTTTAGCACACCTTGTTAGGGGTGATGGTATTTTTTATCATGTTGTTGGAGATATGAACAGAGATCATGCGAACATTTTAATATTTGAGCTCAAAAATATAGAAGTAATGTGTGAAACTATCATCCAAGCGCTTGGGTGTTGGAGTAGTTTATGCATGGCATTCAAGTAAGCCTAGTTTGACTTGTCATGATGATGGAGTTGCTATAGTGAAATCCTAGAGTGTTGCAAAAGCTATAGTGTCTTACCGAGGGCTTACTGCTGATGATTATCTAGTGGATTAAGTTAGAGTAGGTTCTGAGTAGAGGAAATATGATTTTGGGCATCTTCTACCCTAATCGCATGGTTTTTGAGTCATGGGAGTAGCTAAAAATCTCCAACCACTAGAATGCAAGCCTATGGGAGTGAATGAAGAGTTCAAGTCGCATGGAGACTGTGATGTGGTATAAATTGATGCTTTTCAAGGAAATTTATCCGCATTCCACGAGCTCATTAGGCGTTTATTTTTTTTTTCGTATTGTCTTATTCAAGACTCATCAAATAAAGTTCAAAAGAAGGTTGTTAGACTTATAGAAGATTATTTATTAATAATATTTATTATTAATTAAATTTAGCTCCTTGATTGAGTCAAGAAGAAACAAACCAAAAATCTTCTATCATATGAACATAGCTCCACTACAAAATTCGAATTAATTTTTTTACCCATTTTAGAAAATTACAACTAGATGGAGATCATAAGTCTATTTTGTTGGTTCAATTGAGAATATGATGTGATTATTTTATGGGGTTGGAGAGAGTGAGTGGGAGAAGAGTGGTGGTCGCAAATTATGTAGGGATTTATGCAGAATATCTTTAGTAGATTATAGTAATAGAAGATGGCACCAAAATTGTGCTTTAGCCAAGATCATATACAGTAGTATGCTAAAATAATAGGAAGGATTGTAGATAATTTCCTTCATACTTTCTTATTATGTTTTCAACAGATTATATTTTATGTATGTTGCATGTGTTTCTCACTAGATTATTGCAAAGAATGAGTCAGTTGTGCATATTTGTTTTCAGTGAGTTTGTTATATTGTATTGGGCCTATATTTCTATAAGTTGATGTCTTTTTCTTGTTGAATGCTTCAGATTGACTCTAGTATGAAATATTTTGAGAAGAGGTTCAGATAGAAGAGTGGAGTGGGAGATACAAAAAATACAATATAAAGAACAAATTTCTTTAAAAGTGTAGTGGGTGTTGGGCAAGGCTTGTTGATTAGGTGGGTATCTGTAGAGGTGTCGATGATGATCACAGATTTTTTCATAATTCCAATGGGGGTTCAAAAATTCATGTTGATTATATTGGAGTTTGTAGAGTTGTATACAAGGATCATAGTTATCTCTAATAGAAGAAAATTATATTTTCTATGTAATTGAATTGGTTGACTATTAATATGATTATTTGAGTAGCGCAACAACTAGAGGGTGGTTTTTTCATGGAGAAAGGTTTTCCACCAGGAAAATATTATCTCTTCTTGTTCATGTTTCTTTGGTTCTTTCTCATGGTTCTCATATGTTTTTTTATATTATTTAATCTGTTACACTTCGTCTTTTCAAGTCCTCTGTCAGAGTCAAATTCAAACAGGTGGCTTTCAAAGTCTTAGTTCAATATGCAGGCCAAATGCCAATCAGCTTTCACCAACCGCAACTTAGAGGTTTGCAGATCTTGTTCTCAGAATGTTTCAATAACACTTGCAGGCCAGAAGGGAGCTTCGATAAGTTTTCATTTCAGGATTTTCATCGTCAAAGTGCTCAAAGGTATTTCTTCTTCAAAACTCTGTTTTGAAGAAGAAATTTTCAAATTTGTTTTATGTAAATAAGCTTCCATGCTACCAGTGTACTTCTCAGAGATCAAAAGGTTTACCATGTATCGTGACTGAGATGCCAAAGTTAAAGACTTGTTTTGAAATGCCCTGATTTGGATAAAATCAAGTTTATTAGCACCTGTAGCAAGAACTTTTGCTAAGTTTCAAAACATGAACTTTCTCATATTGTTCGAGTAATGGTATGTTAGGCAAACTTCCTGATTTGAATAAACTTGAGAGTTTACAAAGATAGGGAAAGATCAGGCAACATAATTAGATGTTTTGGTAGATGGGCTCAAGAATAATGCAAGCAAATTTGAAAAATGAAAAGCACAAATTTTCTGGCAGAATTATAAAGTCGGGTTATGTGTTTTGAATTCACCCTCGTGATCACATCAACCATGTTAATTTAGTATTCAAAGGATAAAATCCAGCATTTCGATGGCATGTAGCAGTATTTCAGTATTGATGGATGTAGGTGGCAGAACTTACCTTGTTAAAGGGGCATCACAATTGATGGATTGGGCGCAAAGTGATTCACTACCTATGAAAGCGATGTTCTGTTTGCACTTCGTTTTATGATTGATTGTGATATTGAATGTGCTAGTCGAAATAGTGAAGTGGAAGGCTGAAGTTGTGTTTTACAAAGTTCTGGACAGGCGCTGGAGGAACGCGCTTCTCACATAGGAGGCACGCTACCCATATAAGGGGCGCTACGCATATAGCTTCCCCAGTGTTTGCAAAAGAACACGAGCGCTACGCATATGGTGCGTGCTACGCATTGGGTAGGCGCGCTACGCACACAGTCACAGAGACAAATTTTTTTGTTCCTGCGTCCAGTTTGGTGTCAAAACGCCTAAATGGCTGCTGGAGATTCTTATTTCCAACATTGAGATTGGCATAAATAAAGTGCAAAATGCTATTGGAATTGGGAAGACACCAATTGCTTTTGCGTTCAAAATCTTCGGTTAAAGTTATTTTTCTTAAAAAGTGAATTTTTATTCAAAATAACAAATGCAAATTGGAGCAAATGCAAAGCACGCTCAGTCAATGTGTCTCGATTGTAGTGGGATTTTCTGTGACAGGTCATTTGAATGGGTATGTAAGCGAAACAGAGCGTTGTGATCATACTGGTGAACTGGAAGAGCTTCAATACGCCGTCGAATAGTGATTGGCCTTTTTAGTTTATAAATGGAGCTTGTCATCATTACAAAAAGACAGAATGGATGTTCAATGGCACATTCGATGAGCTGGATCATCATCAAACAGCAGCACTTTCAAGTCGTTTCATGCAATAAATCAATCTGAAAAAATACATTTGACTAATGAGCTTGTGAAGCTATTACGTCAAACTTTAGGATAATGCACGATGGATTGCGCAGGTGCTGATGACAGGAGCTATGTTAACAATTGGTATGAAGTCAATGACACAATTCTTTATGAAATAAAGCCATTACGAGGGTTCAATTGCCTTTTTCGTTGGATTTTTTTTTCTTCTTGTTGGATGGCTCGTCATTGGAATGATAATGGAAGTTTATGGCTTTATTGTTCTCTTCAGTGGTTTCTGGCCCACTGTTTTGATATTTTTGCAGAGGATTCCTGTTCTGGGCTAGTTACTCCAACAACCATTCCTTAGTTCGCTTTTTGGCTATCGACAGAGAACCAGTATAAAGTGAAATAACGTTTACAACGAGCAGAGACAGTCCTGGGAAATTTTCAAGTCATTGGATGTCAAATATGTTTGGAGACGTGTTGTAGAATATCTGTGTGACAAGGCAGATTGTGAAGAAATTGGATCTGCAAGATCCCAGCGGTGTTTTGTATATTAATTCCAGAATCTTTGAATGTGAACAATCTTCTCAAATGATTACTCCTTTGGCACAGTTTTCTGCAATTCATCATGAGAGGTTCCTTTGTTCTGTCACCCAGAGTTTTTGATTTTCACCAAGATGAGATGTTTCGGGCCCCAAGTTTTACACTCAATTCAGACTTCCATGGTTCTCTTGTATTTGAATGCATGGTGACAAAGGAAATGCATGTGCATGTTTTTACTGTAACCTAGTGCATATGGTTAAAATGACAAGTTAAAAACGCCTAAATTTGAAACGTAGATACCTACCACAGCAGAAGAATGGGATTTGATTTCCTATTTAGGTCTTCAGATTTCTTAATTCAAATGGTCTACGCTCCAGATGTTACCTATTCATCGGTCATCAAACAAATTCGAGTAAAAAAAGGAGCGCTATTCTATCTTCAGAAAAGCGGATTGGTTTTTAGTCTTGTTTGTTTAATAATGATAAAACAAATCCCTTATTTTGATCGATTGTTTTTTTCAGAGTTGGGTTTTATTTATACATTGTAAATAACTTGTAAAGGGGGAGAGTTCTGGAAAAGCTGGTGGAGGAGAAATTCAGAGTTTCATTGTACAGCTTTGACTGAGATTTAATTGAAAGTTTGCAGCTCTGTTTCATAAGATCCCTGTGGTAACAACTTAGCATTATGTTTTTCTCTGTTTTCATATGTTTCTTGTTATGTTTATTGTTTCAGTCATAATCATTGCCTGTTGAATACTTTTAAGTTTGAAGGGCAGAATTCAGCTTGCTGCTCTGCCTTGGGAAAGTATTCAAGTTCTATGTTTTCTTCCGTCTGAAAAGGATTCATGATTTCATGCCCTTTTTAGCTTCTTAAACATTCTTTACAATCCATATAATTTCAAATTGGATGCTTAAGCTCTTGCCTATCTTGCCTCATGAGATAATCTGCATTTTTCATTTAATTTCCCTGTTCTTGCTATCTTTGCCCCATGTAGCCCAGAAAACCCAATCATTTATGAAAAAACCCCTTTCCTATCTCTTTACTAGCCTAAAATCAGTTCCCATTCTAGAGTCATCTCGCACTTTATTTCTCATTTTCTCGAGATTGACTGGAGAGAGCCCTCTCCTGTCCTCGTAGGGATAGCTACGAGGCTAATCTTGGTTTGATGTTGGCTCGAACCTCGTCTTCCTTCAGCCTAAGGCAAATTCGAGCGCTAACATAGTGGCGACAATACTGGGGACGTCCTCCCCGGTAAAGGATAACAAAGTTCAGATCCGGTTGCTGATGGTGGACAGCAGTCAGACACCACAAGGCTGAAATCATTCACCGGCGACTTCATTCACTGAAAGATCCAGACAATCAATGCTTCATGGTGACTTCGCTACAGGGATATTAGTAGCTGTCAGATTTTCAAAATGGACCGAATCACAAGAAGATATGCTCCCATGAGCCGAGATCACATCCCAGGTTTTCCGAATAAGATGCCCAAGGTAGATTGGTCAAGGAATCTGCCTACGTTTAACGATGATGGTAAGAAAGATGCTGCTTTACATCTGGTTAGATTTCACATGCATATTCGCAAGTTGAAGGTGGATTTTCCTGAAGATTGCTTGATGAAGGTATTCCTGGCCACTCTGGAAGGTGAAGCCCAAGCTTGGTATGAAAATTTGCTGCCATCCTGTATTTACTGTTTGAAGGATTTTCATTCCCTGTTCATTGAAAGATATCAAGCATCTTATCCATCATTAAATTTAGTTCATGACTGTTGCAAACATGCTTCTACTTTTATTGAGAGTCTTGAGAAATATTATGAAGATGATAATTTCATGGATGATGAGATCATGGAAGCTCTGTATGAGAATCCATTTCAGCAACATGAAGAGAACCTAGAGGATACCCATCAAAATGCTCAGGAAATTTTGCAGCAGAATCAAGATCAGCAGGTTGAAGAGTGCCATATGGCTGAAAATGATGAAAGGGAGAATGACATTTCAGATCTGCCCACAGAAGAAGACAACATGTAGATTGCAGATTGTGATAATGTCCAGTCAGCTATTTCAGTTCCAAATTCAGTTGTGCTGAATCCTGAAAAGGAGAGCTCTGCTGTTGAGATCATAGACAGAGTTTTGGATTTAGATGTTCATGAAAAACAGAATGAGATCTTTGTGCAAGTAAGTGATAAAACTCCTTTCAATAACTCAGTAATAAATGATAGTTTGAATGCCCTGTCATATGAAGATAATTACTGTTTAAGCAGAAGAAAACAAAAAGCATTGTCTCCTTTGTCTGAAGATGAGATAGATCTACTTTTGAAAGGTCTTGTTACAGCCCCAAGTTACAGCAGATTTGCAATGCACACATAGTCAGGAAAGTGTTGGTGAAACTTCTTCCTCTTTTGAAAAAGATGACTGTCTTGTAATCAGTTTTGTAGACCAGCAAACAGATAATTTTTTGCTTCACAAAGATGATAAGGCTGTCATGTTTGATAATCTTGAAGATTGTTTTTTGTTTAAGAATGACCTAGATCATGAAGTTGAGGAATATATGCTAGAATTTCTCATGGTCAAGGAAACTACAGCTAACACTCAGATGGCAGGTACCACTCTGTGCATTTCTATCCCTCGGAAATCAATTGTCCTTTCAGATCAGAATGGAGTGAATACTTGTATTTTTGCAGCTGGATCTCCAGATAAGCCAGTGCTTTAGGATTTTAAAGACCCCTTCAGTGTTCTTCTGCAAACATTAGAAAGGATAAATATTGCCTGGTTCATTATCATAAGCTTTGGTTTCAGTGGTTATTTTGAGCTGCCTACAGGTTGATCATTCTGCCTGCTCAAGGAGAGTAAGAGCAGAAATTTGGGGTGTAGCCATTTGCTGGATTTGTTACATTGGAAGGCACATTAGACATGATTGTACATATCACATCAGTATGCAGGTGGTTGCCATCATGATTTTAAAAGCTTGATGGACTGCTGCCCTTTTTCATAAAGTTTTTGTTTTAATTCAGTCATTTCAGTTTGCATCGAGTCAGTTTGAGTCGATTTTCCAGTTAATAAGTTGAGTTGTCAGTCTTTAGTCTGTTTGTCTCAATAATGATTCCATTGTCCAATGGATGGAGGCACTGTCTGCTCTCCCAAAGATCTGTAGTTCTTGGCACCTCCAAGAAGCGGCAGCTGCCATCCCCATTGGAGCCAATCTTAGACTCCGTCTTGTCAAGTCCTCTGTGAGAGTCAAATTCAGACAGGTGGCTGTCAAAGTCTCAGTTCAATATGCAGGCCAAATGCTAATCAGCTTTCACCAACCGCAACTTAGAGGTTTGTAGAGCTTGTTCTCAGAATGTTTCAATAACACTTGCAGGCCAGAAGGGAGCTTCGATAAGTTTTCATTTCAGGATTGTCATCGTCAAAGTGCTCAAAGGTATTTCTTCTTCAAAACTCTGTTTTGAAGAAGAAATTTTCAAATTTGTTTTATGTAAATAAGCTGCCATGCTACCAGTGTACTTCTCAGAGATCGAAAGGTTTACCATGTATCGTGACTGAGATGCCAAAGTTAAAGACTTGTTTTGAAATGCCCTGATTTGGATAAAATCAAGTTTATTAGCACCTGCAGCAAGAAATTTTGCTAAGATTCAAAACATGAACTTTCTCATATTGTTCGAGTAATGGTATGTTAGGAAAACTTCCTGATTTGCATAAACTTGAGAGTTTACAAAGACAGGGAAAGATCAGGCAACATAATTAGATGTTTTGGTAGATGGGCTCAAGAATAATGCAAGAAAATTTGAAAAATGAACAGCACAAATTTTCTGGCAGAATTATAAAGTCGGGTTATGTGTTTTGAATTCACCCTCGTGATCACATCAGCCATGTTAATTTAGTATTCAAAGGATAAAATCCAGAATTTCGATGGCATGTAGCAGTATTTCAGTATTGATGGATGTAGGTGGCAGAACTTACCTTGTTAAAGGGGCATCACAATTGATGGATTGGGCGCAAAGTGCTTCACTACCTATGAAAGCGATGTTCTGTTTGCACTTCGTTTTATGATTGATTGTGATATTGAATGTGCTAGTCGAAATAGTGAAGTGGAAGGCCGAAGTTGTGTTTTACAAAGTTCTGGACAGGTGCTGGAGAAACGCGCTACTCACACAAGAGGCGTGCTACCCATATAAGGGGCGCTACGCATATAGCTTCCCCATTATTTGCAAAAGAACATGGGTGCTACGCATATGGTGCACGCTACACGTTGGGTAGGCGCGCTACGCACACAGTCACAGAGCCAAAGTTTTTTGTTCCTGCGTCCAGTTTGGTGTCAAAACGCCTAAATGGCTTCTGGAGATTCTTATTTCCAACGTTGAGATTGGTATAAATAAAGTGCGAAATGCTATTGGAATTGGGAAGACACCAATTGCTTTTGCGTTCAAAATCTTCGGTTAAAGTTATTTTTGTTAAAAAGTGAATTTTTATTCAAAATAACAAATGAAAATTGGAGCAAATGCAAAGCACGCTCAGTCAATGTGTCTCGATTGTAGTGGGATTTTCTGTGACAGGTCATTTGAATGGGTATGTAAGCGAAACAGAGCGCTGTGATCATACTGGTGAACTGGAAGAGCTTCAATACGCCGTCGAAAAGTGATTGGCCTTTTTAGATTATAAATGGAGCTCGTCATCATTACAAAAAGACAGAATGGATGTTCAATGGCACATTCGATGAGCTGGATCATCATCAAACAACAGCACTTGCAAGTCGTTTCATGCAATAAATCAATCTGAAAAAATACATTTGACTAATGAGCTTGTGAAGCTATTACGTCAAACTTCAGGATAATGCACGCTGGATTGCGCAGGTGCTGATGACAGGAGCTATGTTAACAATTGGTATGAAGTCAACGACACAATTCTTTATGAAATAAAGCCATTACGAGGGTTCAATTGCCTTTTTCGTTGGATTTTTTGTTGTTCTTGTTGGATGGCCCGTCATTGGAATGATAATGGAAGTTTATGGCTTTATTGTTCTCTTCAGTGGTTTCTGGCCCACTGTTTTGATATTTTTGTAGAGGATTCCTGTTCTGGGCTGGTTACTGCAACAACCATTCCTTAGTTCACTTTTTGGCTATCGACAGAGAACCAGTATAAAGTGAAATAACGTTTACAACGAGCAGAGACAGGCCTGGGAAATTTTCGAGTCATTGGATGTCAAATATGTTTGGATACGTGTTGTAGAATATCTGTGTGACAAGGAATATTGTGAAGAAATTGGATCTGCAAGATCCCAGCGGTGTTTTGTATATTAATTCTAGAATCTTTGAATGTGAACAATCTTCTCAAATGATTACTCCTTCGGCATAGTTTTCTGCAATTCAGCATGAGAGGTTCCTTTGTTCTGTCACTCGGAGTTTTTGATTTTCACCAAGATGAGATGTTTCGGGCCCCAAGTTTTACACTCAATTCAGACTTCCATGGTTCTCTTGTATTTGAATGCATGGTGACAAAGGAAAGGCATGTGCACGTTTTTACTGTAACCTAGTGCATATGGTTAAAATGACAAGTTAAAAACGCCTAAATTTGAAACGTAGATACCTACCACAGCAGAAGAATGGGATTCGATTTCCTATTTAGGTCTTCAGATTTCTTAATTCAAATGGTCTACGCTCCAGATGTTACCTATTCATCGGTCATCAAACAAATTCGAGTAAAAAAAGGAGCGCTATTCTATCTTCAGAAAAGCGGATTGGTTTTTAGTCTTGTTTGTTTAATAATGATAAAACAAATCCCTTATTTTGATCGATTGGTTTTTTCAGAGTTGGGTTTTATTTATACATTGTAAATCACTTGTAAAGGGGGAGATTTCTGGAAAAGATGGTGGAGGAGAAATTCAAAGTTTCATTGTACAGCTTTGACTGAGATTTAATTGAAAGTTTGCAGCTCTGTTTCATAAGATCCCTGTGGTAACAACTTAGCATTATGTTTTTCTCTGTTTTCATATGTTTCTTGTTATGTTTATTGTTTCATTCATAATCATTGCCTGTTGAATACTCTTAAGTGTGAAGGGCAGAATTCAGCTTGCTGCTCTGCCTTGGGAAAGTATTCAAGTTCTATGTTTTCTTCCGTCTGAAAAGGATTCATGATTTCATGCCCTTTTCAGCTTCTTAAACATTCTTTACAATCCATATAATTTCAAATTGGATGCTTAAGCTCTTACCTATCTTGCCTCATGAGATAATCTGCATTTTTCATTTAATTTCCCTGTTCTTGCTGTCTTTTCCCCATGCAGCCCAGAAAACCCAATCATTTATGAAAAAACCCCTTTGATATCTCTTTACTAGCCTAAAATCAGTTCCCATTCTAGAGTCATCTCGCACCCTATTGCTCATTTTCTCGAGATTGACTGGAGAGAGCCCTCTCCTGTCCTCGTAGGGCTAGCTACGAGGTTAAGCTTAGTTTGATGTTGCCTCGAACCTTTTCTTCCTTCAGCCTGAGGCAGATTCGAGCGCTAACATAATCTAAAAATTGGTTAACGAGTATTGTGTTGTGGTAATTGAAAATGTTTTTAAAAGTTAATAAACATAGTCACTATTTTTTCACCCCACCTCCCTCCCCCCCCAGCAGTGAACACATTTCCAACAATGCGTATCAAAGTGGTGTTCTCTTGGTGAAGCTTTATCAATTAAGAGAAGATCATGGGATTATGCCGAAGAATAAGAAGAAGAAAACTTGGATAAAGAAGAGCTCGAATAAGTGCAATAATGCTGCAAAACCCAGAGATCCTATTCTACTCGTAAATCGTATGAAAAATAGTATTTTCATTCATGGACACTTTCCTTGTCAATATAGTAATTATTATTTTTGGGTTATTGGCAAAGTTGATGACATAATTTTTGAAGTTTATTCCTTAATAAGTAAGGAAGATGTATTTCCATTACAAGAATCTGAAGGTGAAGAGATTAGAATAATAGTGAACCTTGAAGCTGAAAACAAAGCTCAAGAAAGTTTTATTGAAGATATTAATTTGGAGAACAAATATTTGAAGAAAATTCTTGAGATTCTTTAAGAGAGAGAGCTTACATTCAAAGAAGAGATTTATGATTTGGAAAATCAATTGGAGGAAGTAAAAAAAATTGAAGAGGATATTGGTAGCGATCTCAAGCATCAACTCGGCGACTATGAGAAACTTGAATCTGAATTTGAAAAGAGAATCAATAGAACACATGAGGTCACAATTGAAGATTCCAAATCAGAAAGTTTCAGCAGTAATGAAGGAAAACACTAGAAAAATCAAGTTCCAAGTAAACACCCCTAAATTCTTCTAAGAAAATATCCGAGAAATGTTAAGTGTTTTAGTTGTAAAAAAATTGGGTATTCTTTATCAGTTTGAATAAATAAAAAGATTACTCATTTCAAGAAAAATAGGCAGCTGAAGAAGGAGGTTCCTCAAATATCAGTCCCATCAGTTTTCAGGAATAACAATTTCTTTTATGGCTATTATTTCTTATGTAATGAGTTTGGTCATAAAGGTGTTGATTGTAGGACCTATGGTGCAAGGAGTAAAATATCTGAAGATTTTCTGACATTTCTTGGGCATATTAGATGTTTTTTCTTGTGATAATTGGGACTATAATTCCAAATATTTCAAAGCTTCCATGTGCTTTAGGCAACCAAATCAAACGAATAAATTCATGCAAAACCAATGAGTCAAGAAGTTGAATAAAAATATGCATGTTAAGGATCAACTTGTTAAGTCCCTATATTAATAGTGTAGTCCCTTATTATGTTAGTGTAGCCCCACTTATTGTTATTTTTGTACCCCTATAACCCCCATATTGTTATTATTGTGCCCTTACATTATTATTGTTAGGTCGGCTAGGATTACATTGTGGCCCCACTAGGATTATATTATGGCCCCATGGACTCCTATATATAGAAGGAGGTTTTGTTCATTTGTATCATCGAAGATTTGTTCATTTATGTAATGTATTGGAGGTTTCCCCCTCAAAGTGGCTTATTTCTAAGGCATTGATATCTCTTTTCTTCTATTTTTGGAGCTGGTTACACAACATTTGGTATCAGAGCTTTGGATTCTAGGGTTTCGCTGCTCCAAACAGGTCATCATGGCACTTTTGCTATAAAAATTTTTCTACGAAGTTTCAGAAGCTGAAATTTTTAGGGTGCGAAGACAAAATCCTAAGGAAGAGTTTCTAAAAATTTCAGAGCTTGGTTCGTAATATTTTCGGAGATATGATCTATGGAAGTTAGGTCTTTTTTCAGGCTCCTAAACAGGTCATCGTGGAATTTTCGCTATAAATTTTTTTCTACGAAGGTTAAAAATCTAAAATTCATATGGTGAAAAGCTTAAATCCTGAGGAAATTCATTAAAAAATTTCAGAGCTTGGTTCGCAACATTTTTGGAGATATGATCTGTGGAAGGTAATGCTTTTTCAGGGTCCTGAATTTCATCGCAAAGAGGTGATCGTGGGAAATGTTCAATAACTCTCTCTCTGGGAATCGGATTGGAGTGCTGTAAAAATTGGTCGCAAGTAAATGGACTTTGGTTTCTTGGCTATCAATTTCAGAGACAAAAAACGAAACAGTGACACGTGACAAGAAGTACAAGTTCGCTCTACTGAACCAGTCCATAATTAGGTCATCGTGGGAGATTGGACAGAAATTTGGCTTGGAGAATCCAAATCAGGTCGGAACTGTGGCATTCAAAAGAGAATTAAGAGGGCTAGTTCATTGCATAATTTCAGATATTTAAGAGTCACAATCATAGATATAATCCAATTCCAATATCGATCTCCTCAAAAGCAAGTAAAAGGTGTGTATTGTTTTTCCCGAATTGCTAAATCTTGTTTGAATAATTTGTTTGAAGTGATTCCAAGGGCCTATTGAGCATATATTTCAGTATTGTGTTCTAAAATGCCTCCTAAAAATAATTCAACACCCATTAAGCCCTCAAAAATCTATACTATGATGCATGAAGTGGAAGAATTGCAGTATGAGATATCAAAATTACGATACCAAGTGCAACAAATTTCGATCTTACGAAGAGCAACCGAAGATGACATAGATGGTTTAAAAGAAGAAATGGAGGCTAATTTGGATGGTTTTAAGGATAAAATAATAGCTAATATGGATGATAAATTAGTGGAATATGACATCAAGCATCAACAACAAGTTCTCCAACTCTCAAAGGATAACCTAACTTTGGTGCAGAATCTAATGAAACAATAGGAATATCAACATCACATCGAAAGAAGTTCTAAAGTAGTCAAAAAAACAAGAAATCGTCAAGTACGATCAATTTCAGAGTATCTCAGCAAGTGGAAGAACTTTCCTGTAGAAGATTCCACATGGGAGGATGAGAATTTTATACAGAAGCATCAAGAAATAATCAAGCGTTGAGGACAACACTTGTTTGAAGGAGAGGGGTATGTTAAGTCCCTATATTAATAGTTTAGTCCCTTATTATGTTAGTGTAGCCCCAATTATTTCTATTGTTGTACCCTTGTAACCCCCATATTTTTATTATTGTTCCCTTACATTATTATTGTTAGGTCGGCTAGGATTACATTGTGGCCCCACTAGGATTATATTGTGGCCCCATGGACTCCTATATATAGAAGGAGGTTTTGTTAATTTGTATCATTGAATATTTGTTCATTTATGTAATGTATTTTAGTTTGTCCCCTCGAAGTGGCTTATTTCTAAGGCATTGATATCTCTTTTCTTCTATTTTTGGAGCTGGTTACACAACACAACTTCACAAAATTTGGAGAAGAAAGGAGTAGCAAAGAACTCCCACTAAAAATTGAGTCTTGTATGGTCTCAGGGCAAGCATATTGTTTCATTATGGATTGTATTCAAATCATAAAAAGTGCTTCCATATTGAAAGTTTAATGAGAATTAAGTTGCATGATTTTGTAGTACACACAATTGTTTGTTGCAGGAGATTAGTTATTAATGGCATCTTGGTACATGATATATTTTGGAGGAGGTTTCTATCTTTCTCATGATGATATATTTATCTAAATTGGCCACTTCAAAAGATATTAGAGGTTGAGAGGCACTTCCTTGAGTTTATATCATTTATATGAGTTGCATGCATTTAATTATTTTCAGATTTATGCATTAGTGCAAATGATTATAAGCCACAATACATTTTAAGATGGGATAATTTTGATTCAACCATGTGGGTGGTATTTATGTTTTATATGGATGCCTATGGATTTTCTATTTCTTCTTAATTGTTGGAATTATTCGTATATGGCTTGATGATTATGAGTGACATGATATGCTAGTACTAGTTCCAGGTTCTACTGATCATATTTATTATTTCATGTATCAATTATAGGAATTTACAGGGTAAGTTCTTTAGATCAAGAACCAAAGGTCACCACTCACAAAAATATCACAAATCAGTGCACCAGTATAATCACATGGTTAAAACCCTCAAAAGGGAAATAGTCCACGTCTTGAGCCAATGCGGCCACTTTAGGGAATTTATTAATATAAAAATAAAGGTTACATATGTTTCTCTCGTAAACAGTTACAAGAAAAATGACACTCCATGCTCTTTAAATAGAGATCATGGACCAATCAGGTGCTAAGCCACGGATCAAGTGTCGTTAATACTGAGGTGAGAGATAATCGTCGGATCACTACAAATCATGACCATCTGATTATAAGTTACAAATGTACATGGTAAAGAAACACACTTTAGCTAACTCTACACTAGACTAAGTTATTCTTAACTATTTCCTACGTGTTAGAATATCCTAACATCCCATCTTAAGAACAACTTCGGATAGGATTGAAGGATTTACAAAGGTGACACAAAAGGAGCCTGTTTCCTATGTGTCGAAATATCCTAACATCCCCCCTTAAGAACAAATTGGGATAGGATTGAAGGATTTACAAAAGTGACACAATAGGAGAAGGAACGAGGAATTAGAGCCTATCCCCCCTTAATGACAACTTTCCTGAACTCTAAGCATCGATCGAAGTTTGGTAAGCTTCACTTCTGTGAGAGCCTTTGTAAAGATATCGCCTACCTGATCATTGGTTGGATAGTACTGCACTACAAGAAGACGATCATGAATGAGCTTTCTCATTAAGTGTATGTGTATTTCAATGTGTTTCATATGCTAATGCTGAACTAGATCTTTACATAGCTGAATGGAACTCTGATTATCACACCAAACTATAGTTGGATGCTGCTGATGGAAGTCAAATTTAGAGAGGATTTGACGAAGGCACATGGCTTCCTTACTGGCTTCAACTGCACCATGATACTCTCCTTCTGCTGAAGAAAGGGAGTTGGCACTTTGTTTCTTACAAGACCAAGTAATAGGTCCTGAACCATGAGTGAATACATATCTTGCAGTGGACTTTCGATCATCAGGGTCACCCGCCCAATCAAAATTAGTGAAACCAATCAAGAAGGGAGATGCTCCTACAATGTAATGAATCCCAAACTGAACTGTACCTTGAATATATCGAAATATTATTTTACCTAATTTCCAATGACTTTCATGAGGTTGGTGCATAAACCGAGCAAAAAGACCAATGGAAAAGGAAAGGTCAGGACAGGTATGGGTTAGATAAAAAAATTTACCAACAAGTTGACGTAGAAGGTAGCATCAACTTCAGGGGTAGCATAGTTGACTAAAATCTTGGTTCTAGAATGAAGGCAGAAGGGGCAGGCTTACAGTATTCCATGTGAAAGTGGTGTAGAAGATCACAGGCATACTTGGACTGAGAGAGGGTAATGCTTTCCTTGGATTGCAAGACTTGAAGACCAAGGAAATAATGCAAGTGTCCTAATTCTATCATGTCAAACTTATTTTTGAGGCTAGACTTCACATGGTTTATATGGTTTGTATCATTACTAGTAAGGATAAGATCATCAACATAAAGAACAAGGATGGTGAAGAAACTACCCACTTTCTTGGTGTAGAAAGTGTTGTCGGAATGACACCTAGAAAAGCCATTATCTAAGAGAAATCTGTCCATTTTGGCATACCAAGCCTGAGGATCTCATTTGAGACCATAGAGAGACTTCCTAAGGCAACAAAAATGGCTAGAGTCTTTTTGGATAAATCCAGGGGGTTTTTCCATGTATATTTCTTCATGAAAATCTCCATGTAAGAAGACGGATTTAATATCCATCTAATGGACTTCCCATTTAAAGGAGATAGCAATGGAGAGAACAAGGTGGATAGAATTCATTTTTCCAATAGGGGAGAAGGTTTCAGTATATTCAATGCCTCCAACTTGTGAAAAACCTTTAGCAACAAGACGATATTTATGTCTATCCACTTTTCCATCTAGTCCAAACTTTGTTTTGTAAAGCCATTTGCATCTGACAAGTTTTCTTCCTTTTGGAAGAGGAACAAGATCCCAAGTATTGTTTGCCAATAATGAATGATACTTTTCATTCATAACTTCATCCCAATCTAGATGACCAGAGGCTTCTTCAAAGGTTTTTGGATCAAGTTTTTCTGGAATTTGAGCCAATAAGGAGGGAGCTCTTCCAAACTGAGAACGTGTACGTCATCGATTGGTAGGGTCACTTGTAAGAGAACCTATTGCATCTCGAGTAAAGTAGACCCATCTTGGAAGCGGTGGAGTATAAGGAACAATTTCACGAGGTAGAGGAGGATTTTCATCCTTGTTGTCATCATTTGAACTAGAAGGAATTTTATTCGAAATAGAAGAGAGAGAGAGAGGTGGCACATATGTTGAATCAGGCTCGCATGCCAAAGGTGGCACACCCACCAAAATAGGCTCACAAGCCGATATATTCTCATCAAACTTTACATCTCTTCTAATGATTATATTTCTGGATTTTGGATGAAGATGTCTATATCCTTTGACATCTTTAGAATATCCAACAAAAATACATTTTTCACCCTTAGGTTCTAAGGCATCATGTTTCGCATCTGGAATATGGGCCCAAGCATCACTTCCAAAAACACAAAAGTGACTTAAATCTAGTTTGATTAAGCTCCAAGCTTCTTCTAGAGTTATATTCTTTAAAACCTTAGTAGGAGTGTGATTTACTATGTAATTTGCATAGTTAATGGCTTCTGCCAAAAAATTGATACCAAGTCCTTTAGATTGAATAATACAATTCGCCATTTCTTTTAAGGTGTAATTCTTCCTTTTAGCTACACCATTTTGTTGTGAAGTATATGGAACAGTATGTTACAATTGAATGCCATGCTCAGTGCAGAAGTTGATAAATTTGTTGTTAACATATTCTCTGCCATTGTCTGATCTTAACTTAAGAATTTGATGTCCAGATTTTTTGTCAACAAAGGCCTTAAAGGTCAAGAACATGTTTAAAAGTTCACTCTTTATTTTTAAGAAATATACCCAAGTACATCTGGAAAAATCATCAATGAAATTTAAGAAGTACTTGCAACAAGAGAAAGAAACAACAGGAAGTGGACCACATAAATCACTGTGCACAAGTTGCAATGGGGTTGAAGTGTGCCAAGAGGTAGACTTTTCAAAACTATCCCAATGATGTTTTCCGAGTACACATCCGGAGCAAACACCATCTTGGCAAGATGCCATAGGAAGGCCTGTCACCATATTTTCGTTACATAGAGTTTGAAGAGAGTGATAGTTTAAGTGACCAAATCTCTCATGCCAAAGTTTGCTTACATCATCATTATGAGCAACAAAAACAGAGGGAAGATATGATGACCCAAAGTTTTCAAAATTATACAACCTTGTGGAATCATCAGCAATGCCAGTAACTAAAATATGTTTAGGATCTTTAAGGTCCTTGATTACAACATCATGAGCTGAGAATTCTACTATTTTCCCTTCACATGAATGAGTTATTTGATAAACAGATAGAAGGTTGCATGACAAGGTAGGAACACATAGTGCATCATTAAACTGACCATTATCTAGATGAATGGTTCCAGATCCTAAAACACTAAGAGATCTATCATCACCAACATAGATATGTTTGGTGTTACAATCATTTAAAGAAGAAAACATGAATTTATTTTTAGTAATCTATTAAGAAGCTCCAGAATCAATGAGCCACTCATGAGAACGAGAAGAAGATGATATATTTTGATGCATAACCATATCTTGATGCTTGAAAACCACAAGCAGAAAGTGACATGCTTAAAGATGAAGATGAAGAGTGCTCCAAATTGATGTTGTTCTTTTTCATTGTTGCTTCAAAGGCTTCCATCTTCTATGTGGCCATCTCGATTGCAAAAATTGCAATGCCTATCTATCTTCTTCCCTTTGTTTTGATTTTCATTATTATTTTGGTGATTTTATTTTTAAGTTTTCGGTTCAAATTGCTTAGGACCCTTGTTTGATTTAGGACCATATCTTTTAGGATATTGCTTCTTGGGATTCTTTTGATATGGTTTTTGTTGGGCTTCTAAGGTTTTATTAGAAGCATTTGCAGCAGTGATAAGACCAAGGTGTAATATTGTTTCTTGTTCTATTATCAAATAATCACAAAAGGCATCAAAAGAGGGATTATTGTAGGTGGTTCCTGAAGAAATGATGGCTTCTCTGGTGGAATGGAAGGAGGAAATAACTATAGAATATGTAGGACCAATCTTAGCAAGAATGCAATAGATGAGGCTACCATCTTCCTTTTTGACCTTACACCCTTCTAAAAGAAGTCTAACAGTCTTGAATTTGGACAAAAGTCTTCAATAGAGGAGAAATTATTAGGGTCCAAAGTAAGCAACTCATTTTCAAGCTGGTGGGCCCTGATTTGATTTTGAATGCCAAAACATTATTTAGCTTTTCTAGGGCTTTATCAGGGGTGTCAATGTCAAGGATGTGAAATCGAAGATCTTGAGCAATGGACATTCCTATCAACCCTTGTGATTGATCTTGTTTATTTTCCCATTTAGGGACTTTATCATCATCGGAAGGTTTATTTTCTTGACCTGTGGCTATTCTATAAAGCCCTTTACTTCTAAGGATATCTACCATGTGAGGTAGCCATTGGAAATAATTGGTGCTGTTAAGAATAATCGGGCATGCACTTTCCATTATATATATTTTTTTAAATTGGAGCTTAGAAAAGATAAAAAAAGCTACTGTAATGGAAATATCTCAAAAAATTAGGTTGTTTAAAAAAAATGACTCGAAAAACGGCTTCCAAGTGAAGAAGTTATGCCTTTTGAAAAAACTGATTTGTAGATGTCGAATAGTTATAGGAACGGGATGAAGTGCAGTTTTTAAAAAAAAATTATACCCCTTTGAACAAAAACCTTTTACAAAAGAATATTTAGAAGGAGACTTGAACCAGAGAAAGAAAAAATAGGAAGTGGACCACATAAATCACTGTGCACAAGCTGCAATGGGGTTGAAGCTTGCCAAGAGGCACATTTGTCAAAACTATCTTGATGATGTTTTTCGAGTACACATCCGAAGCAAACACCATCTCGGAAAGATACCATAGGAAGGCTCGTCACCATATTTTCGTTACATAGAGTTTGAAGAGAGTGATAGTTTAAGTGACCAAATCGCTCATGCCAAAGTCTGCTTACATCATCATTATGAGCAACAAAAACAGAGGGAAGAGATGATGACCCAAAGTTGTCAAACTATACAACCTTGTGGAATCATCAGCAATGCCAGTAGCTAAATTATGTTTGGGATCTTTGAGGTCCTTGATTACAACATCATGAGCTGAGAATTCTACTATTTTCCCTTCACATGAATGAGTTATTTGATAAACAGATAGAAGGTTGCATGACAAGGTAGGAACACATAGTACATCATTAAACTGACCATTATCTAGATGAATGGTTCCAGATCCTACAACACTGAGAGATCTATCATCACCAACATAAATATGTTTGGTGTTACAATCATTTAAAGAAGAAAACATGGATTTATTTTTAGCCATGTGGTAAGAAGCTCCAGAATCAATGACCCACTCATGAGAAGGAGAAGAAGAAGATACATTTAATGCATAACTAGATCTTGATGCTTGACAACCACAAGCAGAAAGTGCCATGCCTGAAGATGAAGGTGAAGAGTGCTCCAAATTGATGTTGTGCTTCTTCATTGCAGCTTCTAAGGCTTCCATCTTCTTAAAACATTTGGACTCTATATGGCCATCTCGATTGCAAAAGTTGCAATGTCTATCTGTCTTCTTCCCTTTGTTTTGATTTGCCTGATTATTTTGGTGATTTGATTTTTCAGTTTGCGGCTGAAATTGCTTAGGGCCCTTGTTTGGTTTAGGACCATATTTTTTAGGATACTGCTTCTTGGGATTCTTTTGATATGGTTGTTGTTGGGCTTCTAAGGCTTTCTTAGAAGCGTTTCCAGCAGTGATAAGACCAAGGTGTAAAATTTTTTCTTGTTCTCTTATCAAAGAATCACAAAAGGCATCAAAAGAGGGATTCTTGTAGGTGGTTCCTGAAGAAATTATGGCTTCTCTGGTGGAATGGAAGGGAGAAAAAAATATAGAGTATGCAGGGCCAAGCTTAGCAAGAATGCAATAGATGAGGCTACCATCTTCCTTTTTGACCTTACACCCTTCTAAAAGAAGTCTAAGGGTCTTGAATTTGGACAAAAAGTCTTCAATAGAGGAGAAATTATTAGGGTCCAAAGTAAGCAACTCATTTTCAAGCTGGTGGGCCCTGATTTGATTTTGAATGCCAAAAACATTATTTAGCTTTTCCAGGGATTTATCAGGGGTGTCAATGTCAAGTATGTGAAATCGAAGATCTTGAGAAATGGACATTCCTATCAACCCTTGTGATTGATCTTGTTTATTTTCCCATTTAGGAACTTTATCATCATCAGAAGATTTAGTTTCTTGACCTGTGGCTATTCTATAAAGCCCTTTACTTCTAAGTATATCTACCATGTGAGGTAGCCATCGCAAATAATTGGTGCTGTTAGGAATAATTGGGCACACACTTTCCTTTTTTTTTTTTTTAATTGAAGCTAAGGAAAGCTAAAAATAACTACTGCAATGGAAAGCCCTTGAAAAATTAGGCTGTTTAAAAAAAAACGGCTCGAAAAATGGCTTCCGGGTGAAGAAGTTATGCCTTTTGAAAAATCTGAGTTGTAGATGCCAAATAGTTATAGGAACGGGATGAAGTGCAGTTTTAAAAAAAAAACTCCGCCCCTTTGAACAAAAACTTTTTACAAAAGAAGCTTTAGAAGGAGACTTGAACCCAAGACCTCTATCCACATAAACTAACCCCTTACCAAGTGAGATAGTAAAAGGATCACGTTCTTGTATGAAAGGAGGAAGGGGTTATTTTTTTTATTTTTTTAACTCTTTCGTGTGCGTGCCTTTTCCTACACCAAGAAACACAAAAAATGAGAAAAAAAAAAAAAAAATGGAAAGCCTTACGGTATAATGCTAGATTTTCGGTTAGCCTTACTAGTAACTATCACTTTTTTCACAATTTCTGATTTCCTGAGACTACACAAAGACGCAGGGAAAGAGCATATGTAGAAAAAAAATTCCCTTTTCTTGTTTCTGATATGCCGAGATCGTACAAAGTGCACAAAAAATAGCATACACAGAGAAGAGGTTATAGATCCAGCAAATAAATAAAACCTTAATAACAAAAAAAAACAAAAAACAAAAAACACTGAAATAAGCAGAACTATTAACAAATATAACTGCAAAATAGATGCTTTATACCTCTAGATCTAAACTGACATAACTTGGGCAGCCAAAAACCTTTTCACATGAAAAGAAAGGTGTTCCTCACTGTAACAGAGGCTCTAGACACAATTGAGTAGTTCTCCAAGCCCAAAAATGTTCAGAAATAATAAATCTACAAAATGGCATTCGCATGCAGTCAAACCGGCTTTGGATTTTGATCAACAATGGACGTGGCCCTCAAAATAGCTTTGAAACCATGCAGGACTTTAAAGGGTAAGTTCCTTAGATCAAGAACTAAAGGTGACCACTCACAAACAGATCACAAATTAGTACACCGTTATAATCACATGGTTAAAACCCTCAAGGAGGGAAACAGTCCACGCCCTGAACCAACGCGGCCACTTCAGAGAATTTATTAATATAAAAAGAAAAGTTACATATGTTTCTCTCATAAACGGTTACTGGAAAAATGACCCCCTGTGCTCTTTAAATAGAGATCATGGACCAATCAAGTGTTAAGCCACAAATCAACTATCGTTAATACCAAGGTGAGAGATACCTTTAGATCACTACAAATCGTGACCGTCAGATTATAAGTTAGAAATGTACATGGTAAAGAAACACACTTTACCTAACTCTTCACTAGACTTAGTTATTCTTAACTATTTCCTATGTGTTGGAATATCCTAACATCAATGTTTTGGTGCCATAATAGTTTGAGACTTACGATGAGATGTGTTGATTTGAGTCCTGCTACTTTGAGTGGATGATTTCCTCCTGTTAGAAATGGTGAACATATTCTTGACATTTTTGTTGTTGCTATAATATAGATGTGTTGGTTGGTGAATTGTGGATGATGTGAGATGATAGTAATATGTTGTTGCTGCAATTTCATGAGATACATTTATGTTTCTCCTACATATTAGAGTTTTACGCTGCTCAATTGGTGTCATGGTTATATGTTATTATTTCTCACTATTTCATATCTCATGATGATTGGCTACTTGTGCTATTAGTTCATTGCTGCTAGATGATGGATTTATCCTATGCATTTGGATGGTTGTATGCATGCTGTGATATATATATATATATATATATATATATATATATATATATATATATATATATATATATCTTTGATCATTATTCATATTGTTGATTGAAGAAAATGATTGCAGTGCTGGTCAAGGATATTATTTGAGTATTTCTTGGGGAGAGGCATACGCTTTGTTCATTGAACAATCACATGCTTCATTCATGTATCTTGTTTATGAAGCCATGTAATCAAGGGTTCATGTTATTTATTTTATGTCGTAATGATTTGGTGAAAGGAAGGTTCTGAGTCATGACAATTTGGTGTCGTTATGGTTTTATACAACCATTTATGTGAAATTTTATTTTATGTCATAACCATATTGTAGCCTTGTATACAACCAAGTACTAAATTTTATTGTATACCATTTTTCATGGTCATGTTGGAGAAATATTCTTGATGTGTAGTATTCATTGATGAGAGCAACCATTCATATCATCTCATTAGTATTTTTTTAGTCATATAATATATATCAGTCTCTTCATTCTTCAGGTGTAGCCTTCAACTCGAAGAAATTTATTACAACATAATGATGCTCAGGGGGAGCATACCCAGTCTTATGTTGTGTTAGGTCCCTATATTACTAGTTTAGTCCCTTATTGTTATTAGTGTACCCCCTTATTGTTATTGTTGCCTTACATTGTTATTGTTAGGTCGGCTAGGATTATATTGTGGGCCCATGGACTCCTATATATAGAATGAGGTTTTGGTCATTTGTATCATCCAAGAAATGTTCATTCATGTAATGTATTGGAGGTTTCCCCCTCGAAGTGGCTTACTTCTAAGGCATTGATATCTCTTTTCTTCCATTTTTGGAGCTAGTTTTACAACATTTGGTATCAGAGATTTGAATTCTAGGGTTTCACTTATCCAAATATGTCATCATGGTATTTTTTCTATAAATTGTTTTATAAAAATGGTCAGAAGCTGAAATTTTTAGAGCGCAAAGCCAAAATCCTGAGGCACGTCATCGCAAAAGGCTCCCGAAGATAGGGCTTTTTCAGGCTCCCGAATTTCATCTCAAAGAGGTCATCACGAGAAAAATGTCATAACTCTCTCTCCAAGCGTCAGATTGGGATTCTGTAAAAATTTTCCACAATTATATGGAATGTGGCTTTCTGCATATCAATTTCAGAGCTAAAGAAGGAAATAATGACATGTGGCAAGTCATACAAGTTCTCTCTACGGAACCAATCAATAATTAAGTCATCATGGGAGATTTGGCATAACTTTGTCTTGAAGAATCAAAATCATGTTAGACCTATGGCGTTCAAAAGAATATTCAGAGGGCTAATTTAGGGCTGAATTTGAGATATTGAAGATCCGAAATTGCAAACATAATTCAGTTTCAATATCAAGCTCCTAAAAAGCAAAAATAAGGTGTGTATTTTTTTTGAATTACATAAGTCTCTTAGTTTGAATTTATTCGAGGGGCATATTGAAGAATAGATATCAGTATTGGGTTCTAAAATTCCGCCTAAAAATAATTCAACTCCCATTAAGCCTTCATAAGGATCTACTATGACTTATGAAGATGAAGAAACACAACATGAGATATCAAAATTACAAGAGCAAGTGCACCAAATTTTTCTATCGCAAAGAGAAAAAAAAAATGGAATGGAAGTTCTGAAGAAAGGCATGGAAACTAAGATGGATGGTTTGAGAAAAGGTATGGAAGATAAGATGAATGGTTTGGAAGCTAATATAGATGGCATGGAAGTGGGAATAGAAGCTAATATGGATGGCATGGAAGCTAGGATGGATGACATGGAAGCCAAGGTCGATAAAAAAATGAAGGACAACATGGAAGACATGAAGAATGATTTGGAAAAGTTGATAGAAGAAATGTTTCCTAATGGCGAAAAGATAGTAGAGCAAACTCATGATGAGAAAAAAATAAATGTTAATCATGATTTCATAAACTCTAATGTTGGATGGAAGAACCACCATATTCCAAAGATGTATATGAGGAATTTTGATGGCAAGGATCCCATAACATGGATACTACAGATGGAGAAATATTTTGATCTCTATAATGTGAAAAACACACAAAAGGTATGCATTGCAAGTTTTCATTTAGAAAAATACATTTGTATGGTATCGATGGATTTGCTCCCTTAAAAAAATTGTCACCTAGTCAATTTTTACGGAGGAAATAATAGCACATTATGAGCATACAAAAAGCAACACCTTCTTTAGCCAAATGATAAATCTCAAACAAAAGGGTTTAATGGCGGAGCACATTGAGGACTTCCAAAATTTGAATATAAGGGTAACTGATATTCCAGAGGAACACATGATTGATGTCTTCATAAGGACTTTAAAGGATAGCATCCAACATGAAGTTCACATTTTGCAACCTGATTCATTGGAAAAGGCATTCAGGTTGGCAAGAAAAATTGAATGTAAAATTATGGCAACAAGGAAGCCTACCACTCACATATATAAATATGGAAGTGTTTCTACTCCTAGAATTACAAAACCTACAAGGTTGACACCACATCAATTGGAAGAAAAAAGAGCAAAAGGGCTTTGCTACAGTTGTGATAGCAAATACCCTAAAGGTCAGAAGTGTACAACGAATAAATTATTTTACATAGATTGTGAAGAGGAAGAAGAAAATTAATAAGAATATTGAAAAGAAGAAGATATACACAAGGAACCAATCCTCTAAGAGGAAGAAATGAGTTCAACCATATCGTGTAATGCATTGGCAGGAATTACCACTCCTCCAACTCTCAAGATCGAAGGACATATCAAGAAAAAAAAGGTAATAGTTTTGATGGATTCAGGTAGTACCCATAATTTTATTCATTGTAAGGTAGCCAAGGAATTGAATTGTTTCCTATACCTAGCACTAGAATTTCAAGTGATGGTTGCAAATGGAGGAACTATAAATTGCTCTAGAAAATGCTATAATATCAAGCTAGCCATGGGGGAGTATCTATTGAATAGTCCAATACTTTCCATTCCAATGGGAGGTGCTGATGTTGTACTAGGAGTACAATGGTTACAATCTTTGGACACGGTAGCTTTTAATTTTCAAGAACTTTTCCTGAAATTTTTTTTAGAAGGAAAGGAAGTTGAATTACAGGGTACCGCAGGGAAGCTGGGAAAGATAGTAAGATCTAATGTAATGACAAAGCTTCTGTAGAAATAATAACGAGGTGTAATTCCACAATTGTGCTCACTAGAAGTTTGAACATCAAAATCATCTATTTCTCCAGATCTCCAAAAATTCTTGGACAATCATTCCAAGGTGTTTGAAACCCCCAAAGGACTCCCACCTATTCGTGATCATGATCATTATATTCATTTAATTCCATGAATTTTTCCTCCAAACATCAGGCCTTATAGATATCCTTATGTCAAAAAGAGTTAAATTGAACATATGATTGCAGAAATGTTAGAGGCTGGTCTAATTCAACCTAGTCAAAGTTATTTCTCTACTCCAGTAGTACTGGTGCACAAGAAGGATGGATCATGGTGCATGTGTCCAGATTATAGGGAGCTCAATAAGCTCACCATTAAATATAAATTTCCCATTCCTATGATTGATGAATTATTAGATGAATTACATGGAGAAATTTATTTTACCAAGTTGGATCTTCGTTCAGGATATCATCAAATTAAAATGAAGAATTAATATATTCTGAAAACAAAATTTTGAACTCATGTGGGTCATTATGAATTTTTGGTCATGCCTTTTGGCCTTACCAATGCACCTTCTACATTTCAGGGGTTGATGAATTCCGTTTTCAAGCCCTTCCTTGGAAGATTTGTGCTAGTACTTTTTGATGATATACTAATCTAAAGCAGGTCATGGAAGGATCGTGTTGAACATGTTGATAAGGTGCTCAAAATATTGTAGAAGAAACAATTATATGCAAAAACATCCAAATTTTTCTTTGGAGTACAAGAGGTGGAATATCTGGGTCATATTGTATCTCCCAAGAGTGTTAAGGTAGACTCTAAAAAAGTTAAAGCCATGAAGGAATGGAAATTCCCCACAACCATAAAGAAGTTGGGAGGATTTCTCGGGTAAACAGGGTATTATCATAAGTTTGTTAAGAACTATGGGAGAATAGCAGCACCTCTAACAACATTATTGAAGAAAGATGCATTTTCATGGACTCCTGAAGCAACTAAGACCTTTGAACATATTAAAGAGGGAATGTGCCTACCACCAGTCTTAGCTACTCTAGACTTCACAAAAACCTTCTTTGTGGAATGTGATGCCTCAGGAAATGGAATTGGTGCTATTTTAATGCAAGAAGGAAGACCCATTGCTTTCTAAAGTCGTCCAATCAGAGGAAGGTATTTACAGAAATATATTTATGATAAGGAAATGTTACCAATACTACATGCACTAAAGAAATGGTGACCTTACCTAATGGGAAGACACTTCAAGGTAAAAATGGATCATGCTAGTCTTAAACACTTTTTGGAAAAAAGAATATCTTCAGAAGAGCAACAAAAATGGGTCACAAAGATGTTGGGTTGTGACTTTGAAATAATCTACAAAAAAGGGAAGCTAAACATTGTTACAAATTCACTCTCTAGAAATAATGAAGAGGTGGAAGCATTTCTTTGTGCCATTTCTATTATCCAACGAGTTTAGATAACCGAAGAAAGGGATTAATGGAAGAAGGAAGAAGAAGTGTGAACACTCATTCAAAAGTTGCAACAAGATCCTAGTACATCTGATACATTTAGTTGGAAAAATGATTCCTTATGGTACAAAGATTGCTTATATCTTTGTAAGAATTCCCAACTAAAACAAAATATTCTTTTGGAATTGCACACTTCTCCATTAGGAGGACACTGAGGAATTTAAAAAAATTACCACAGTGTGAAGAAAGAATTTTTTTGGGATGGCCTTAAATCTGATATTCAAAATTTTGTGGCTAGAATTTTTGTTTTGCCAACAAAATAAATTTGAGACAATTAAGACCCCGGGTCTTCTACAACCTTTATCCATTCCAAGTCTATGTTGGGAGGAGATTTCAATGGACTTTATCATAGGTTTACCTAATTCCAAAGGAAAGAGTGTCATCATGGTGGTATTTGATAGACTTACCAAGTATGCACACTTTTGTGCATTATCTCATCCATTTAAAGAAGGTACAGTTGCTACTACATTTATGGACACAATTCAAAAGCTACATGGAAACCCAAAGGTAATTGTGAGTGACAGAGATCCCATTTTTACTGGAAATTTTTGGACGGAGTTATTTTCTTGTTTGGGTAATCAAATAGCTCATAGCTCATCTATCATCCTCAATATGATAGTCAAATTGAGATAGTGAATAAATATTTGGAAGGATATCTTTGTTTCTTTGTATCTAATAATCCAACACAATGTGTCAAATGGTTACCTCTCGTTGAATGGTGGTATAACAGTTCCTTCAATACTGCAACAAAAATGACCCCATTTATTGCACTTCATGGATATCATACACCTTCCATCACATCATCCTTAAGAGAAAATTCTAAGGTTCAAGCAGTGGAATATCACATAAAGCATCAACAAGAAGTTCTCCAACTCTTAAATGATAACCTAATTTTGGCACAAAATCAAATGAAAAAATAGGTAGATGAACATCACAGCGAGAGAATTTTTGATGTAGGAGAGTGGGTATTTTTATGACTACAACCATACAAACAAGTGTCCCTCAAGTAGGCTAAGAAGGATAATAAATTATCGACAAATTACTGTGGTCCTTACAAGGTTTTTCAAAAGATTGGTACTATGGCATACAAATTGGAGTTTCCTGCTTCTTCGCGAGTGCATCTAGTTTTCCATGTTTAATGCTTAAAGGAGGTTATAGGTGAAAATATTCCAGTTCAAACAACATTTCCAGAACTTGATGAGGAAGGAAAAATCATATTGTAACCCGAAGAGGTCATGAAAACAATAACTCGACAACTACAAAATCGATCAATTTCAGAGTATCTCATAAAGTGGAAGAACTTACCCACTGATGGTTCTACATGGGAGGATGAGAATTTTATATAGAAGCACCCAGAGCTACTCAAGTGCTTAGGACAACATATTTTTGAAGGAGAGGGGCATGTTAGGTCTCTATATTACTAGTTTAGTCCCTTATTGTTATTAGTGTAGACCCCTTATTGTAATTGTTGTACCCATCTAACTCCAATATTGTTATTATTGTGCCCTTACATTGTTATTGTTAGGTCGGCTAGGATTATATTGTGGGCCCATCGAATCCTATAGATAGAATGAGGTTTGGTTATTTGTATCATCCAAGGATTGTTCATTCATGTAATGTATTGGAGGTTTCCCCCTCGATGTGGCTTATTTCTAAGGTGTTGATATCTCTTTTCTTTTATTTTTGGAGTTGGTTTCACAACATGTTGCATTATCAGATAATTTTTGTTGTTTCTACTACTACACTATGTTTCCATCGGTTTGTATCAGAGTTAGGTTGATGTAATTCATCATGCTGAGTTACGTGATGTTTCTGATTTCAGATCTTATGATTTGTTCTTGCTCATGTTATACTGGTGTTGTCGATGGTTATGTTATGCTAATGATGGAGAGAGTGATACTACTCATGATACCTTATTTTCATTGCTCATGTTTTTGATGAGTCAAATGCTACTATTTCTGGTTGAGAGTGGTTTTTCTAGAGAGTTTGATGTTTTTGTTAGTTGAGATTGGTGCTCATGAAGAGTTTTGTGTTGTTTCCTCAAGAGAGAGAGAGAGAGAGAGAGAGAGAGAGAGAGAGAGAGAGAGAGAGAGAGAGAGAGAGACATTACTTCTATTGTTTGATGTCATGCTACCATTAGTAGTGTTGTTGTGTGTTGATGCATTATGGTTTTACCTTATTGTTTTTTATGGCGTGTTAGTATTTTTTTGTTATCGTATGTTGTTGTCAACACTATACTGATGGTTATAGTTTTTTCTTCTTGTTGAGATATACCTAGTGTCCAGGGGGAGTAGTGTTTATTCAATTATGACGTATTGGATGAGCTCAACCCTTTTCCATTGATATGAAAGGGGGAGTGAATGAGGATTTTTTTAGAGGCCAATTAGTTGGTTTAGCTATGGTTTCAATCAATGGAAAAGGCAGATATTTTTGGAATTATGGCTCATTTTTTGTTGGCATTTATGTCAACCTAGTAGCATTAGTGTGGGTGGTTGCATTGATTTTGTTATGTCTTGTTGATGGTTTGAATTGATGTCAACTTGATGGCATGAGTCAATCATATCATATGATGGTTTTCATATTGGTTGCATATCTTAGATTCATTGTTGCATATGTTGGTGCAAGTTGTTCATTAGTGTGTGGATGCCTTGGTAGGATATTGAGATACTAAAACTAGTTAACAGTACTGTAGGCTTCCATGTCATTTTTATGGTACTTGGTGTATGTATGGATGGTTTTCAATTTGTATGATAAATTGGAGTGTATTTCATTGATGTTTGAAGATTTTGGTGTAACTGTGGTGATTTTTGATGGCTTTAGTGTTGGATTTGGTACAATATATTGTTGGAGTGCTGCAGAAGCTACAATGGATTCTAGAGAGCTTACTAATGATGATCAACTACTAGAACAAGATTGAGAAAACTCCAAGAGTGGGAAAGATGATTTTCATCATCCTCTTCACTAGTGGCATGGATGATGAGTCATGGGAGTGACTGAAAATAACCATCCATTGGAAGGAAACCCTATGGGAGAAACTGAGGATTTCCAATTACATGGAGAATGTGTTGTGGGAGCGAGTGATTATTTTCACAGGAATTTATCTTCATTCCTCATGCTCATCAGGTGTTTATGTGTTTTCCTGGCTTGTCTTGTTTGAGACACATCATGTAAAGGTCATAAAATGGTTCTGGGGATTCTAGAAGATGATTAATTGAGAATATTCATTAGTAAGTTAAGTTTTTTACTTGATTGAGTCAATAATAAATGAGTTGAACCTCTTCCAGCATATGAACAAAGCTCCACTACACAATTCATTTTTTTTTAAACCATTTTAGAAAAATAAAAATAGATGGATATCATGAGTCTATTTGGTTGGTCCAATTGAGAAGAAAATGTTATTTTTGTGTGAGCTTGAAGAGTGTGGGTGAGAGAAGAGTGGTGGTTGCAAATTTTGTAGGGATTTATGCAAAATATATTTAGCATATTATAGTAATAGAAATGGCTGCAAAACTATGTTTGAACCAAGATCATATGCAGTAGTATGGTAAAATAGTAGGAAGGATTGCAGATCATTTCCTTTATACTTTCTTATAATATTTTCTATAGAATATGTTTTATGTATGTTGGATGTACTTTTGATTGGATTGTTGCAAAAACTGAGTGAGTTGTGCAGATAAGTTATCATTGAGTTTTCTATAATGTGTTGAGCCCATATTGATATAAGTAATTGTGTTGTTCTAGTTGAGAAATTAAGATTGACTCCGGTCTAAAATATTTTGAAATGAGTGTCAAATAGAAGAGTGGAGTGGGTGCTCGGGTGAATAAATAATGGAAAAAAGTATTCTTCGTAAGTCTAATGGTTGTTGGTAAAGTCCTGTGTATTATATAGGTGTCTATAGAGTCGTAGATGAGGATCTCAAATTTCTTCATAAATCCAATGGGTTTTGGGAAGGGCTTATTGATTAGATGGGTATCTGTAAAGTAGTAGATGGGGATCATAGTTCTTTATGATAGTTGTTGGTTGCAGGAATTACACTTAAGAAAACTCCTCAACACTTAATTTGTCAACCCAAGGGATCCATAAACTTAGAGACGAAGCACACAATGCCAGATATGGTATGAAACTCCGTAATATAAATCCCTACTTTATTTAAAGGAAAGATTCCAGAATCAAATTAAAAAGAGAAAACAAGGAAACTTGAACCATTAAAAATAATATAAGACTGGAACAAGAAAGAATGCATTTGCAAGAGGAAATTAAAGATAAAAGGAAATCACTCCAGCTAATTAGTTTTTAACTACTGAGTGTGTGTTTTTATTTAGTAGAGACATTTAGAAATCTCATCAGATGGGCCCTTTATTCTACTCCTTTAGATATTTACTTCTTGCACTAATCTGTCCTGCACTATCACAGTCTGCTTGCACTAGTGGAAGATCAGAGATTTATGTTGAAGGTATATATGGTGTCTTACTAAAGGATTTTTTACTTCATGCAAGGGCTTGAAATTTTCTAGGTTCTAAGCACTCAAATCCCATGGCAAGAAACTAGTTCTTGCACCGGCTCAGAGCTTCCTCCAGTTAGCATTTAATTCTTAAAATGAGTGTTTAATTATTGCAACTGATATTATACATAAAAGGTGAATGTTTCTGGTCTTAACAGAGTGCAGAAACAAAGAAACAATCAATATATATATATATATATATATATATATATATATATATATATATATATATATATATATATATATCTTATCATAAGTATTTAATGAAAGAAAGAGGATTGTGGGAAGTAGACTAAGAAATTTTGCTACACCACACCAACTTGCACTGGTGCAGGTTCATTTCTCCTTCTTGGACCAGGCGGAGGAAAACCAATCTAAAATCAAGTGCAGGAACATAAATTGCAGGAAAAGGAAAGTTATCTACTTCACACAATGGATCCTCTTGCACTGAGACATGAATACATGTGCTTAAGATTAAATCACACTTGACAATGTAAAAACAAATTACAAGAAAATAAGATATGTGGTAAACGTGTTAGGTTGGCTGGGCCCTAGCCAACTAGCACATTTCCATTTTAAATAGAAACGCTACTCAATACCTTAATCAATTCATTAACTCAATACAGAAACGTAATTTTTGAAACATGAGGCATAACTCCCTTTTATTAATTCACTGAGGCAAGTACATACAATAATACATCATCCAACCTAGATTTGGGTGATAACAAAATACAATGACTTGTTACCACCTCTCAAGCTGTGTTTTTGTTATCTTCTACTATAAAAGACTAAGCTCTTAGTCATATTTACATTAAACATTAGATATACCTTTGGCCAAAGGAAAAAATAGATCATTTTACTGATTACATAACCAAACACAGATTTTAGCTTTTCGGTCTTCAAAATTAGATAGTTAGAAGAACTGGCCGTAGCTAAACTCCAGCTTTTTCCCTTCACATATTCAGTCTCGGCTGCCTTTGGATCACTCTACTATCGTGGCTAAAGCAGATCAAGATGAGACGGTGATCAAGGAGGTTCGGAACTGCTGCAAGGATTTTCTGTGCTGGCAATGGTGCAAGATCTGATCCTGCACTAGGATCAATGGTCATGGTAAGTACTCTAACTACAAAATAAACATTAGAGATATCGATAAGTTACAAACAGTGATTAAAAGTAATAAATCATGTAATAAATAATTAATAAATGCTAAGTTGAATTGAAAATATGAAAAATAAATTTTATACGAAATATGTCATCGTGCTTGGACTGGTGCAAGATGAGGGTGCATAAAAGAGGTAAAACTAAGGTAAATGGCTATGATTTAGGAAGGGGAAAATGGAAAAAAAGAGAGAAAATTAGGGGGCTAACATCCTCCCATCGCTAAGCTATTGTGTGTCCTCACACAACTCTTTACCTTTGCAAAAAACCTTCAAAACTTTGAGCATTCTAGCTCAATCCTGCTTTGACATACTGACATCAACCTGCAATGTTTTAGACTTCTTCTTTCTGATGTTCTTTAGTTTATTTGTCACTTTTTTAAGTCGCTTGAAACATTGCGCAGCACGGTACTTCCAAACTGTAACTTCTCCTTTATTTTTCTAGATCTCCGCAGTTAATTATTCTCTACTCTATTCTTTATCCTCCTGCGCTTTACCTATGAGCTACTCTAAGTTATGCACTTGAAGCTCCAGTTCAACTATCTGAGCAGTAGGAGTTACCAAATCTTTTTCTTTTTCTATCTTGACATGAGTTGTGTCTTCCTCAGGGACCTCAATATCCCTCATAGTTTCAGCAAACTCTTCTTCCTTTTCTTTTTCTTCTTCCTCTTCTTCTTCCGGTTCTTCTTATTCTTCTGGTTCTTCTTCTTCTTCTTCTTCTAGCTCTTCTTCTTCTTCTTCTTCTTCTTCTTTTTCTTGCACTGGTGCAGGAGGTGATTCAACATCCTATCGAGACTGTGGTTCTTCGCCTACACTAGATTCCTCATTATTTTTTCGGGCCTTTTTAATGAAATCGACCAATAGAGTGTAATCTTTGACTTCTACATATTTTTTTGCATCCGCAAGGACTGATAGGTTGTCTTATTCGGGGGTCTGTGCTTGTACTGGTGTCGTAGAAGGATTCTCGTCAACAGGTGCACTAGCTGTCTTCTTCTTCTTCTTTGGAGATGGTGTCCTTTCTTCTGTTGATTTTTGGGGTATTTTCGTTTTTGAACTGGTGCAAGAAGGACTCCCCTTTAAATTCTTATTCAGACCGTTGCTTATGCGAGCAAGGTCCTCTATCTCCTATCCAGCATCTTTCTTTTTATGTAGTTGTTTTGACAGTGCCTCCCAGGTCATGCCTTTAATTTCTAATTGTTTCTGGACCAAAATATTTATTAGACCATGGTGATATAATTTCATTTTGGCCTGGTCTATCCATGCATTCCGCACACCTTTGCCCATTTTTTCCAAGCCCTTAAGAAAAAAATAGGGGAAATCAATCCTCCACCAGACATGCCAGTTACCTTCGAAATGCTGAAACATCCTAAAATGGTACAAAAAATTAAGTGAGTACCTACCCTCACAGGTTACAAAACTCTGTAGGATGAAAAGGAGGTCTCGTCGTTGTCCCAGCAGGGCACTACGAGGAATTCCTTTCTTCCAATCTACCTTCATATTCTTGACGACAACGAAATGCTACCATCGATTCCTTTCTAGTTTCTTATTTTTAAACCACTGTTCACCAGCATTTTCCAAGCCTATCACTGCTGCTATAAACTCTTCCGTAATCTCAAATTTTAGAGGCCCAATTTTTACTCGGCCATTTTTGAAACTTCTGGAAAAATTTAGGGCCACTTCATGGTCGTGCCTATCAAAATTTTGCAATTATTGAAGAAATCTTGAGTCTCGCAATAGTGTAAGACTATTGCGAGACTCAGTAGTCTGTTCTATGATACTGAGAGAAGAAGGTTCGCTTTGAACAGGCGGCATCACTGCTTAATGGTTATGAAAAGTCAATAATTTACATGGAACACCGGGAAAATTGGTTCTTATAGATAGGGATCCAACTATCCCCATCCCTTCCATCTTATCTCCTATTCATTCCACTGAAATAGGCATGAATACGCAGCATCTTTGAGGTCATACTGGATTGGTACTTGCGGCGGTGTTTTAACAGCTTGGTGAGGTAATCATTACGAGTGAAGGACATCTAGGATTATGGCAGAAAGGGACAATTATATCCAAGCAATGGTTAAACATTTCTGCACTCCTTTATAATTCAAAAAAATAACTTTAGCATTTATAAAAAATGATCATGATTCTTAACTAAAAAACACCTTGTATGTTAAATGATTATCTCCTATTTAATATGATAGCAAAATTACTCATCGACTAAGTGAAAGTATTTCTCATAAAATTTCATGATGACCACTTTCCTATGATGTATGCTATGAAAGGAAAAAATTGTATGATATTTCTGAGAGGGTGCATGCTTGCATCGGTCTACTTGCACCACTTAAACTATGTTAGTCTGCTGGTACCATTCTACTTGCACTTATTATATAGGATGACATGCTTGCATTAGTGCAAGAATAATATCTAAAAAAAGGACAGGAAAATATAAGTTGGACTTCCAACATGATTTCCTCAATTTATACTAGAAATTTTCTTTGCCCTTTCTTGATGCTTCAGACCATATCCTTTTACTCTTTCTACATGAGATCTTGCAATTCACGAGGGAATAAAGAAGTGGGAAAAGGGAAATTTCAAAATAGGAAGGAATTCTATTACAAGGGTTTCAAGAATAGTACCACAAGAGGGGATAACTAGAAGTGGGATAGGGAAAAACTTCAAGGGTAAAGTGGGGTTTTACGAAAAAGACAGGGTAAATTCAAAAGAATGTGGGAAGGTTAATCATTTTGGATTAAAGAAGAAAAATGAGGGAATATTATGAAATGGGATATGAAGAAAGGCAAAAAAATTTATGGAAGGTTTTCTTGCACTGGTGCAAGAAAAAAATAACTGCAGTGAGAATTAAGCATTACTTGAATAAAAATATGCATGCTAATTACCCCAATTGTATAAATGTTGGTTCTATTGAACCTGCTTTTACTTGGTGGTCTCTAGCATATCTAAAGATCATGCAACATTCTCTTTTTATTAGAAGTTTTTGATCTTCTTGCCAGTAAGTTGGTTTTCAAGTTGATCCTTCTGCAATCATGTCAGCAAACTGATTTTCATAATTACAGTAAAATATTTTTTCTTTACTTTATATTTAGAATTTTATTTTTTTTCATTTTCTTTTAAGAAGAAGAAGAATTCATATTTTCAAAAATTTGGTATTACCATTCAGCACTAGCATCCCTAATTTTTATTGGACTTGCTTTGTAGAATCTTTCCTCGCAAGTGGCTGAAAATACTTCTTTAATCTGTGTCCATTTACAAGGAATACTGAATTTTTCCCATCAATAGTTTTAACTTATACTACTCCATTCTCGAATACTCGGATCAATTCATAGGGTCTCATCAAACATGTATGGAATTTTCCTTTAAAAATTTTAAATCTAGAATCGTAAAGGAGCACCCAATCACCTGGCTGGAATTGTTTTTTTCTGAATAGAATTGTCATGCCACCCTTTGCGTTGCTGCTGAATTAGTATGTTCTGCTGAATAGCATCCCTACAAAATTCATCTAACTCATTTAATTGGATAAGACACTATTGTTGTGCCTTAGAGAGATCTAGTCCTAACTGAATTAGAATTCTGAAAGTTTCGATATGGAATTCAATTGGTAACACAACCTGTTTGCCATATACCAGGTCATATGGTGTATGTCCCATGCTATTTCTCCAAGTGGTTCTGTATGCCGACAAAGCTTCTGTTAATATTTGTATCTAGTCTTTCCAATGCATGTATATTGTCTTTGTAAGAATGGACTCGATCACTTTGTTTGTGGATTCCACCTAGCCATATTCTTGCAGGTGATATGGCATGGATTTCCTATGCCAGATCTTGTATTGATCCATCACACTCTATACCAGAATAGAAATAAACTGCAGATCATTGTCAGAAACAATTTCTCTAAGCACACCAAATCTAGTAAATATTTTAGTAAAAAGAAAATCAACAACAACGTTTTCTATAGCAAAGGAAAAAACTTTAGCTTCTACCCATTTTGTAACAAAATTTGTACAAACCAAAATATGCTTTTTACTTAATGACGTTGGATTTATTGGCCCTATAAAATAAATAGCACATTTTTCAAATGACTCAATCATAACTTGGGGGAATAAATGCATTTCATTGTTTTGATTAGGTTGGCCCATTCGTTGAAAGCTATCACATCACCTGACATACTGTTTGGCATCCTTAAACAAGGAAGGCAAAAATTAACCAGTACGCAATAATTTATATACAGTCCACTTATCAGCAAAGTGGCCTCCATAAGGTTCATCATGAGCATATTTCAATATTTCAAACACTTCCTCCTCTCTTAGACATCTACGGATAATCATATCTAGACCAATGTAAAAGAGATCTCCTCGAATCCAGAAATATGAAACACTTTTCTGAATAATATTCCTCTTTTCACGAGCAGACGAGTGGGGTGGTGTTTTTCCAGTAACCAAGAAATTAGGAATGTCAGCAAACCATTGAGAATCTATTCACATAGTAAAAATATGTTCATCCGTAAAATTATCATTAATAGGAGTTGCTTCACCAAGATTATCTAATCTAGAAAGAAAATCTACTACAACATTAGATTTCCCTGGTCTATCAACAATAGTAACATTAAATTCCTGTAGCAATAGCGACCACCTAGTCACTCTACCGTTAGTCAATGGTTTTTTCATCAAATATTTAATCTCGGAATGATCAATATGTACAAATACTTCATATCCTGTAATATAGTGCCTAAAATTATTAATTGCAAAAATTATAGCTAAAAACTCTTTCTCTATTACAGTATAATTCAATTCAGTGGAAGACAAATTCTTGCTAATATAATAAATAGCATAGGATTTCTTATTTTCCTCTTCTCCTAAAGATGCACCAATATCCAAATCTGAAGCATCAGTGGAAATGTGAAAAGGTAGGGACCAGTTAAGACCTTTCAAAACTAGTTTCTGCACCAACTTTCCCTTCAATTCCTCTAAAGACTGTTGGCAAGCTGTGGACCAAGAAAATTCACTATCATTATCTAGAAGTCGGAAAAGAGGGGCAGCTATCTTAGAAAATTTTTCAATGAATCTTCTATAGTAACTAGCATGTCCTAAAAAACTTCTTACTTCCCTTTGAGTTTTGAGTGCAAGAATGATTTCAATCTTTGCTGGATCAACCTAGATACCTTTCTCAGAAATAAAATGGCCAAGTGCCACTCTCGCTTTGCACATTAATATACATTTATTGTCACTCAAAGTGAGATGGGCTTCCTGACCATGGAGAAGTACTTTCTCCATATTTTTGAGAGCTTCTAGTAAAGAATCACCAAACACAAAAAAGTCATCCATATAAATTTCTACAAATTCTAGATTAGGAAAAATGCCCAGGACTTCCCTTTGAAAAGTAGTTGAGGAATTACATAAACCAAAGGGAAGCACTTTATAAGAAAATGTACCCCATGGACATGTAAAATTAGTTTTATCCTGATATTCAGGTGCAATTTGTATCTAGTTATAGCCACTAAAGCCATCGAAAAAGGAAAAATGTTTCTTTCCTACAAGGGTATCAAGCAGCTGGTCAATGAAATGGATAGGGAAGTAATATTTGAGAGTGGATTTATTTAATTCTCGATAATCAATACAAATACACCATATTTCAACTTTCTTAGGTACTAGCACTAATGCAGAGACCCACTGACTATCGGAAATAGGATAGATAAAACTGGCATCTAAGAGTTTATGTACTTCTTCCTTCACAATATCTCTTAGAGTTGGATTCATTCACCTTTGGGGTTTTCAGACAGGTCAGGTTCCTTCATGAATATAGATATGATGTGTAAAAGTTCCAAGAGGGACACCCTTCATATCTTCGTAGCCCTAAGCAAAGGCACTAAGATGGTTTTGCAACAAATTCACAAGCTGCTCCTACTTAGATGAGTCCAAATATAAACTAATATGTAAGGATTTACCGGTGCTAATCTTAAAAAGAGTGGCATCAGGCTCAGGAGTACTCAAGGGAGTGGTCAAATGCAGGAGTACAGAATAATGAAAATCTTGATTATCTTGAAAATCTAGGCTGAAAATTTGGCTCAATGACTCAAAATTCAGCATAGTGTCTAGATTATTCAGGAAATCTTGAATCTCATCTTCTTGTGAAGACCCAATATAGTGATGAATAAGGGAAATGGGTTGAGTCTCCTCATCACTGCATTGATCCAACCATAAAGGATCTCGAAGGTCCTAAATGGATCTGGCAGGGGGGTATAAGGTAACTTTCTTCCTAGAATCTCCATGCAAAATATGCATATCACCAGAATGACATCCAATATATGCATCAGCTGTAACAAGCCATGGTCAACTTAAGATCAACAGATGTCCTCCTACTGGGTTCTTTGGCTGAAGCACAATGAAATCAGCATGATATTCCCAAGAATCTAGTGAGATGATCACATCGTCCAATACTCCTTCTCGCTTAATTTTAGATCTATCTGCCAAATCAAGCATAGTGGGAGTAGGGCGAAGATGAGATAACTGAATTTGATCCATGGTTTACTTAGTCATGACATTAATGGCTAACCCCAAGTCTATAAGAACATTACAGATAAGGAAAATACCAATATGAACTGAGACAACAAAGTTTCTGGGATCAATATATTTTTTCATAGACACACATCCGGTCATTAAATTTGCTGCCCCACCAACAAATTGAATGGTTTTACGTTCCAATCTCTTCCTCTCGGGTTTCTTGAGATAGATTTCCTTAATAATATTAGTACAAATGGGGATCTCTTTAATGGCTTGAATCAAAGGTATCTTAATGAAAATATTCTGAAGCTCATATGCCAAATTAGTCTCAAAAATAAGCTCACTCCTTTGCATTACTAGCCTCTCTAGGAAGGGAGGCTGGTTGGAAGAAGATGGAAAGGATTCAAAGGGTAAAGGCTGCTTAGTGAAAACTTTTGGATAATGGTTAAGAGTTTCCTCTTCTCCTTTATCTTCAACAATCACTATAGGTTGATTCTAATTTTCTAATGTTACGTTCCTTCTCGCTCTTAATTGAATATCACGAACCCCAATTGGAATAGACTGGTATTCAAATGATAAAGGTGGGTTTGTTACATAGATCATTTGGACTACTTTATGATTGTTACAATTGGGCATAGGTGGAGCAGGAAATCGAGGAGGTCGAAAGGGCCGAGATAAAGGCAACGGTGGAGTAGACTGACTCAAAAGTTCAGGCATTGAATAAGGTGTATGCATAGATGGATATGATTACATAGGTGGCTGGTGGGAATATGGAAAATTAGTTGGCCCTTTCCAACCTTGTTGCCATGGTTGAGAAGGTTGCCCGTGCTGATATTGATTCCCATACTGCCATTGCTGATTAGTGTTAGGATAAGAATATGAATGTGAATTATAACCAAAATAGTGTGGAGAAAATTCAGGACCCTTACCTGCACCTACCTGAGGCCAATTCCTTCTTGCTCCCATAGCATACAAGTATTCAGCTTTAGGTTGTCCCCCTGTAAATACAGCTTTAAGTCCAGGTATAGAGGGACATTTTTTTGTGACATGGTCTTCTGCAAAAACATCACAGTTATTAGTTTCTTTCAAATTAAAAGGACACTCTTTAGGAGGATGCTTGTCTGTACATTTAGGATAGAAAATACATAATGACTCTTGTTCCTTCATGAGTTTTTGCTGGAATTTTAAAGAGTCTAACTATTTGGTAACAATATTCATTATATAAATTTTCATGTTTTCCATTTTATTTTCTAGTCCAACTATCATAGCATCAGTAGATTCAATTTTTCTATTTCTATTTCGAGTTCCTCTACTAGATCTATACTGATTTCTTGAAAATTTCCTGCATAATTCACAAATTTGTTCAAAAGTTTGTTGAGAAACATCACCTTGTCCTAACAGATTTAAATTATTTCTAGCATTATCAGTAAGTCCTCTTAAGAACAAGGTTCTAATAGTACTGGGATCAAAATTAAGTTTCAACCTTTCTAAAATATGCAGAAATATTTCCACGTAATCTTGAAGAGTTTCATTATCATCCTGTATGATTGTAAAAATCTCATCTTGCATGTCCCGAGTTTTGCAATATTCTTGATATTTAGAGAAAAAGACTCTCTTCATCTAATCCCAAGAGTTTATAGTGTTTCCTCCTAATCCCATAAACTAGCGTAGAGTTGAGTCCTTGAGAGTAACAGGAAAAAATCTTAACTTCTAAGCGTCAGTTGAATAATCATAACTTCTACACAGAATATCAAACTCGAATAGAAAAGAGTCAGGATCTTCATGAAATTTACCATGGAAATGAGGGAGAGCTGATGGTGAAGTATTTTTCATTTGTGCCACAGTATCAGGATCCACAATTTGAAACAAAAAAATGGATTGTTCTCTACTTACCTAGTTTTCGCTAGTCCATTCCAAATGATCTTCATGGTCCACCATTGTTTCCCTTTTACTTGTTCTTCTCTCAATAGGCTGATCCACACCTGAGATGTTGGCACCAGAATCCAGGTGGATTGTTCCTGCGTGATGGGTTTGAATTGGATTGGGCTTCCTACTTACAGAAAGAGACCCAATATGGGAATTGATTTCAAAATCATTTTGGCCCTTAGTGGGCTTTGAACACTTACCTTTCCTAAGCATTCATTTCAAGAAAAGAAAAATAGCAACAATTTATAGTAAAAATGCTATCAAAAATCAATTAACACTAGTAAAATTCCTTCAAAGAAGCTTTTCCAATCAATACTACAAAAATAAAGGAAAAATTACCTCTATTGTATAATTAGAAAATTCTTACCAATTTCCAAATCAATTCACCTCCCCGACAACGACGCCAAAATGTTGGGTGCAGGAATTACACTTAAGAAAACTCCTCAACACTTAACCTGTCAACCCGAGGGATCCATAAACTTAGATATGAAGCACAGGTAATGCCAGAGATGGTATGAATCTCCCTAATATAAATCCCTACATTCTTTAAAGGAAATATAGTAGAATCAAATTAAAAAGAGAAAATAAGGAAACTTGAACCAACAAAAATAATCTAAGACTAGAATAAGAAAGAATGCATTTGCAAGAGGGAATTAAAGATAAAAGGAAATCACTCCAGCTAATTAGTGTTTAACTAATGAGTGTGTGTTTTTATTTAGCATAGACACTTAGCAGTCTCATCAGATGTGCCCTTAATTTTTTTCTTTTAGAGATTTCCTTCTTGCACTAATATATCCTGCACTATTGCAGTCTGTGTGCACTAGTGCAAGATTATGGATTTATGTAGAAGGTATAGATGGTGCCTTTACTAAAGGATTTTTTACTTCATGTAAGGGCTTAAACTTTTCCAGGTTTTAAGCACTCAAATCCCGTGGCAAGAAACTAGTTCTTGCACAGGATCAGAGCTTCCTGCACTTAACATTTAATTCTTAAAATGTGTGTTTAATTATTGAAAGTGCTATTTTACATAAAAAGTGAATGTTTCTGGTCCTAACAGAGTGCCAAAATAAAGAAACAATCAATATATATATTTATCCTATCATAAGCATTTAGTGAAAGAAAGAGGATTGCGAGAAGTAGACTAAGAAAGTTTGTTGCATCACAGAAATGTGCACTGGTGCAAGTTCATTCCTCCTGCTTGGACCAAGAGGGGAAAACCAATCAAACAAAATTGCAGAAAAAGAGCTATCACACCAATGTGCATTGGTGCAGGTTCATTTCTACTACTTGGACCAGGCAGAGGAAAACCAATCTAAAATCAAGTGCAAGAATAGAAATTGCAGGAAAGGGAAAGCTATCTACTTCACACAACATATCCGCTTTCACTAAGAAATGAATACATGTGGTTAAGATTAAATCCCATACTTGTAAAATCGCTCAAAATTTCTTCTTAAGATGAAAAATCTGATCTATTCCCTTCTTTGAAAACATATTTATGTCATTCAAGTAGATGAATACACTCTATCCAATCAATCCATGGAATTTAATCTAAAAAGGAGCATCGTCGGTGTGCCCAAAGGTAATATCCCAGTACATAACATTTCAAAGGGTGGAACAAATGTTCATCTAGAAAGGGTCTAAGTTATTTCTCAAAGCCATATTTTTGTAAAGAAGAAGGAAATTCAATATTTCTTGGGGAAGATTAATTTCATACACAATTTCCTTTGACTATGCAAAAATTTCTAAGCCATTAGAAGGGGTGATAAAGAAACATCATATATATAAGTTGGATAAGAAGGAAAAAAATTTCATTTATCATATCAATCAAGCCATCGTTGATGCACTAGCCTTATTTAGTCAATATTTCGGAAAATATTTCTTGTTGTATAATTTTTCTTCTGACGCATCTATTGCATTTGTATTAACATAGCCATATAATCCAAGAAATGAATGCCCTGTATCTTTCACGATTGTTTCCTTATAGGGATCTGAATTAAATTACGCTGCCATTGATAAGCAATCATATACAGTCTACAAGGCAGTTAAACACTATAGATATTACCTCTTGCAATTTCATACCATTATTTATGTGCCTCATATAGTAGTTATAATTTTGTTAGTTTTTAGTCTTCTATGGTTATTATTTGTAACAAAAATTCTCAGATTATCCACAGTGTAATAAGAATCATGTCCAAATTTCGAATCCGAACGGGGATCCATATTCAGGACCAATTTTGAAATGACTTACAATGCCCTTTATACAACAAGAACTAGGAGAGAGGAGAGATAACTTGAAGGCATGCTTACGAGAATATGATCTTGAGTTTAAACGAATTCACAATGTCAAAGGCCACCATCTCTGTTCGGTTGAAGTCGAAGAAATGGATTCACCGAAAGGACATCCTTCTTGATGGGAATACGAAATTTAGATGTATAATATTCAGAAAGTTCCTCCCAAAAGTACAATCACATCTTCTTATTTAGACATACGACAATATTTATAGCATGGCACATTACCTTATAATTTATGGAACAAATAGAAGAGGAAAATCTGCCTTAAATATTTACCTTACAAACTTGTGCATGGTATTATTTTTCAAAGGGACCATAATGGTGTCTTCCTTAGATCCCTAAAGACTCCAAATTCAGATCGGGTCTTCAAATATCGGTATGTTTTACAAATAAGTGGAAACTTCATAGGCGATGCCACTGCGCATAAGGTACTGAGGGCTTCTTACTATTGGTCCACATTATTTAAGGATACTCATTCTTATTCCCTAAATTTCCCTCTTTTTCAAAGGTGTATTGGTTGTGATCAGAAGACAGTCGCCTCATTTCTACATGCAGCAGTTGGGGAAACTTTATAACAATGGGGATTAGATGTTATCAACAAAATATTTCATCATTCATTGAAGCAACATAAATACATTTTAACTACAACTAACTATCTCACTTGGTGGACAGAAGCAGTTTCATTAAGAGAAGTAAATGATCAGGGAGTCATTTAATTTCTGAAAGAGAACATGATAACCAGGTTTGGCATTCCTACATTGCTTATCTTTGATAATGAAACTTATTTTTATTCGTTAAAACTTTATGATTTTGTACTAGAAACTTTCATTGTTTAAAAGAATGCATCAAATTACTACCCACAATGAAACGGTTTGGTTTAGTCCACAAATAGAAATATGATCTATATTTTCAAGAAAATTGTTTTCTATGAACAAAAGAACTGACAGAATGCTTTTTTGAATGCATTATTGTCTGATTGTATCACTCCGAGAACTCTCTGAAATGCTATCCATACATCCTTGTGTACGAAAATGAAGCTATATTTATGTCGAAAATTTACCTTCTTGCCTTGCAACGTTCTCAGGAATCTCAACACAAACCATGTCTCCTTGCTCAAAGTCAGATATATGCTCTTCTTAATCTGGACAAATAAAGGTTGAAAATGAAAGAGAATTTTTACATACATTAGAATCATGTAAATCATTGGTTTGATAAAACATCTGCAAGGAACAAAAAATTTGGTGTCTGTGACCTAGTATTGATGTGGGACAAAGCCCTTAAAGAGAAAGAAAACCACACTAAGTTTCAATATTTGTATATTGGACCTTATACCATCACTTAAGAACTTGGCCACAATTCTTATAGGTTGAAATATTTCAATGGGAGTGATCATCCTCTTCCTATAAATGGATGATAACTTAAACATTACTTCCACTAGAAACCCTAGGAAACATTCCTCTCGCTATAAAGTTCTCTTTTTGTGTCTCTTGTTGTTTTTTTTCATCATGTCTCATACCTTTTCATTTCTTTTTGTTAGTATACATAAATAAGGCCTTGGGTGATAGTGCATGTATGGCTCAATATTATGTGGCAAAATGAATAATGATTGTGATAACAACAATGCTTGGTTATCTGTTAGTTATGCTTCCTTGTTTGGGAAAATGCATTAAGTTAAGTAATGTCCAGATGGATAATAATATACATTAAAGAGGATATAATTGATTAGAACCACGAAACCCACATCTATTATAGCATCATAATTCCTTAACTTGGTATTAAATTTAATTGGTGTTCTACATGCTAATTCAACTGACTAGAGAAGGGGAAGGGGTAAATCAATAGCGAGAAAACCAATATTAGAGGTATATATGTAACCTTCTTTGAAGGAAATATTAATAAGGCAGGATCCCTCTTCCACCCTATGAAGTAATAAGTGTCTAAGGAAAGTTATATAAATAAAATAAATAAAGGGTGATGAAGAGAATGGATTGTTATGGAGATAGGCAAAGCAAGTTTGCTGGGTACTAAACAAGCCTCCTACTAGTGAATCGATGCTTGTTTTTTTCTATTGACTTATCTGGTGTACTGAAAAAGCTTGTTGATAGCGAAGAAAAATAAAATATGAAAACTAACACTCTCATAATCTTTAACTTGTGGTTAAATATTACTCTTTTCCTAGATCATAATGCTTGTGAAATGGGAAAATTCGTTGTGTGTTAAACCAAGAAAGGGAATGGTTGGTACTACATTTATAACAGAATTAAGTGGGGAATTTAGGGGAATATCATTGATGAATCAATACATCTGAAAGGGATATATCTTTGATGCAATTTATTCCTAGAAAAAGAATCTCAAATTCACCCAATGTGTAACCAAGTGTTGTTGTTGATAAACAACCCTCCAAAGTTTTGCTATATTTAAATGATGGAGCCTACCTCTTATCATGTGAAGGGTTTGTTTTGGTCATCAAGTGTCACTTCATGATACTACACATGTTATCACTATCCATGTTCCTTCCTAAGTGTCATCGGATCATTAATAGGACTTATAGCACACTATGGGGTCATAATGCACTTTCTAGCCACAAAACGACACATTTGCGTTGCAACTACACATACTTTGTATGTTCTACTCGGAGAACATTTGTGAACTTGCGTTTTTATGTATAGTTATTATTATTGGGCTATATCGAAGTTTTACTGATGAGTTGAGATGTATCACACTTGATTTTTCTCCTAATTCTGTATTATTTTCAAGGTTTCACCCCTCTAGACTTTGACAATTTCTAACTTTGCAAAACTTGCCATCTCGGCCCATAATAGCACATTGTGCACTCCTAATACCTATTTGAGACCCTCGTCTTCAATGCGAACTATGCCATGCACCCAAAAAACTTTTCTCTAGTGCATAATGCAATCCTAGTCATCACACCCTTTTCTCATGGCTTGTCTTTGTGCCTTGCGTCATCCTTAGCCTTTGTCTCCAAGTTGAGAGTAGTCTGCACTCTTAATGGGTAGTGATGCCTTGTTGTGTGCCTTTTTTCCATGCTTTGCACCCTCCTTGTGGCCCTAAATCTTCACCTAGTGCACAATGCATCTGTAATGAATAATCATTTTTCCCTGTACCTTCAAATTGTAGTGTTCACCCTCCATCAAGCCTCCTCCTCTAGAGATGTGCACTACATGGTCACAATGATTAGTGAAGCATCTCTTGTGTCTTGAAAGGGGGCCTTGCGCCCACAAGGTCTTTTTGTCTTCCCCTAACGCACTATTTATCCAGAATAAAAAAACTTGCATGAAGCATAAACCATAAATTTACATATATGGTGCCAATATTAAATGCGTTGATTTGTTTATCCTAAGTGTCACTAAGTCTGGCTCCATCACCAACTTAACCATATCTTTTGGACCTGCACAAAGTTATGGGTTGGCTTGGCATACTTGGCTACTTGTTGGGTGCCACATGGCACCATTTCTATGGGCCACATGATGCCTTTACATTGGCCCATATGTGTGCCCATTTTCCCTTTACCTACCGCATCATATGCCCGAGAGGACCCCAAGTTATGCCACAAGGATCATCGAGTGGGTGACATGTGGTGCCTCCTAAGGGTCCCATATGGTACCTCCTCGATGTGCCTAAAATTAGATGACCATAACATTTCCTAGTAGACTCCGATTGAGGTGTGGGTCGCATTGCTGAATCGTCTTGATGAGATCTACGACTTGGTGTTAGTTTTGCTGAGATTTCAGGAATTCAAATTGAGTTTTCTAGATCCTCTTATATCACTCTAATAACATTAAATTATGACAATATTCTTTTCTTAAATCATGACAATGCACCTCCTTTTGTACTTCCTCTCCCCCTTCATCACATTGAAATTGGCTTAACTTTCTATGTATTGCAATCCAAACACATGAAAGGGGTAAATCTTTTTGATTCAGTCAAACTCTTCATGACTAACATAAAAATTGCCTTTTATAACAACTTATATATATATAGATAGATATAATTGTTTTAATTACATATTGTGGTTTCTTGCTCACATGGGCACCTCTCATAGAACTTGAACACTGAAACATGGAGAATGAACCTTGAAGAATTAACTTGGACATGGGAATTCCGCGGCCCTGCACTATCATATTCCTTAGATTTTTCAGCGTACGACTTGAAAGCAACTTGTAACGATGTCATCTGGAATATTTTTGTAATTGAAGTGGAGTTGCATGAATCCAATTATTTCACCATCACCTGAAATTATTCTTCGATCGTCCGCCCCCGCGCCTTTTCTCGGTGTCCAATGTGGATTACCAATAATAAAATAGTAAATTGGAAAAAAAAAAAACAAAAACATAAATGGGGGCCTTCACTGTCCATCCAATGAAAGGAAAGAGGACAGCCACGCTTTCAAATTATGTAGTAGTCATTATCTTTGAAGACTACGACTTTTTAAGTATTTTATAGTTTTTCTTAGAAATTTTTAATTGTACTTTCAAAATATTCAGTCGGAACGCTCCTTCAATTTACGGCGTGGGTTGGACACGTGAAGGAAATCCCACAAGTGGCAAACACAAATGTTTCTTCCTTAATTCGTTATTTCTGAGTTCATTATTAGAGGCAATATAAAGGACAGCAAATCCTACATTTGAATTCGCAGGATAAACAAGATCCTCAGTAATTTTTTAAAACTTAGGAGTGTAAGAAAATAAAATGGTTTATTTATTTCAATTTTGATGGACAAAATGTAAAAAACATAAATTTAATAAAAATTAACCGCCATCTCAAATATTATAAAATTTCGTCATAATTTATGTTTTTGACTAAAATTATATGAAACAGTTAAAATTTTCCTCAATTACGGATTAGGATAATCGGAATTTCAGAACTTATTATAGATTCAACAATTTATTTATATTAAATTTTATTTTAAAAGCAATTTTTTTTATTTAAAATCTTAATCTATATTTTAAGATTTTAATGAATCCTCAATCACTGTGATGATAATAGTCTTCCCGCAGTTTTAACAAACTACCATAAAACAAAACTTTATCCTTCAAAAAATAATTATGACACCCTGGCATCAGATGGAACCCTATGCCAGAACCCTCATTACCAACGTAATATGTGTCTTTAATAACACATAGCATAGCTAGCTTTCATTATGATGGAATCAGGGTATCAGTCGTCTTCCGCGTATTAGTATGCTTCAATTCCACCGTTAAACTTCTTCTGTTTTCGTTAATTCCATCATAAAATCGAATGATTGGCTATCGTAATATAATGTTGTTTTAGAAAATTAGTGATAAAAATGCTCAACCCATGCCATGTGACTTAGCCTCAAATCTGATATATTGAATTTGATTACTGAAAAGGCTGTCAAATTTATATGAATATGAAGGATTATTGGATTTGATTATGTATTTATAAATGAATATGAAATTTTTTTGGATTTGATTATTTTTGTCAATTGAGTGTTTGTAAGATTTATCAGTGCATATGAGGAATTATGAAAAGTGTTGATGAAAAATCTTATTTTGCACGCAGATTTCTTCCCCGCTATTTATTATTTTTACTTATATTCAGATAATAAGTATAAACCATCCAAAAGCAGAGATTGATAGAGTCATATGTATTCCAGGAAATTGGTAATTCAATTTCTCCGGTCTCTTTAATTTGACACTATTGTCAGCATATTCCGATTCTTGCACTATTAAGTTCTACCATATTTAATTTTACAGAAGTCTTTAAAAAATAGTTACTTGTCGGGAAAAGCATTCTTTTCGAATTCTTATTTTCTAATTCATTTCATTGGGACAGTATAATGTGTACTATGTCCTATGTTATAGGACGTATGTGAAAATTAATTACTAGAATCTTATTTTTTAATTCATTTCGTCGCATCTTCCACTAAATTACAATCTTGTACCAATATTATAATATTTTTACTCGTTCAATCTGCATTCTTCAGATTATACAAGTTACAATGTTTTTACTTCTAATTATAGAATAAAGAATTTATAATATTATAAATTTAGAAAGATCTCTACTTAATTAAATTATATAATATTATATTTTTAACAATATTGCTCATTGTAATATTATATTTTTAACAATATTGCTCATTATATTCTAGTTTAATTGTTAAATTTATTTATAATCATTATAAATTCAACTTAAATTTAGAAATCATGTTTCAAATTATATTTTTATTTTTAATTTAAAAATAAGGATGGCTTGATTTCTCTCATAAATCTTTAATCTATATTCTATGGTTCAAATGAATATATTTGTGCTTTAGCCTAGCCATGATAAATCTGTAATTTAGCCATGGTAAATTGTAATTTATAATTCAAATGGATATATATGTGTGCTTTTTTTTGGTAAACATGTAATGTATATTCTCTTTATGTTTAATTTTTTACAAGATGTGTTGTTAAAATGTTTTAATTTTTCTAATTAAATAAAAAAAGATGTGAATTTTTGTAAGTATTATTGATATTTATTATTTATAAATATTAATACTAGAAAATATTTCAATATTTACTATAATTAAAATATTCCAATATGAACATGTATATATAGTTAAAATTAAAATAGAAATTTAATATTATTTTAATTAAAATATTTTAATATGAATGCATATATATGATTAAAATTAAAAAATTAAAATAAATTTATGATGTTATTTTTATTTTTATTTTCTAAGTAAAATTAGTCTATTAACATAAGAAATATAGTACAACGGGCCTTGGCCAGGTCACTGCCCAGAGATTGGACATTTTAAACAAAAAAACCTGCTTTGCAGATTGCCCTACAAGAGGGAAACCAGTCTCAAACAGAGTAAGAGAGTTTCCCACGCAGGGGTACCAAATTTTTAGAGTGCTGGTGACTAAAATTATCCAAAACAAGAAACATGTTCAGCAACAGTGTGGAAGACAAAACTTGTCCATGTATAGGGGCCGAAACAAAACAGAAAAACCAAGAAGAGGAGGATGAATTACTCATCCGGAGGTTCTTCATCAACTTTGCACCAGAGGTCTAGATCATACTTGTACAGGTCATCAATGGACGTTATCACATGCCTTGTGGGAGAGGGATGGACCGGCATTGCGCTTGCTTGCCCCATGTCGATTTGCATCTTTCCCATCTGCTCACAAGGCTGCCCTGAAACATCCTGTCTCGCCTGGTCCTGAGTGGCTTTGCCGTCCATCTCCTGCATGTCCATGCTTACCGTGTGCCTTATTCCACCATGCATCTTCGCAGACTGAGCCTCCGAAATGTCCTGATTAGCCTGATCAGAGCCGGGCGTAGTTGCCTGAGGTTCTTCCTGAAATACTACAGTAATGGAAGCCGTCACCCTGGGATGATTAAGAGAGTTGTTATAGGAAAAAGAAGCAGTTTGAGTATGGGCAGGCGGAGGCAGAGGATTGGTGGAGTGGATGCGACGTCGAGAGCGAAGAATGCGGTCACTGTGAGGACTGTGATGGATGTCAGAGTTGGAAGGAGGATCCGAAGATGTGCTGGGCATGGAAGGTGGACGCCAAGACTGATTCCGAGAGGAACCTCTCCTACATCGCATCCTACGCCTGAGATGCGGCATACTCTCTGACGAAGCAGCAGACTGGGAGGGCGGAAGGAGTAAGGGTAGGGGCGAATGAGGGCGCAGCTCGAAAGAGGCGAGCAAGCAAGAGCCTATGAGGGATAAGTGCAGGTGTTCGCCGAAGTCCAAGCAGCAATAGAGGCTGCTCCTCTTGCCAGTCACTGTGCAGGCCGAAGGAAGACGAGCACTCTGGGCACAGCACCTAGACACCGAAAGGGGATTTCTACTGATATCAAAGCCTCTCTCCATATTATCATTCCAATTTACCATCCAACCAGGCGTCCCGTGCAAGGAACCGACATTAAAATGAACCAAATACCAAATCGTGCTTCTGCGTGTGAAGTGATATCGGGAAACAGAGAGCATGTTGTGAATTTCACCGAGAATTAATCTCATTAACCACTGATTAATATCATTTATGAGCCGAGTGACAGTAGTAGGTCTGGTATGCAAGTGGCCTCCCATCCAGCTCCCCTCCTGTCCCATCTTCTTAACACATTTCATTGGCACCCGCATCTGGGAGTTCAAATTCACTTTGAACCAGCTTTTGGCATTCATGTCTTTGATCATTCTACCGGATTATGTCAAGGGATCCTGCGAGAAGAATGTGCTTGCTGTCTACTCCCAAGTTGGCTAATAGATCAGCAACTTTATTTCCTTCCCTTCTTATATGCTTGAAGAGGAGAGCCCTGTTGTTGAGGAGCCATCTCTCAATGTCCTCCAAACGTGCCTCAAGCCTCCAACTGCTTGCTATTTTGTGCGCATGAGCTCCATTAAGGAGCTGAGTGGCAAGGTTGATGAGGATTTGAGAGTCCCCTTCAATTTCGAGCGGCTGCAGCCCAAGATGTTGTGCCTGGAGAAGCCCCTGCCAAAGACCCTCTAATTCTGCTGAGTTGTTCATGTCCCAACCGATGTTCCCCATGTAGATTACAATGGGTTTTCCTTTGTGATCTCTTATTATGCCTCCGAAGCCTACTTTGCCAGGATTCCCTTTGGAGGCACCATCAAAGTTGAGTTTGTAAGTGAACTTAGGGGGAGGGGACCAAGAGACAGTGGTTTTGTCCGTTCTTGTGCTTTTGTTCTGTTGCTCCTGATGGTGAATTTGTATTCCCCAATTTTCCCAGATGGCTTTTTCTTTTGCCAGAGTTGGAAAATGATTTGAGTTCCAGGATTGCAGGTCTAATGTCTCCGTGAGATTGCGACACAAATTCTCCCATATGATGTCTAGAGAGGTCTTTTGATCCTTGAAGATGTGCCTGTTTCTTTCCTTCCAAATAGTCCAGAGGAGAAGACCTGGGATTATTCTCCATCGTTGATTTAGAATCTCACTTTTGTAAGGATTCTTATGCCAATTTTTGATGGAGCTGATTATATCATCCGAGGGATGGCAGTTTTGTTGGCATCGAAAACATATTTTTTCCCACAATTGATTTGCTAGAGAGCAAGAGTATAGGAGGTGCTGCTGAGTTTCCCCTTGATTGCCACAGTTAGGGCATATGGATTGGCCATGAAAGCTTCTTTTTCTCAATTTATCCCAAGTAAGAATTCTTTGATGCCCGAATAACCAAAGAAATGATGAGACTTTGGGCCAAACCTCCTGACCCCATATCTTGCTCCAGAGTGGATCTTTAGGCGCAGGATCGTTGCTGAGAATTTTACAGGCTTCCTGGGTAGAAAAGGAGCGCTTTGGCGTGTGACCGCATCTAAGAATATCCCTGTTGTTTGAAGCTCGTATGCAGCAGTTTTTGAGTTCAGATTCTAAGGCAGCCTCAATCTGCTCATCCCTGTGTCTTATTATCTATTCTGCTTGTTTCCACTGCTTGTGACCCTGCATTGCATTGTCTTCCCAGTTTTTCTGTATAGTTTCCATTTGCTGCAATTCCCATTCTGGTCCAGGAGGAGGTCTGTAGATGTTAGTGAGTTTTGGTAGCTGATCCCAAGAATCCGTCCAGAATATGGTTGTGCCTCCATCCCTTATTTCCCAAAAACTATGCTGTTGAATGAGCAAATAATGTTGTTTGGACGCATTCCATATGAGTGAGCCTTGCTCTAATGGAGTAAATCTTATAAGTTCTTCCTGTGGTCTGTGGTTTGCATATTTGGCCATCCAAATTATGGCCTAGGGCTTGTTAGGGGCCGTTAACCATTTCCACCATATTTTGGCTCCCATAATAGCATTGCTTTGAGCAGGATCTCGCAATCCTATACCTCCTTGTTCCTTTGGCTTTCAGACCATTGCCCATTTGACCAGAGCCCATTTTCGATTTGTACCCTTGGACCCCCATAAGAAGTCCCGCTGTAGGGATTTTATTCTTTTGAGTACCCATTTTGGCGTTGCCAAGATTGAGAACAAGTACAACGACATTGCCTGCAACACCGCTTTAATTAGGACCAATCTTCTGGAAATGTTCAGAGATCTGTGAGTCCACGAGGAAAGGTGAGCTTCTAGTTTTTCAAGGAGTCCTTGCCAGGAAGCATGTTTGAGGGATGAGGCAATTAAGGGAGCACCCAAGTATTTAGAGGGGAGAGAAGCAATGGTAAAGCCAAGGATTCAGGCGATGGCCGCTTGCATGATGGGAGGGGTATGGAAGAAGAAGATCTGGGATTTGGCAATATTAATATTCGCTCCCGAGGCTGCCGAGAAGTCATTCAAAAGGGTTTTGAGTGGGGAGGCTTCATGCACAGACTGGTAGCCGAACACCATGTTGTCATCGAAAAACTGCTGATGTGTTAGGGCTAGGCAGTTGTGAAGAGAGAGGCCTCGAATCTGCTAAGATATAAGGGCATTTTTAAGGTGACGCCCCAGACCTTCCGCCATTAAAACAAAAATGAAGGGGGACAGGGGATCTCCCTGTATGATCCCTCTGGAGGGGCTGAAGGGATGCGAGGGGATGCCATTGATGCATATTGAGAAGAAGGTGGAGGAGATAAGACTGGAAACCCAGCAAATCCATGTGGGAGAAAACCCAAAAGCAGAAAGCACCTTCTGAATGTAAGTCCAGCTCAATCTATCAAAAGCTTTAGAGAGGTCAATCTTGAGAATAATACCTGCCTGTTTAGTGTGCTTGAGGGAATGTATGATTTCATGAGTGAGGATGATGCCGTTTAAAATTTTTCGTCCTTCAACATAGCCAAATTGCTTCGGAGAGATGAGCAGGGGCAGTAACGGTTTTAATCTATTGGCGATTACTTTGGAGATAACTTTGTAGATGACATTGCATAATGCAATGGGGCAAAATTTGTCCGGCATGCTGGAGTCGTCATATTTGGGGATAAGAGTGATAAAGGTGGAGTTTAAGGAGGGGAGAAGCCAGTGCATCGATCGTGATTCCTCCACCACCTGCCAGACCTCCTCTTTTATTAGATCCTAGAATTTATGAAAGAAGGTGGTTGTGAAGCCGTCCGGTCCGGGAGCCTTGCCCTATTTTAGCTGCTTCATGGCCAGATCCACTTCATGTCGCGAGACCGAGCGCAGCAGGAGTTGATTGTGCTCATCTTTCACTAGCTTAGGAATATTCTGAGTGATTTTGTTGATTGTTGGCATTCTGTCCTGTGGAGGTTCTAGGTGCACTTTTTGGAAGAGATTGATGAATTCATGTTCTATCTCCGCATGGTCTTCCACCCTTTCCCCTGCTTGATTCTTGATGAAAGAGATGGTATTGTGCATTCTTCGTTGAATGGTGGATCTGTGAAAGAATTTATAGTTTCTTTCACCCTCCTTCAGCCATCTAATGCGAGATTTCTGCCTCCATAAGATTTCTTCTTGCTTAGCTCTTTCCTCCATTTGAGTTTGTAATTTCTTTTCTTGCTCCCTGTTAAGTTCCGTGTAGCCTTCGGTGATGATATGTTGCTGGAGATCCTTCATTTCTTTGTGTAGGTTCTGCTGTGCCTAGAATATATTGCTGAAAGTGGTGTGATTCCAGCTCTTTATATGTCCTTTGAGGAATTTGAGCTTTTGTTGGAACTGGTACATTCTAGACCCTTCTGGCAGCTTGAATCCTATCCATAGAGAGTTGATGAGGTCATTGAAGGTGGGATGTGTGAGCCAGAAGGCTTCAAAATGAAAGGGATGGCGAGCAGTGTTTCCAGGTCTTTGCCATTGGAGCAAGATCGGCCAATGGTCAGAGCCGGAGATAGGGAGTATAGTAGATGAAAGATCTCCTCCCAGGTAGACTGCATTATCAGAAATAAGAAATATGTCTAGCTTGGAGGCTATATGCTTCCTGCCTGCCCTTCGATTACTCCAGGTAAAGGTGCCATTGCTAAATTGCATATCTATCAGCTGCTGGCCTTCTATGAAGTCTTTGAAGAAGCCGCTTTCTGGTTCTAGCTTGACTCTGCCTCCCATCTTTTCCTCCAACTTGGTGATCATGTTGAAGTCACCTCCTACAATCCAAAGGGGGTGGATTCTTTCATTATTGAGCACGCCTATCGTGTCTAAAAGGGCAGTCTTGCTTGCTGCTTCCTGAGGGAATTATACATTTGTAAGGTGTCCGTGAATGTTTGTTCCAATAATATGGAATGTGGCCTGAATGAAGTGATGGGAGGCATGAAAATCAGAGAGAAAAATGGCGTGAGTGTTCCAGGCAATGGCCAGCCCGCCAGATGCTCCCGAAGCATCCACAGTGACTGATTGGCAACCCGACGAAGCTTTGGAGAGTATGTTACCTAGCGTGCTACTGTTGCATTTTGTCTCTTGCATGAAGAAGATCTGAGGCTGCTCTTGCTTTACCATATTTTTTATCATTCTGAGTTTCCCGGGACTATTAAGTCCTCTTAGGTTCCATGATGTGAGATTCATGATTCACTATTTGGGAGAGGTTTGTAGTACTTGGTCAACTTTCCATATCTGCTTGAGTCAACCAGGATTTTTCCCACTGTAATTGTTCTTTCCAGATCTGTTTTTCTTCCTCTCTTCTTGGAGTATTTTGGGGTTTGATTTCCATCCCATCTACTACCTGGTTGTATTCCTAGTTCTTTCTGACGGAAGGCTCTAGAAATGATGACTTCCAGTGTGTCTAACTGGTGCTCTGGAATCTTGTCAAATTCTTTTCTTTTGCAGGCTTGTTCGAGCTCAAGGAGATCAAGCCCTCTCAGGTCAATGCTTTCCGGTTCTTCATCCATTTGTTGAGCTTGACTACTTTCCTCGGAGGGATGACTAGGTAAGCAGTCCACATCCATTCCGTTATGTTTCCAGTCTGAGTCTTTTAAGGGAGCCTCCACAAGACCAATCTGTATTCCCGTGGGCAGAGGATTGAGTGGAGAATCGGGCGGCGGGGGTGGAGGAGTAGGTTTGACAGACTTGGGAGCAGTCGCATCATCTTGAGGGGTAGTTTCCAGAACAGTGGCTAAAGCTTCAAAGCTGTTGCTGGTGGAAGGAGTGGAAGCATCGGCAGGGGAGGCTATTTTCCCATTTGAGGATTTCTTTTTGGATCTCCTGCAACTGGTTACTTTGGTAAACCCATCAGGGACAGATGTATCCTTTGGGTACGTGGTCAGAGGTTTGGCATTGAGCGGGAAATCCCTGAAGAGATGCCCATGGAGGTGACATTTACGACATCGGAAGGGTACATGTTCAAAATCAAGGGGTTGGATCCATTCAAAGTCATCATGATAGAAGCTTACCGAGTCAGGGAGAGCTTTGTCCAGTCGCATGTAGACACAAATGCGAGCATAAGAGGTGTAGCGATGCATCTTCGTTTCCTCGATTTTGATGAACTCCCCCAGCCCCCTGCCGATGTCAGTAAGGGATTATTCATCCCAGTACTCCAGAGGGAGCGAGTACAATCTGATCCAGACCGGAGCCCAGCTAAAGTCCTCCTTGTCTGGGTTGAACCTTTCCACCCAGTCTCTCATGTATAATACGGCTGAGTTAAAGAAATAAGGTCCTTCATCTAGAACCTTATTTCGATCCTCAATGCCTATGAAGGTAACAGTGAAAAATCCCTTGGGTCCTAGCTGAAGAGTGATGTGCCCTTTAGGCTTCCATTTGGATGCAATCCATCCCTGCAGCGCTTTTTCAGTGGGCCATTATCCAATGAATTTACCAATGAGTGCGTGATCCCTCATAAACTGGATTTGTCCGTTGATCATGTAGCTAGGAAGCTCGATTTTTGGTCTTTCTGCCGCTATCTGTTTGTAGGTGGATGACTTCACTGTGTGGGTCTCTTTTTGTTCTGGGTGATCTTCCTGAGCTGCACTATTCTTTTCAGTCGTGTCTTTTGTCGTATCGTGCTCCCTGTTGTCCTGTGCTTCAAGATGTGGGAGATCCGCTTCAGAGTTCAGAGAATGTTCCATTGAGATGGGCTTGTTGTTACGTGAGGGGGAAGATTGAGCGTCCTCCCCCGCGGGGCCTGCCATAGTAGGTGTACCAGAATCTTTTCACGCTGAATGGGGAAGAGCGTGCCAGGTCGTTGCAGCGGGAGAGCAATGACAGTCGGCGCAGTTGCAGAAGGTTTACAGAAACCCTAGCAGAGCCCGAAGGTTTCTTAAACACCATTACAAAGTCATGATGTTATTTTTTTAATGGTCAATATTAATTTTATATTAAATATTTAAGAAATTGCAAATCTGTTTATAATTATTTATAAAAAAAATTAACAATAATTTAATAATTATTATTTATTAAACTGGAAAAGAAGTAAACATTTTTTAATATTAAAATAAAAAACATTTATAACTGTAATTAAAAAAATAATCCTACATTATAACTTTTTGTACTTTTTGTTTTCTTAAATAAATATTAATTTTAATATTTAAAAAAAATGACATCCACAAAAAAAAATTAGATAAGATCTATGAGAAGTAAGAAATGACTCATGTTTATGTGGGTTACGTTATTTCTCTTCAGACTCATTTTTATGTGGATTACGTTATTTATGTTGAGATTTATAGATTTTAACTTATTTATTTAATTTAAGAGATGGTAAGATATATTTGTATCAAAGAATTATTAATAAAGAATTATAAAAAAAAAAGTAATTTGATTATATGTTTGTGGTTTATAGGATGGTGAGATATATATTTGTATGAAAGAATTATTAATAAAGAAGTATAAAAAATTGAAATGTGATTATATGTTTTGAGTGTTTATAATTTCTTAATATAAATTTTTATTTTTATTTTTAAATTGGATTAAAAAAAAATTAATTGATTTTTATATGTTGTGGCTTTTTATTTTCATTTTTGTTGTAATTTGTTTTAATATTTCACGCCTTTTTATTTTTTTGGTGTTCTGATAAATATACAAATCATATAGAAATTGTAACACCCCCAGTTTTATGTTCTTTCAAAGCTAGAAATTTGAACTTAAATCCAAAGGAGAGTGGACCCCAATGGATAAGTATTTTGTGGATGTAATTAAATATTTAATTATGAAAAATAAATAAAATAATTCTATGCAGATTGACCAAATGAGAATTATGAGATCACTTGCTAAATCGATGAGGATGGAAAAAGGCAAATATTTTCCCCAAAAATATTTCAAAAATCCTTGAAAGAATTTATTTCCAAATTATATTTTGAGGAAAATCTAGTTTCCCCAATGAGGTGGAGATTAGTTGGGAAGAGGTAAAAAGCTGGGAAAAACAGAAAGCAACTTTAAAAATCCCTAAATAAGGGAAGCCTAGGAAAACAGGAAGAAAAGCATCCTGTAATTCTAGACGCAGAATTAGAAACAGGCTTTGGGGAGCAAAAGCTTAAATAAGCTATTCCTGAATAGATTAGGGGTTGATCTGTTCTAGGAGAAGATCTCAGCTCGGGGGTGAGTTCTGGGAAATAGAAGAACTCTAAGGTTGGGAGGTTGGTCAGTTGCAATAGTGGTATGTCTCTAAGTTAATGCATAGTCTTGTACAAACTGTTATATATAATTGGTTATTAATTTCATGTACTTATTAGTTTCTACATTTAACAGAATTGTTTAGAGGGAATTAACCCTCCTAATTCTGTAGAGTTGCAGAAACAAAAATTTGTGGGGAGAATCCAGCAGAGTTTTTAAACCACTATTGGTTTAAATCTGAGGATGCATGTTAATTCCACAGATAAATTAGTGACTTAACTTTAATCTGCTTCTGAGATTTATAAAATATTTGTAATATATAGGAAGAGAAAGTATGACACTCCCATAGGCAATAGGTATGAGTGAGACAAAAAAAAAAAAAAAAAATATACTTGGAAAATTATTCCCTGTGAGAACTGCCTTAATCAAATAAGTGTATACCAGTGCAAGTATAAATTTGATTACAGTATGCAGAACATTAAGGCCAAGTCTGTAATAAAATGACTAGGGTTACTATGAGAAAGCAGAATTCACTGTGAGGAAACAAGTAGAGCACTCCTTTATAAATCTGCATAGAAATGGAGGTCTTTAATAAACATTTACCGGTTGCTTGTACATAGATATATTTTGATCTGCATTATGACTGTTATTTAATACTATGTTCCTGTTATACCTATGCATGATAAGCATTTGGACATATAAAGATAAAACTCATTTAGAGAATGTCAACTAATAGATCAAAATCCTGTGTCAAGGAGCTGAAAGGTAACATGAAACTTAAATAGGTGACATTATATATATATATATATATATATATGTATATATATATACATAAGTATACCAACATCAAGACAGATACTCATATGTTATTTTAATATATGTAAGTAAAGGATTTTATTGAAAAACAATTTAGAAAAAAAATTCTGGGAGTATGACAGTGAGAATACCTCCTGTCAGAATTTTAACAATGTAAGCATATGGTTAAAAAAATGTGGAAACCCACATCCTGTACACATAAACTTTTATCTCTATACTTTGGTTAATACTTGAGGGGTAATTAAGACACTGTATGAATAGGTTATAGAATAAATATACAGGAGTGAAGGAAATTATGAAAACTAGAAGTAGACTCTGAAATAAATATAGGACCAGCTACCTGTTAAAAGTAGTAATGGTTGCCAGGAGCCAAGCTATTATGAAACTGTGCATCGTAGAAAAAAAAGAAAAGAGAAAAATTTTAATTTCCATGAAAATTAGTATTTAGTGTTCAGGGAGTATTAATAAACTGTTATAAAAAGGACGATATTATCAACCAAAATTTATATATTGCACAGTATGTGTAATCAGGGACATCATCCAGTAATCATAAAGAAATACGTTACACAGTCCTAAGAATAATCATATGAATCAATAATACAACCAGTACTCTTGGCACGAAGAACCGTGCGAGCTCATTTTCAATATACAAAACAATTTGAAATGCCTTTGCATGTCAAGGCAATAACACCATAAGTTAACTTGTCAGGCCACTGTTGTAGCAACATCACCAAGTCCTCGTGTAAACGAGTATAATAGTCATACAAACAAGATTATGACAAACTTAAATAGAAATTCCAATAAAACACAGGCGAGGGCTGTGTACGAATTTAAAACCCTCGCATGACCTCCGAGAAGTCCGAGGACCTGGTATGGCAAACGAAAAAAAATAAAATTCAGTTCACCTACCCGAAGAATAAGCGGGAAAAACAAGTACGTGAGCAGAATTTCAATGTAGCAATACCTGTATATGACATAAGCATGAAAACCAAAATTAGTTCTGTGTCATGAAATCTTCCAAGGTGAACAAAGTAATATCCTGAACGCAAAAATTAATTAGTTACCTGGTCTGGTCAAAATTCTATGCCGAGGCAAAAAGAGGTTTGAGACAATCAACAGAATTGATTCTACGTTAACCATTCAGAAATATTGTTGGTATCCAGTGCAGCTGTAGGAAAAATTAACCAGAGAGAAATTACCTATGCCGAGACCCCTACGATGATGGAAATGCCGAGACAAGAAGATTTGAACGATGGCCTAAAACAAGTCGAGAGGCAGAAGCACAAGACAAGTGATTAAATCAATGAATCGATCTGGTATTACCAACGCTACCTCATCAATATATAAAGCTAACGAACGATATGGAGGAAGTGTATGAACTGTGAAATAATGGAAATGTACGAATACGGATTTCAAGACAAATCTTCTACCTAGCGATAGAAAAAAAAACAACCATATAAACTGAAACGCCTTCAGCGCAAAGACAAATAGGCATACAGTTAAATCCCAAGCTCAGTTCCGCAATACAATACGTCATATGATGGAAGAGAAATTATGCATCAGAAGAAAAACATACCACTAGAGGAAGAAGGCGTATAAATCTGCATCGTGGGAAAGCTCGTGGAGAATTCCATGCCTGCCATATGAACAATCCCAAAGCATACGACCAGAGAAAAGATATGTAAAAAAAAATAACCATAAGTCGGATCGAACCCCTCGTGCATCTTGACCCTACAAGTGTCATGCATCGAGACAACATTCATGGATCGATGAAATCACCTTGGGTAAATAAAAAAAATGTCGTATGGAGGACGGCGAAGAGTTACACCAAGGAGTACATATGGGTGAAAATGTGAAGTTGGGAAACATTTTTTGCCCTTTTTTGACGTTGAAAATTGTAATTTTCTATGTTTTCCAACTTCAACTCCACTAAACTCATATTTTTATTGCAAATTATGCTTTGACATAAAAACAAAAATTGTAGAGAATTGTCTTACCTCCATACCCGTATTTAAAAAAAAAAAATATTGACATATAGAGGGGTGAATTTCTTGTTTACTAACTGCATATACTTGAAATTTTCAGGCAAACATAAATAGTCACTTTATGATCCTTCACTTTTTTTAGGGAAGGTTATTTATTTCTTGGAAAAAAACCATAGCGTCAGAATCCGCATATATTGCACTAGTGCGCAGACTATTTTTCGGTAATTTTCAGATTAAATCACTATTTTTTATTATTTTTTGAAATGGACAAAGACAAAAAAAATAGTGATGTTTCAGTACATTTTATGATCCTTTGATTGTCATTTCAATGTGATCGTCAATAAGAAAAATGAGAGTATCCTTTTGAAGTAGACAGGGAGAGGAAGTGCAATATGATTTTTTTGAATTTTTTGGTGTCCTCATTTGAATGTTATTGAATTTTCATTCAGTGCAATTTTTCAAACAATGAAATACCACAGTGACACAGTTTAGTAAAAAATTAATAAAAAATTGAATTTTTTAATGAAACTCCACAAATCTCATATCATCAAAAACTAGATTCAGAGATGAATCTAATGGTACTTGCTCCGACATATAACATTTTGTTTTTGTAGGTGTTCTGCCCCTCCAAAGTTGTAGGTTCCTGAAAACTGCAGAATTCTCTGGGTTTTTCGTTGACCAGAAACTCTCGGCCGAGATAATGTTTCGGACGAGAAATTTATAAAACTCACGACCGAGAGTTTAACCCACCTAATGTTACATTTAACCGCGCGGCCAAACTCTCAGCCGAAAGTTTAAAAAACTCTCGGACGAGAGTTTGCGCCCGAGAGTTTACCTGATGAAACTCTCGGCTAAGAGTTTAGAAAACTCTAGGACGAGAGTTTTGAAAACTCTAGGCCGAGAGTTTTGAAAACTCTAGGACGAGAGTTTAGAAAACTCTAGGCCGAGAGTTTAGAAAACTCTCGGCCGAGAGTTTTATTAAATGTTTTAATCAAAAGTTTTACGGGTTTATATGTTTACGGTTTTATATGTTTAAGGTAATTTCCTCTTCTTTCTTTATCCTTTTTATCTAATTTAAGATATTTATTTCCCTCTTTTTAGATATTAATTTGTAATACTTTTAGTTAATCTAAATATTTATTAAAATAATTAAAATATTTATAAAAATATTGAAATATTTTAATAATTAAATTGTTTTTAATTAAATATTTTTAATAAGTAATTTAATATTATCTTTAACCTTTTAAATTTTTCTTAAATACTTAAAGAATCCTCAAATAACTAATTAACTAATAATTATTTAATCTCCTTAACAACTAATTAAATAACTAACTCAATAAAGACTAGCTTTCTAACGACTATAAAGGAGTTTATATGTTAGGGGTTTATATGTTTAGGGTTTAGGGGTTTATATGTTTAGGGTTTAGGGGTTTATATGTTAGGGGTTTACATGTTTAGGACTTAAGGGGTCAAATGGGTTAGGGATTTTGGGGTTTAGGGGCTTAAATAGGTTAGGGGTTAACGGGTTAGGGGTAGGGGTTAAGGGTTTATAGGTTTAGGGTTTAGGGGGTTAAATGGGTTAGGGGTTAGGAATTAGGGTTTAAGGGCTCAAGGGTTAAGGGGTTACAGGTTTAGGTGTTTAAGGGGTTATAGGTTTAAGGTTTAGGGGGTTAAATGGGTTAGGGTTGGTTTAGAGATTTAGGGGGTTAGGGGATTTAGCAGTTAAGGATTTTAGGGGTTAATGGGGTTAAATGGGTTAGGTTTTTAGGGCTTTAGGGTGTTGAATTGGTTAGGGGTTGGGAATTAGGGTTTAAGGGGTTAGGGGTTAAGGGTTTAGAGGTTTAGGGTTTAGGGGGTTAAATGGGTTACAGGTTTAGAGGTTTAGGGGGTCAGGGGATTTAGCAGTGAAGGATTTTAGGGGTTAGGGGTTAGGGTTTTGGGGGTTAAATGGAATCCACACTTAAATGGGTTAGGATTTTAGGGGTTTACGGTGTTAAATTGGTTAGGGGTTGGGAATTAGGGTTTAAGGGGTTAGGGGTTAAGAGTTTAGAGGTTTAGGGTTTAGGGGGTTAAACGGGTTATAGGTTTAGAGGTTTAGGCGGTTAGGTGATTTAGCAGTGAAGGATTTTAGGGGTTAGGGTTTAGCGTTTTGGGGGTTAAATGGAATCCACACTTAAATGGGTTAGGTTTTTAGGGGTTTAGGGTGTTGAATTGGTTAGCGGTTGGGAATTAGGGTTTAAGGGGTCAGGGGTTAAGGGTCTAGGGGATATGAATTAGGGTTTAAGGGGTCAAGGGTTAAGGTGTCAAGGGTTATGGGTTGGGAATTAGGGTTTAAGGGGTTAGGGGTTTTTGGGTTTAGGGGCTTAAATTGGTTAGGGGTAGGGGTTAAGGGTTTAGAGGTTTAGGGTTTAGGGGTTAAATGGGTTAGGGGTTTAGAGGTTTAGTAGGGGTAAATGGGTTAGGGGTTAAGGGTTTAGGGGGTTAAGGGTTTGGGGATTAGGAATTAGGGTTTAAGCGGTCAAGGGTTATGGGTTGGGAATCCACACTTAAATGAGTTAGATTTTTATGGGTTTAGGGTGTTGAATTGGTTAGGGGTTTTGGGGTTTCGGGGCTTAAATGGGTTACAGGTTTAGAGGTTTAGGGGATTAGGGGATTTAGCAGTGAAGGATTTTAGGGGTTAGGGGTTAGGGTTTTGGAAGTTAAATGGAATCCACACTTAAATGGGTTAGGTTTTTAGGGGTTTAGGGTGTTAAATTGGTTAGGGGTTTTGGGGTTTAGGGGCTTAAATGGGTTAGAGGTTAATGGGTTAGGGGTAGGGGTTAAGGGTTTAGAGGGTTAGGGTTTAAGGGTTAAATGAGCTAGGGGTTTAGAGGTTTATTGGGGGTAAATGGGTTAGGGGTTAAGGGTTTAAAGGTTTAGGGTTTAGGGGTTAGGAATTATGGTTTAAGGTTTCAAGGGTTATGGGTTTGGAATTAGGGTTTAAGGGGTTAGGGGTTAAGGGTTTAGAGGTTTAGGGTTTAGGGGGTTATATGGGTTATAGGTTTAGAGGTTTAGGGGGTTAGGGGATTTAGCAGTGAAGGATTTTAGGGGTTGGGGGTTAGGGTTTTGGGGGTTAAATGGAATCCACACTTAAATGGGTTAGGTTTTTAGGGGTTTAGGGTGTTGAATTGGTTAGTGGTTTTGGGGTTTATGTGCTCAAATGGGTTAGGGGTTAACGAGTTAGGGGTAGGGGTTAAGGGTTCAGAGGTTTAGGGTTTAGGGATTAAATGGGTTAGGGGTTAAGGGTTTAAATGTTTAGGGTTTAGGTGGTTAAATGGGTTAGGGGTTAGGAATTAGGGTTTAAGGGGTCAAGGGTTAAGGGGTTAGAGGTTTAGGTGTTTAACAGGTTGAATGGGATATGGGTTGGGAATTAGGGTTTAAGGGGTTATAGATTTAGGGTTTAGGGGGTTAAATTGCTTAGGGTTGGTTTAGAGGTTTAGGGGGTTAGGGGAATTAGCAGTTAAGGATTTTAGGGGTTAGAAGCTAGGGGTTAATGGGTTAGGGGTAGGGGTTAAGGGTTTAGAGGTTTAAGGTTTTTGGGGTTAAGTGGGTTAGGGGTTAGGAATTAGGGTTTAAAGGATCAAGGGTTAAGGGGTTAGAGGTTTAGGTGTTTAAGGGGTTGAATGGTTTATGGGTTGGGAATTAGGGTTTAAGGGGTTATAGGTTTAGGGCGTTAGGGGATTTAGTAGTTAAGGATTTTAGAGGTTAGAAGTTAGGGGTTAATGGAGTTAAATGGGTTAGGTTTTTAGGGGTTTAGGGTTTTGAATTGGTTAGGGGTTCATAATTAGGGTTTTAGGGGTTAGGGATTAAGGGTTTAGAGGTTTAGGGTTTAGGGGGTTAAATGGGTTACAGGTTTAGAGGTTTAGGGGTTTAGGGGATTTAGTAGTGAAGTATTTTAGGGGTTAGGGGTTAGGGTTTTGGGGGTTAAATGGAATCCACACTTAAATGGGTTAGATTTTTAAGGGTTTAGGATGTTGAATTGGTTAGGGTTTTTGGGGTTTAGGGGCTTAAATGGGTTAGGGGTAGGGGTTAAGGGTTTAGATGTTTAGGGTTGAAGTGTTAGATGGGTTAGGGGTTTAGAGGTTTAGTGGGGGTAAATAGGTTAGGGGTTAAGGGTTTAGAGGTTTAGGGTTTAGGGGTTATGAATTAGGGTTTAAGGGGTCAAGGGTTATGGGTTGGGAATTAGAGTTAAAGGGGTTAGGGGTTAAGGGTTTAGAGGTTTATGGTTTAGGGGGTTATATGGGTTACAGTTTTAGAGGTTTAGGGGGTTAGGGGATTTAGCAGTGAAGGATTTTAGGGGTTGGGGGTTAGAGTTTTGGGGGTTAAATGGAATCCACACTTAAATGGGTTAGGATTTTAGGGGTTTAGGGTGTTGAATTGGTTAGGGGTTTTGGGGTTTAGGGGCTTAAATGGGTTAGGGGTTAACGGGTTAGGGGTACTGGTTAAGGGTTTATAGGTTTAGGGTTTAGGGGTTAAATGGGTTAGGGGTTTAGAGGTTTAGTGGGGGTAAATGGGTTATGGGTTAAGGGTTTAGAGGTTTAGGGTTTAGGGGGTTAAATGGGTTAGGAGTTGGGAATTCGGGTTTAAGGGGTCAAGGGTTAAGGGGTTAGAGGTTTAGGCGTTGAAGGGGTTGAATGGGTTATGGGTTGGGAATTAGGGTTTAGGGTTTAGGGGGTTAAATGGGTTAGGGTTGGTTTAGAGATTTAGGGGGTTAGGGGATTTAGCAGTTAGGGATTTTAGGGGTTAGAAGTTAGGGGTTAACGGGTTAGGGGTAGAGGTTAAGGGTTTAGAGGTTTAGGGTTTAGGGGATTAAATGGGTTAGGGGTTAGGAATTAGGGTTTAAGGTGTCAAGGGTTAAGGGGTTAGAGGTTTAGGTGTTTAAGGGGTTGAATGGGTTATGGGTTGGGAATTAGGGTTTAAGGGGTTATAGGTTTGGGTTTTAGGGGGTTTAATGGGTTAGGGTTGGTTTAGAGGTTTAGGGGGTTAGGGGATTTAGCAGTTAATGATTTTAGGGGTTACAAGTTAGGGGTTAATGGGGTTAAATGGGTTAGGTTTTTAGGTGTTTAGGGTGTTGAATTGGTTAGGGGTTCAGAATTAGGGTTTTAGGGGTTAGGGGTTAAGGGTTTAGAGGTTTAGGGTTTAGGGGGTTAAATTGGTTATAGGTTTAGGGTTTAGGGGTTAGGGTTTTGGGGGTTAAATGGAATCCAAAATTAAATGGGTTAGGTTTTTACGGGTTTAGGGTGTTAAATTGGTTAGGGGTTTTGGGGTTTATGGGCTTAAATGGGTTAGGGGTTAATGGGTTAGGGGTAGGGGTTAAGGGTTTAGAGGTTTATGGTTTAGCGGTTAAATGGGTTAGGGGTTTAGAGGTTTAGTGGGGGTAAATGGGTTAGGGGTTAAGGGTTTAGAGGTTTATGGTTTAGGGGTTTAAGGGTTTAGGGGTTAGGAATTATGGTTTAAGGTGTCAAGGGTTTTGGGTTGGGAATTTTGGTTTAAGGAGTTAGGGGTTAACGGTTTAAAGGTTTAGGGTTTAGGGGGTTAAATGGGTTATAGGTTTAGAGTTTTAGGGGGTTAGGGGATTTATTAGCAAAGGATTTTAGGGGTTATGGGTTAGGGTTTTGGGGGTTAAATTGAATCCACACTTAAATGGGTTAGGTTTTTAGGGGTTAAGGGTGTTGAATTGGTTAGGGGTTTTGTGGTTTAAGAGCTTAAGTGGGTTACACGTTTAGAGGTTTAGGGGGTTAGGGGATTTAGCAGTGAATGATTTTAGGGGTTAGGGGTTAGGATTTTAGGGGTTTAGGTGTTGAATTGGTTATGGGTTTTGGGGTTTATGGGCTTAAATGGGTTAGGGGTTAACGGGTTAGGGGTAGGGTTTAAGGGTTTAGAGGTTTAGGGTCTATGGGTTAAATGGGTTAGGTGTTTAGAGGTTTAATGGGGGTAAATGGGTTAGGGGTTAAGGGTTTAGAGGTTTAGTTTTTAGGGGGTTAAGGGTTTAGGGGTTAGGAATTAGGGTTTAAGGGGTCAAGGGTTATGGGTTGGGAATTAGGGTTTAAGGGGTTAGCAGTTAAGGGTTTAGAGGTTTAGGGTTTAGGGGGTTATATGGGTTACAGGTTTAGAGTTTTAGGGCATTAGGGGATTTAGCAGTGAAGGATTTTAGGGGTTGGGGGTTAGGGTTTTAGGGGTTAAATGGAATCCAAAATTAAATGTATTAGGCTTTTAGGGGTTTAGGGTGTTGAATTGGTTACGTGTTTTGGGGTTTAGGGGCTTAAATGGGTTAGGGGTTAATGGGTTAGGGGTAGGGGTTTAGGTTTATAGGTTTAGGGTTTAGGAGTTAAATGGGTTAGGGGTTTAGAGGTTTAGTGGGGGTAAATGGGTTAGGGTTAAGGGTTTAGAGGTTTAGGGTTTAGGGGGTTAAATGGGTTAGGGGTTAGAAATTAGGGTTTAAGGGGTCAAGGGTTAAGGGGTTGGAGGTTTAGGTCTTTAAGGGGTTGAATGGGTTATGGGTTGGGAATTAGGGTTTAAGGGGTTATAGGTTTAGGGTTTAGGGGGTTAAATGGGTTAGGGTTGGTTTATAGGTTTAGGGGTTTAGGGGATTTAGCAGTTAAGGATTTAAGGGGTTATAAGTTAGGGGTTAATGGGTTAGGGGTATGGGTTAGGGTTTTAGAAGTTTAGTGTTTAGGGGGTAAAATGGGTTAGGGGTTAGGAATTAGGGTTTAAGGGGTCAAGGATTAAGGGGTTAGAGGTTTAGCTGTTTAAGGAGTTGAATGGGTTATGGGTTGGGAATTAGGGTTTAAGGGGTTATAGGTTTATGGTTTAGGGGTTAGGAATTAGAAATTAGGGTTTAAGGTGTCAAGAGTTATGGGTTGGGAATTAAGGTTTAAGGGGTTAGGGGTTAAGGGTTTAGAGGTTTAGGGTTAAGCGGGTTAAATGGGTTATAGGTTTAGAGTTTTAGGGGGTTAGGGAATTTAGCAGCGAAGGATTTTAGGCATTAGGGGTTAGGGTTTTGGGGGTTAAATGGAATCCACAGTTAAATGGGTTAGGTTTTTAGGGGTTTAGGGTGTTGAATTGGTTAGGGGTTTTGGGGTTTAAGAGCTTGAATGGGTTATAGCTTTAGAGGTTTAGGGGGTTAGGGGATTTAGCAGTGGAGGATTTTAGGGGTTAGGGGTTAGGTTTTTGGGGGTTAAATGGAATCCACACTTAAATGGGTTAGGTTTTTATGGGTTTAGGGTGTTGAATTGGTTAGGGGTTTTGGGGCTTAGGGGCTTAAATGGGTTAGGGGTTAACGGCTTAGGGGTAGGGTTTAAGGGTTTAGAGGTTTAGGTTTTATGGGTTAAATGGGTTAGGGGTTTAGAGGTTTAGTGGGGGTAAATGGGTTAGGGGTTAAGGGTTTAGAGGTTTAGGGTTTAGGGGGTTAAGGGTTTAGGGGTTAGGAATTGTGGTTTAAGCGGTCAAGGGTTATGGGGTGGGAATTAGGGTTTAAGGTGTTAGCAGTTAAGGGTTTAGAGGTTTAGGGTTTAAGGGGTTATATGGGTTACAGGTTTAGAGGGTTAGGGGGTTAGGGTATTTAGCAGTGAAGGATTTTAGGGGTTGGGGGTTAGGGTTTTGGGGTTTAAATGGAATCCACACTTAAATGTGTTAGGTTTTTAGGCGTTTAGGGTGTTGAATTGGTTACGAGTTTTGGGGTTTAGGGGCTTATATGGGTTAGGGGTTAACAGGTTAGGGGTAGGGGTTAAGGGTTTAAAGGTTTAGGGTTTAGGGGTTAAATGGGTTAGGATTTTAGAGGTTTAGTGGGGGTAAATGGGTTAGGGGTTAAGGGTTTAGAGGTTGAGGGTTTAGGGGGTTAAATGGGTTAGGGGTTAGGAATTAGGGTTTAAGGGGTCAAAGGTTAAGGGGTTAGATGGGTTATGGTTTGGGAATTAGGGTTTAAGGGGTTATAGGTTTAGGGTTTAGGGGGTTAAATGGGTTAGGGTTGGTTTGTAGGTTTAGGGGGTTAGGGTATTTAGCAGTTAAGGATTTTAGGGGTTAGAAGTTAGGGGTTAACGGGTTAGGTGTAAGGGTTAAGTGTTTAGAGGTTTAGGGTTTAGGGGGTTAAATGGGTTAGGGGTTAGGAATTAGGGTTTAAGGGGTCAAGGGTTAAGGGGTTAGAGGTTTAGGTGTTTAAGGGGTTGAATGGGTTATGGGATGGGAATTAGGGTTTAAGGGGTTATAGGTTTAGTGTTTAGGGGGTTAAATGGGTTAGGGTTGGTTTATAGGTTTAGGAGGTTAGGGGATTTATCAGGTAAGGATTTTAGGGGTTAGATGTTAGGAGTTAATGGGTTAGGGGTATGGGTTAAGGGTTTATAGGTTTAGGATTTAGGGGTTCTAAATGGGTTAGGGCTTAGGAATTAGGGTTTAAGGGGTCAAGGGTTAAGGGGTTAGAGGTTTAGGTGTTTAAGGGGTTGAATGGGTTATGGGTTGGGAATTAGGGTTTAAGGGGTTATAGGTTTAGTGTTTAGGGGGTTAAATGGGTTAGGTTTGGTTTAAAGGTTTAGGTGGTTAGCGGATTAGGGTTTAGAGGTTTAGGGTTTAAGGGGTTAAATGGGTTACAGGTTTAGAGGTATAGGGGGTTAGGGTTTAGGGTTTTGGTGGTTAAATGGAATCCACACTTTAATGGGTTAGGCTTTTAGGGGTTTAGGGTGTTGAATTGGTTAGGGGTTGGGAATTAGGGTTTAAGGTGTTAGGGGTTAAGTTTTTAGAGGTTTAGGGTTTAGGGGGTTAAATGGGTTACAGATATAGAGGTTTAGGGGGTTAGGTGAATTAGCAGTGAAGGATTTTAGCGGTTAGGGCTTAGGGGTTAGGGTTTTGGGGGTTAAATTGAATCCACACTTAAATGGGTTAGGTTTTTAGGGGTTTAGGGTGTTGAGTTGGTTAGGGGTTGGGAATTAGTGTTTAAGGGATTAGGAGTTAAGGATTTAGGGGTTAGGAATTGGGGTTTAAGGTGTCAAGGGTTATGGGTTGGGAATTAGGGTTTAAGGGCTTAGGGGTTTTGGGGTTTAGGGGCTTAAATGGGTTAAGGGTTAACGGGTTAAGGGTAGGGGTTAAGGGTTTAGATGTTTAGGGTTTAGGGGTTAAATGGTTTAGGGGTTTAGAGGTTTAGTCGGGGTAAATGGGTTAGGGGTTAAGGGTGTAGAGGTTTAGGGTTTAGGGGGTTAAGGGTTTAGGGGTTAGGAATTAGGGTTTAAGGGTTCAAGGGTTATGGGTTGGGAATTATGGTTTAATGGGTTAGATGTTAAGGGTTTAGAAGTTTAGGGTTTAGGGGGTTAAATGGGGTATAGGTTTAGAGGTTTAGGGATTTACAGGATTTAGCAGTGAAGGATTTTAGGGGTTAGGGGTTAGGGTTTTGGGGGTTAAATGGAATCCACACTTAAATGGGTTAGGTTTTTAGGGGTTTAGGGTGTTGAATTGGTTAGGGGTTTTTGGGTTTAGGGGCTTAAATGGGTTACAGGTTTAGAGGTTCAGGGAGTTAGGGGATTTAGCAGTGAGGGATTTTAGGGGTTAGGGGTTAGGGTTTTCGGGGTTAAATGGAATCCATTCTTAAATGGGTTAGGTTTTTAGGGGTTTAGTAAGAATTGGTTATTATTTTGGTTTAACAATAATGGGTTAGGGTTAACTGTTTACAGTAGGGGGTTGATAATGGAGGTTTAGGGTTTAGGGGTAAATGGGTTAGGGATTTAGAGGTTTAGTGGGGGTAAATTGGTTAGGGGTTAAGGGTTTATATGTTTAGGGTTTAGGGGGTTAGGAATTAGATTTGATTGATATTTCTCATCTTAAATATACATTTTTATATATTATCTTGATGCACATTCATATATATATATATATATATGTGTGTGTGTGTGTGTGTGTGTGTGTGTGTGTGTGTGTGTGTGTAACTTGATACTTGCTACTTGTGAGATCTACAATTTTTGGACATATTTCATTGTGTTAATATAATTTGTTTTGTTTTTGAAAGTTAAGTTTTTGATGGTTGAAGTACTATTGGCATGTGAATGTGAAGTAATGTTGTTATATAATTATTTGGTTTTTAAAACTTAAGTTTCGGATAGTTTAACTACTAGTAATGTTGTCATATATAAATTATTGTTTTGCTTTTGAACTACATTTGGCATGTCAAGTAATGATGTGTTATAATTTTAATTTTTTTAAACTTAAGTTTTGGATGGTTGAAGTACATTTTGCATGTGAAGTAATGTTGTGATCTATAATTTTTTGTTAAATTAAAGGTTAAGTTTTGAATGCTTTCAATCTATATTTGGCATGTGATATAATGTTAAATGTTTTTATTGGATAGTTGAACGATAATTGGCATGGCATTTGAAGTAATGTTGTGATATAATCAAAAAGTTTTTAAAACTCAAGTTTTGGATGGTTTCAATCTACATTTGGCATGTGATATAATGTTAAATGTTTAATGCTTTTATTGGATAGTCGAACTACAATTGGCATGGAATGTGAATTAATGTTGTGATATAATCAAAAAAATTTTAAAACTCAATTTTTGGATGGTTGAAGTACATTTGGCATGTGAAGTAATGTTGTGATCTATAATTTTTTGTTAAATTAAAGGTTAAGTTTTGGACGGTTTCAACCTACATTTGGCATGTGATATAATGTTAAATGTTTTTATTGGATAGTTGAACTATAATTGGGATGTAATGTGAAGTAATGTTGTGATATCTAATCAAAAAGTTTTTAAAACTAAAGTTTTTGATGGTTTCAATCTACATTTGGCATGTGATATAATGTTAAATGTTTTTATTGGATAGTTGAACTACAATTGGCATGTCATGTGAAGTAATGTTCTGATATAATAAAAAAAAATTAAAACTCAAGTTTCTGATGGTTGAAGTACATTTGGCATGTGAAGTAATGTTGTGATATTATCAAAAAGTTTTTAAAACTCAAGTTTTGGATGGTTTCAATCTACATTTGGCATGTGATATAATGTTAAATGTTTAATGTTTTTATTGGATAGTTGAACTACAATTGGCATGACATGTGAAGTAATATTTTGATATAATCAAAAAAAATTTAAAGCTCAAGTTCTAGATGGTTGAAGTACATTTGGCATCTTAAGATTGCTTCTGATCTCTACATACTCTTCTCTTGTTTCAGTGAAAAAATTTCCAATCGGAAGAACATAGCTTTTCAATGCAACTGACCATATCAATTGAGCTCTAATTGAAAAAAGAGTAAAGAAAAGTTAACATGCCACAAAACATGTCAGCAAAATAACATTCGTGGTTGTCATTTTTTTTGTATTAGCTAAATCATATTTTAAGGATTCTCCATCCAAAAACAATTTCAATGAATAGAATCCTTAACATGATTTCATTATTCCAATAAAAATAACAACCAAGGATTTTATTATGTTGGCTTTTTGGTTTTTTTTTACTTTTTTTTTCATATAGAGCTCAATTGGTATGGTTAGTTGGATTGAAAATCTATGTTCTTTTCATTGGAATTTTGTAACACGCAAACAATAGTATGTAGTATGTAGAGATAAAAAACAATCTTAAGATTACTTTCAAGTACGATAAAGTGTTCAAAACGTTTGCCCACATGATGATACTTTCATTGACCTCTAAAAAGTAGTTCATGGGCTATATTTTCTTCCTCTTTCCCATATAAATCCCTTTAATTCTGATTGGAAATATAAGAAGTAGATATATGTTTGTTGAATTGGGGTCAATGTTATTAATGCACTCAACTAGGTAGCCTTGTTGATTTATAAATTGGTAAAATGATGACATTCAGTTAATTTCATTCTAGAACATATGTATTCAGTTCCCTCTTTCGCATATAAATCCCTTTAATTTTGATTAGAAATATAAGAAGTAGATATATGTTTGTTTAATTGGGCTCAGTGTCATTAATGCACTCAAATAGGTAGCCTTTTTTATTTATAAATTGATAAATTGGTGACATTCAGTTAATTGCATTCTAGAACATATATATTCATTTTCCTCTTTCCCATATAAATCCCTTTAATTTTTATTGGAAATATAAGAAGTAGATATATTTTCGTTGAATTGAGATCAATGTCATTAATGCACTCAATTATGTAGCCTTGTTGATTTATAAATTGGTAGATTGATGACATTAAGTTAAGTGCATTCTAGAACATATATATTTAGTACGTGAAACATTTTTCATCAATGCACATGGGAAAACTACTTGAACAATTAATTTCATTTTAGAAGATAAATATATATATATATATATATATATATATATATATATATATATATATATATATATAAATATATATATATATATATAAAATACGTGCACAACATTTTTCATCAATGCACATAGAACATATCCGACCATTGCACAGACAAATTTTGTACTAGATTTTCAATCAGGAATAGAGATGTGGGTCAAATCCCACCAAAAGTTAGAGAAGTGCTCCAAGTCTCTTGTCTGAAAGGAATATTCGTACAAAATTATACTGTGGATGATTTATTTACATTGTGGATACTTTTTACCAGAAAATCTCACAAGAAAAACTGGGTGTGCATTCAATTCATGTATATATCCAGTACGTGCAACATTTTTCATCAATGAACATAGAAAAACTATTTTCAGTTAATTGCATTCTAGAACATATATATATATATATATATATATATATATATATATATATATATATATATATATAATACATGCAACATTTTTCATCAATGCATGTATAGAAAAGCTATTTTTAGTTGATACTAGAGTGTGCATGTACCAAAACAATTTGTACATGTGCAAACACTTGCACAGATAACATAATAAGGCAGCTCAATTTTTAATTTAGTACTGGAATTTCTAAAAAATATAATCCAAAGAGAATAAATTGTTGGGCAGTTCAATCAAAAAAATTCCAATGGAATGCCATCTTCAATTATCCGTTCATGATCGGTTTTTGACATTTTCCATTTCTTAATTTTCGTTTTTTTCTTTGATTGAACCTCTATCAACTTTATGCGTGCTACACACACCAAGTGAATATATTGAAAACTTATGAAATCGGGTTCACAGTCTTCAAAGTAAACAAAATCCCCACTTTGAATAGTTTTTATGAAAAAATAATCTTTCAGTATAATAAATCCTCTTTCATATGGAGATCTGTGATCATTATAGTCTTCTAATAATTTCATTTTTCATTCAGTGCAACACATCAAATAATACTTCACATTTTCATTGTTGTCACTATGTGCAATTACAACAAAAACATCTCCTGCACAATAAAACAAACTTAACAAAATTATAGATATTTAAATTTATTTATAGATATTTATCATTAGAAAGCAATTCAAATATTACCTTCTCTAACAAGATCAGAAAATTGATCACCATCAGATGATATTGTAGTCTCCTCTGATTACATTTCTTCAAACATTGCAACAAACATTTTTCCCTTTGTATTTAGCTCTATATGTTTCCAATATTTTACATACATTTTGTTTTCACAAACATCATTGTATTTTGTGTTGTCTATGCAAACATGACAAAAACAAGAATATTTTCTTTTATCTAATGCAAACACATTTCTGGACGACTTTGTTTTAATTGAATGCAATTTTCGAGTCCCTTTTATTGTTTCAACGTCATTTCCAATTGATCTATCTACGTCTTTGATCCCAATATACCAAAAAAACCATTATATGGAAAATTTAAAGAAGAATGTAAATATGATATCAAAATACAATCAAAGATAATCATTGTGATAAATGTACATTTTTTAAAATTAGATATCCAATAAAAATTAAATTGAATGTACCTTCGCACTTCCCTTGATCGGTTAGTCTCATGACTTAGAGCAGCGATGCACCATTTAACAACTTTTTTCGCGTCCACAATTCAACTTGCAGAGGGATCCATTTGATATCTTTGAAGTGCTCATATTATGCATGCCCCTCCACCATCATGTTCTCCTTTTCCATGGCCAGTCTCAAAGAAATTCCAACAATGTTTAATGTAGGTTTTCTTATGAAGACAACACAACCAAAATAATGATCGTGCATATTTGAATTGACCTGCGCATCCGTCTGACCATATCCAATGTTCATTGAATGTTATTCCATGATTTTTCAAGGAATCATAAATTTTTCCAAAACAATGTTGTACAAAATATGTATCATGTGTACGATCGTCACTGATATAAAAGTGATATTCTTTAATAATATGTCAATTTTCACTAGTGCTTTCTATATGATCGACGTTTTGTTCAGCATGTCTATATAGAATATGGATGAGCATGGAGACTTGGTCAGAATGATAGTATTCACTCTGAATTTCTTTTTGTGGAAAAAATGTGTAGTTTTCTGCAAAATCAATCACTGACAAAATGGTCCCTAGTGGAAAAAATTCATGAGATTTTTTGAATTGCAAGTCTTGCCATCGAGCTCTATGGGAATGCTTGGTGTATTTGTAAATTTCTGCCTCAAACTTTCTCAAAAAGTCTATCAGAAAAATTTCGTCTTCTAGTAATTCAATTATTTTAACACTATTTTGATGCAGGAGCATCAAGACCTTTTTATCCATTTGTAAATATGGGGTGTGATAATATTAAATTGTAAATATGGGGTGTGATGATTTCTAATATTTTATTAATTAATTTGAATTAAATAGGAGAAGGTGAGGATTATGTAAATATCTTTTTATTAATAAAAGGATATGAGGAAATTTAATAAATTGAAGGATTTTAGGGATAAAAACCTATCCTTTAGGGATGATGAGAAATTTAGGGGTTTGTTAAGGATTTTAAGGGATTGAGCATTTAATGTAATGATTTTTTAAAATTGTATAAATAGGGGGGCTTTTTGTGAGAGAAACCATGAGAGATTGTGAGAGAGTGTGAGGCTGAAAGCAGGCTTGAACAGCAAGGCTGTAAGCCTTCAGCAATTGTAAGGGCCAAATGTTGAATATCAGGCCCACGAAGGAAGTTGAGGATGTGACTGATTGCAATATTGAGGGAAGGCGAATGATCGAGGACTCGATGTTATATATTCAATTCAGGAATGCGTTAATGCGTTAATGTTGAATGAGAATCTTGGATCGATTCTCATCTCTGTTATGAAATATTGGAGCGCTATTCTCATGGTAGTCTGCCTGCCAGATAAGTATTAGTATGTGAATGAATTGCAGATAACGTGGTTAAGAACTGGACGTGTTAAATTCTATTGGAACAATGTCAATCCTGACATCGATTGATACAATGGTGAATCTGAGGTAAAAATTCCAGATCTGTTTATTAATGTCTGACATTGACTTTGAATGTTAATACAGAAAGCGCTGAGGATTTGATTGTGTGGAAGATTGGTACATACAGCAACTAAAGGAGTTCAACTGTGGGATTTAAACCAGCGAATATGTTGAGCAGAGTTAGGCGCTGAGCTAAAAGCAATAAAAGGAAATTGCAGATTGAAGGTTGTATAAATCGGAGATGCGGTATTGAAAGCGGCAGTCAGTAAATGTAACACAACGATGTTCCTTTGGAATATCACACGGTGCGGCAGACAGTAAATAGTGTATTGATGCATTTAGTTTAAATGTTGCAGCGTTGATATAAAAGGTTATATGTCGAGTTGTGTAGTGCACAGCAATGGTCCACGAAGAAACTGAGGTAAGAGAAATTGCCAGATTGTAATATTTAAATCTGATTGAATCAATTGCCTTGAAATATATGGCATGAGCGCACTCTTTTAATCCAGTCACATATAAGTGGGAAGATTATTGGGTTTATTTTTGGACGCATTCCAAGTTTAGGACTGAAGTTATTTATGCTTCCGCATGCAAATGGCATAGATGTTGAATTTGCCATAAATTTGAAATAAGTTCAGTGTATGAAATTGTCAGATTGTTTTGTGAATAATTGGACAGTAAATGCAATTTGTGGTTAAGAGCACAGAGAATAAAGATTCTGGAGGAATTGCAGGCCTAGTACTTGTGTATCACTAGGTACGCTGTAAGAGAAAGAGCGCACATATATTTGGTGCTTTGACTGGTTGAACAGGTAAATTTGTGCATGCAAGTGATATTGGAGTTGAATGGAATTTATGAAAAGCTTGTTGTCTTGGAATTATTTTAGAGGGAAATTATTTGAGTTTATAAATTGAGTTTTAATTCCAAGCATGGTTTTTGTTAATCATGAAACAAGCTTCCGCAAATTTAAGTGGGAATTTGCCATGTATTGATTTACATTAAGAAAAATTTTGGGCGCATGTTTTACAAGAATGGTTGATGGAGGATCCTGGAATTTGCAAGCTCCATGCTTGCGTCATTTTTGGTATCAGAGCCGGAATGCTCTGTTGGAATGTTTATCTTCTGAATGATGACAAGAAGGTTTTTGTTGAACTGGAATATATTTCTGAATGTGTGATGAATGATGAAGTAGCAGATATGCATGCAGGCAAAGGAGGTCAGATTCTAATCTGACAGTCAAAGCAAACCAGAGTACAACTGAAGAATTGAGCAGGTATTGGGTGTGGTTAATTTTGATTTGAATTTTACTGACAAGAAATGGAATGAGAATTGATGATTGCAGCAAAGAAGAAACTCAACAAAGAAGGAATTGTTGCTGACAGCGAAAGTTTGCCAGATCAAGCCAGAAGGTTGGAAGAGAGAATCAGATTTTAAAATCTGATTGACAGTGAAATTTTGCAGAGGAAGCATAAAGATGAAATTGAAGTACAGGAGAATGGAAGGACAAGATCAGACTGAGATCTTGAAGGTAAGGTGATCCGGGTTTATTTGAATTTGAAGATTGTAGTCTTTGCATTAAAGCAGAAGTATTTTTGCAACTCCCAAAAGGAAAATCCATAGAAGACATGTTTAAAATTGCTAACAGAAAACTGGTGAAAGCATAGGTGTGGCAGAACCTTGAGGAAATCCAATAGAGATTGGATAAGGAAGACAGTAGTGAACAGGTAGATGAGTTGAAGCCAAGAAGAGCAAAGAGAAGTGCTCAAAGGAGGTTCCAGAGGTAGAACCAATTGCTTGCCAAAAGACCGAGTGAGGAGGGCTTGGTGAGGTAAGTGGCGGCAAAATAGGACTTGCTGCTGAAGAGGCCTTAGTGCAACTCATAGTAAAGTGAGCAAGGAACTCATAGAGATGGAAAGGATGATGACTAGTGACAGTCATAATAGAGGTTCTGAAATCAACCACAGCAAAGGACAAAAGAAGAAGGATGCCAAGACAGTTGGCATACAGAGATAGTTAAGCAAAGAGGAATATGAAAGGGAGAAGGCTGAAATAGCAGTTCAGCTTGAGGTGTTGATGGAGATGTTGCAAAGAAATGAGGTAAACCAGAAGCGTGGTTATGTCATGAGAAAGAAGTTGAGATGGCAGAGGCTACAAGAGAAGTGGAATCATCAGATGAATATGCAGTTGATAAAGGAACTAAGGGAACTTGAACAGGTTATAGATGCCAGACAGAGGATAGAGAAGCTCGAAACAGTTGAGCTACAGCAAAAGGAAGATGCTGAAGAAGATGTTGAAGTTTCAATATGTTACCCAGAGAGTGGACCATTACTTTTTGAAAGTGATGAAGAGTTGGAGGAGTTGAATCATATGAATGATTCAAAGCAGCCGGAAGATTTGATGACTGAAGCATCAAATAAGACTGTAAGGTCTTGTGATTTTAAAACTAATGATTTGTGTGTGATTGCAGGTTTGGAAGAAGATAGACAGTCTTTTAAAGTTGTCAAAGATGTGAAAGAGTACCTTCCAGAAGATGAAAGTTTTGAAGCAGAGGCTGGGAAAGAATCAGTTCACTACAGTGGAAAAATGCTGGAAGACATCATTGAAATAGCTGATGAGAAGGGGAGACTAGCTGACAGTCTCAAGAGTTCTTTGAGTTTGGATCAGCATACTGATATGCTGACAGAAGAAGAGAAATCAACGCAACATACTGAAGTGTTGCTAAAGGGAAAAGAGGTACAGAGGCCTTATTTTTTTTATAATGATTGTCTTATGATTGAAGATGTTGTTGCAGACGCTAGAACATATTTGGCACATGTGGATAGTCAAATGAAAGAAGAAGAGGAAGAACATCTACTGAAGGATGTTCAGGATAGATTGCTGAAGAAGGATGACAAAGCAGTTGTCATAAATGATAATCAAGAAGAAATTGCAGATAAAATTGCAGGTGACAAGCAAAGGAATGTTGCAGAGGGAAAGGAAGATTGGGAGGCTGCAACATCCACAGTGACAGCAAGAGCAACATGGTTTATTGAAGATGTTGGAAACAATCAACAGACAGAGGACATACTAGACAAAGAAATTGAGATGATAAGGAGGTTAATGGTAAAAACATCCCAGAGAAAGACAGCCGAAAGAAACAAAAGGAACGACTACAAGAGACAATGACAGCATCACGTTGACATAAGAGCAGTGGACACTCAACACAAAGTATGAAACCTGGGAAGACAATGCATATTACAATGACAGCTAATTGCTGCCATGGAAGATTTACAAGGAAAACTGGATCCAAGAGGAGATATCTGACTTAAGTGACCAGGTACGTAAATTTTCTGACAGGAGTCTCATACAAAGCACTGGGACCCTTTTAACTATTTAAATGGGGTGTGGAGAATATTAAATTGCAATATAAAGTGATGATTAATATTTTATTAATTAATTTTAATTAAATAGGAGAAGGTGAGGATTTATGTAAATATCTTTTTATTAATAAAAAGATATGAGGAAATTTAATAAATTGAAGGATTTTAGGGATAAAAACATATCCTTTAGGGATGTTGAGAAATTTAGGAGTTTGTTGAGGATTTTAAGGGATTGAGCATTTAATTTAATGATTTTTTAAATTGTATAAATAGGAGGGCTTTTTGTGAGAAAAACAGAGAGATTGTGGAATGGAGAGAGGAGGTACTAAAGCGTCATTGCCCCAAGGTCGTAAGCCTTTAATTTTAGGCGCTAAAATGTTGGAATATCGAACCCGCGAAGGAAGTTGCATAGATGTGATCGATTGCAGCGTTGAGGGCGTTAAACACTGGAGACTCGATGTTATATATTCAATTCAGGAATGCGTTAATGCGTTAATGTTGAATGAGAATCTTGGATCGATTCTCATCTCTGTTATGAAATATTGGAGCGCTATTCTCATGGTAGTCTGCCTGCCAGATAAGTATTAATATGTGAATGAATTGTAGATAACGTGGTTAAGAACTGGACGTGTTAAATTCTATTGGAACAATGTCAATCCTGACATCGATTGATACAATGGTGAATCAGAGGTAAAAATTCCAGATCTGTTTATTAATGTCTGACATTGACTTTGAATGTTAATACAGAAAGCGCTGAGGATTTGATTGTGTGGAAGATTGGTACATACAGCAACTAAAGGAGTTCAACTGTGGGATTTAAACCAGCGAATATGTTGAGCAGAGTTAGGCGCTGAGCTAAAAGCAATAAAAGGAAATTGCAGATTGAAGGTTGTATAAATCGGAGATGCGGTATTGAAAGCGGGTCGGTAAATGTAACACAACGATGTTCCTTTGGAATATCACAGGGTACGTGAGACAGTAAATAGTGTATTGATGCATTTAGTTTAAATGTTGCAGCGTTGATATAAAAGGTTATATGTCGAGTTGTGTAGTGCACAGCAATGGTCCACGAAGAAACCGAGGTAAGAGAAATTGCCAGATTGTAATATTTAAATCTGATTGAATCAATTGCCTTGAAATATATGGCATGAGCGCACTCTTTTAATCCAGTCACATATAAGTGGGAAGATTATTGGGTTTATTTGTGGACGCATTCCAAGTTTAGGACTGAATTTATTTAAATTGGGATTTATGCTTCCGCATGCAAATGGCATAGATGTTGAATTTGCCATAAATTTGAAATAAGTTCAGTGTATGAAATTGTCAGATTGTTTTGTGAATAATTGGACAGTAAATGCAATGTGTGGTTAAGAGCACAGAGAATAAAGATTCTGGAGTAATTGCAGGCCTAGTACTTGTGTATCACTAGGTACGCTGTAAGAGAAAGAGCGCACATATATTTGTTGGTGCTTTGGTGGTTGAGCAGTGCATTGTGCATACGAAGTGATATTGGAGTTGAATGGAATTTATGAAAAACATTTGTCATGATTATTTTAAAGTATTTGAGTTTATGAATTGAGTTTGTGAACAAGCATGGTTTTTGTTAAATCATGAGATTACAACATTATGAAACAAGCTTCCGCAAATTTAAGTGGGAATTTGCCATGTATTGATTTTGGAATTGAGAAATAGTTTGGGCGCATGTTTTACAAGAATGGTTGATGGAGGATCCTGGAATTTAGCTCCATGCTGCAAGTATAATACACCTTGAATCAATGTATGGATATATTCATATCTCTTCCATTTCACTTTCATGTTGGATAATGATTGACCATTTATATCGATTATGATATTTGTTTTGAAATTTAGTCAAATCTTCCACAATCATCGCATTTTTTTACCACCAACACATTTCTTTTCGTAAAATAGTTCATCGATTTGTCTTTCAAATAGAATTTGAGATATGAAATCACGGATAGTGGAAGGAGGAGGTGAATCCTTCCAAAATGTTCTACCAAAATCAAGGAATGTGTCATAATATAACTCAAATTTCACATGATAACAACAACAACAAGTGTCGTGTACGTTGATAGGTTTTACATTCCATGGTTTTTGTTGAACAAAAGCACTGATTGAAACATAAATTTCATGATTCTCTTCTTTGAAATTTTTGAACAACTATATCTGAGTGGTTTCCAAGAAATGTTTTTCATGTTCTTCGTACTGATTTTGTGCTATTCTTCTTCGCATCACATGCCTTGTAGTTGGCGAAACACGCGAATTTTTCTTCCAATATTAATATATTATTTTTTTAACATTTTCTACAATTGTATCTTTGTATGGTTGCCTACAAATAGCTCTCCAACAAGTGAGTTCATCATTCACATCTATTTGAAACTAAGATTTCTGATGTTTGTGCAAATTGTTTTGCGAGGTTCCTAATGCTCGTGCTATAGATTTTACCAAACGATTCTCTTTATTACTTGATGAAACCACTACCATATGTATTGCTCTACCTATAGCTGAAACATTTTTCTATCTAGGTCTTCTAATTGAATTTATAGCACTATTTGTATTTTGCATCACATTTTCCTTCATTTTTTTGTCTTTGGTGGATTTTTGAATACCCAATAAAGTCGTAACTTTTTTTAATTTCCTTAATGATAGGAAACCTTTCAACATTTGGGCTTGAACTATGACCTTTTCCTTTATGAAATACCTATAAAAAATGTGTTTAACATGATATCGCATATAATGGTCATCTTTTTTATCTCCATATGTGTGAGTGTCAACATTTTCTAACATCTCATTATTGACATTGATTTCATCTGTACATATTAGAATGAATAGTACATAAGAAGTTTACATATTCAATAAATAACAAAATTAATAAATGTATGTATAATTTCAATAATATGTGCATGTGTTCAACATATATATATATATATATATATATATATATATATATATATATATATATATATATATGTGTGAAAATGTGAAGTTGAAATTTTTTTGCCCTTTTTTGACGTTGAAAATTGTAATTTTCTATGTTTTCCAACTTCAACTCCACTAAACTCATATTTTTATTGCTTATTATGCTTTGTCATAAAAACAAAAATTGTAGAGAATTGTCTTACCTCCATACCCATATTTAAAAAAAAAAAATTGACATATAGGGGGGTAAATTTCT
>CM076581.1:312895023-312990913 GCA_034641835.2 Pinus albicaulis
ATGTGTTGAGGTCGATATGAAGCAATTCGTTACATGAGGGCCTAAAACACGAAATAAATATCAATATTTGAATAAATAAATAGGAGTAATTCAGGACTTACTTAGGGATGGTCGGTGAGATAAAAGTATTTACAAAATGCAAAGTGATTCTAAATGAGGTTTAACTTCTCTTGAACATATTGGTGACATGATAATTGACTTGGAAAAATTTGACAGAAAGTAGAATATGAAGACTTTCATTGAGGTATGACCAACTAGGAGGAAAATTGATTTCCCAACCCTAGCACGAAAAAGTGACAGAATGTCATGCTTAAGAGTTACTTCCCGCATTATCAAATAAAAATGATGAGTATTTCTTTCCCAATTTCTGCCACCATTACCAGAAATGATCTCTTTATTTTTACACAATATTAAGGAGGATAAAATATTCTTTTCATATAATCTCATCTTTCATATGAGTCCTTCAAATTATTTTTAATGAACCCTAGGAAGGAGTGGCTTAGTCTCATTTTGATTGACTAGTACTACATTGTTTACTGTTTCAATATAATGAAGGGTTAAATTGACTTATTTTTCAAGTTTAGAGTGTTTGAAAGAAATAGAGAAACTCCATAAAATACATTTTCATAAATTTTGTCTCTGGAGGTGAAGAATTTATAAAGTAATACAAGAGAAAACTCTTTTAGTGATGATTGGCTAAATTATTCCTTTTTCATGAATAGTTTCCTCAGTATGGAAAAGGGTTCAAATTATACTATTTAAATGTTTCATCAAATACTCTGATGAGTGTTAATGAAACAAGCATGGTTGACTACATTCTCATATTTAGAGAGTCAAAAAAAGGCTTAAAGCTAACTCAAAGGGCTTTGTTTTTCATACAATTTTAATGAGCCTAAAAAAGAAATAAAAGTATCACAGGCCATTAATTTACATCTCAACATTTCAACCTTATGTCTAAAGATTGAATTCAAACAACATCATATTTTCTCCAAAAATGGATAAAAAGGGTTTAATTTTGATTAACTGGGCCAAAGCTAGAAAAAATAATGATTAAAAATGAGTAAATTTCCTCTAATAGAAGAATAGTAATTTCACTTTCACCATTTGATTTTTTACCCATTTCAAAGGTATAAAATCCACTTTTACCCTCAATCTTCTAGAGAATATTGCAACCAATTTACTGTACAATTTCAAAGGTTGTTTCTTTTAGGTAAGATTTATCTCTCTCCTCTTCATTTTCACGATCTCATTTTTCAATTTTAGCGGTAAAATTCTCGAATTTGAGCTTGTTAAGCAACCTAGGTTGTGTCATAGTTTCATTACTTATATTCTCTTCACACTTGTGATGGTTGATGTTATGAAGAGAATTGTCATGACAACATCCCTATGTTTGAAAGAACATGTGTGATGAGTGGAAACCACATAAAATTTTATAATTTTCTCATGAATCTAGTTCAAAATTTTGAAATGTTTTGTAATGTAACATTTCTTCATTTTATTTTAATAGGATTTTATCCATCATGGTTCGAGAATGGTGAGAAAGAGAGCATGAAGCTCAATATTTTTTAGCAAAAAGTTATCCAAACACCATGATATCACTCAAGCAATTCAAATTGGACAATTGTTTCTTGAAACCTTGTATGAGAGCTCACCAAGAACTCTTAGAATTCATGTTACAGGAATGGAATGTTAATGAAAAAAATTTCAAATTGGTTCTCATACCATCACCATTGAAATAGTGAGTATCTATTTACTAGCTAGGTTTTGAAAGAGAGGAGCTAGGGTTTCTTTATTTGGTCATCGAGGTAGTCGTGAATCCATTGATTATTATGTTGATAAGTATTGTGTCCAAGTAACATGTAAAACAAGTAGTGGGAAGATTGAGATAAAGGATGTGCAAGATGTCGCATTAAAAACTATCTTGTTTACCATTACTTGAGTTGTTCGGAGTGTAACTCTACATGCAACAAAAAAATATCATATGCAATAAGATAGTATATTGATGGAGCATAAAGTGTTTAATTAGAGTGAGGGGATGCTAATAAGCATGAAAGAACAACAAAACAAGTGTAAAATAGCGTGCTTGAATAAATTTGGTTTTGGCTCTATTTTGGTATCATTTTTCCTAGAGAGATTATCGTTTTTTCAACCCCAATAGGTAGTGGTGGATTCACTTGGACCAAGATATCCATATATCAGGAGATGGGTTTACATAGTTGCATGACATGGTGGAATTCAAATGATGTGCTTCAATCCTACCTTCTTTGCACAGCTTCTTCAATTTATCATTATGATTGACGATTATCCTTGTGTAGGCACTAATTTCACAAGAGATCTAGATTCAATCCTCTCAATAGGCATGGAGTGGGACTAGTCATGTATATATATATATATCTATATATATATATATATATATATATATATATATATTAGATATATATATATATATAGATAGATATATATAGATATATATATATATATATATATATATATATGTGTGATAAATTTGATTCTTTTGGTTTTTCTTTTCCCTTCAATACTAATCATTGAATTATTTTGCATATTTTGGACCAATACGACCAACAGGGATGCCCAATACTCAAAGTTGGGGCCAACAAGAGGTTGAGAGTGGTGAACACAACCCACAGAAAACCTAGAGGTTTTTGAAACACTAGTGGAGATAGAGAAAAACCTTCAGGTACTTACCCAATATGTTCTAGATTCTTAAGTTGATGATGTTCTGGCTCACTATTAGAGGCATACAATGGGTGCAACTGTAGAGCTAGGTCATTTTCTCCAGCATGTCATAAGTGTTGTAGTTTCCTACCATGAGAATCATGCCTAGAGTTTAGTTTTCTGTTTTTTAATGTTATTGGCATAATAAAGGCTCAAAGCCTTATGGACATTGGAAACTTTTTTCTGTATAAACTATTTTCAAAAAATTATCTATGGAAACTATTTCGATTAATATTTTTGTCTTTATATGTTGTATTCCTGCTATGGTATTTTATAAATTACACCAATTTTTATCTAATAAATAGTTAATGAATTTGTTAATGTATTTAGATTTCTTGGAATGTGATGATATTCAATGTAATCAAAATATCTCTCAAATATACGAGATCTTAAAAACATTTTTAAAATTGACAAACCCCTAAAAGAATAAGCATTCCCTAACTATAGCATAATGAGAATAGAGTCAAGTCTAACAACCAACCTATGAATATGAAAAGAAATGACATCAAATAAAATTTCAGTTACATCATTATACTCTGAAATGTTGTTAGTTGTACAACCTAAACATATCCCATGTAGTCTAAATAACTCATTATTATGCATGTAGATTTCCCATGCAGTAGAAGAAAGGTTTTAAGCATGTTGGCTTTCTCCATCAAATATGCCATCATAAGTTAAAGAGAACATCGACATATCCAAAAAAATTATGACACAAGATAACTTTTAAAAATGGAAACCATTCACAAAAGAAAAAAAAATTGTAACAAACAAAAAAGTATAGTACAACAATATACAAAGTATTAATGCATAAAATGTAAGCATAATATTTTTTTAGATAAAGCCCATTTCTAGGTCAAATAAATAAATCACATCAGAATATACTAGCTCCTAGGCACCTTTTGAAGGTGCACATTTTACAATGTAAGGGTCATGCCACATACTTTCAAATTAGCTAGCTCTAAGCTTATCGTGTTCTTTATCATATAAAAATACCATGTCACCTTCATTAATGACTTAAGGATTAATTTTTTTTTTTCAAAATGTGCTTTAATAAATTTTTTTATGCGCCTCATTAGCTAGATTGGAATAGTGACAATTATCATCTAAACATGCTAAGTATTAAAAACTTCTCTTTCTCGAAAAAAGTAGTAGGGAGTAATTTGATGGCTAGTTTAAGTGATGGAATTTCACATTCAATAGGTAACAAAGCTTCCATACCATGTACGAGATGAAAATATGTAAATGAGGTTGTTATTTTTGTTGAGGTATAATGTCAAAAAAAGATAACGTGCCAAGTCCTTTAATGAATTCCTATCATTGTTGAAGCATAATGGTCAAAACATTGTTCATGACCTCTACTTGGTCATTAGCCTACAGATAATAGGGGAGTTAAGCTATCATGGTGTAAGCCTAAATTGGTAGTTAAATTTTACATTCTAAAGTATTGAAAATGGTTCCATGGTTAGTGATGATTGCTTCTGGAGCACCCAATCTTGAAAATACCTGGTTGAATATGAATAAGGCAACGTTTTCACCATAATTCTTAAATGTTTTCATTGCCTCAACCCATCTTGTAAACCATTCGACTACAATGATAATATACACATGCCCCTTGGCTTAATTACAATTACATGTCATGAAAATTAATTGGAATAATGTTAGCTACAAGATATAGAAGAGAAGGAGCTCCACACATTTTACGATTGTATATTTGACAAGCATGGAATTTTTGGGCTATAAGAATACAATATTTGAACATAGAAGGCCAAAAATATATAGCAAGAAATATTTTTTGGGCCATGACATACCCTGATATTTGACCACCACATGCTCCATAGTGGAATTCATTCAAAAAAATTTCAGCTACTTCATGTGTTGAACATTGTCAAAAAATGAAACTTCCATGATGATGATAAAGAGTATCACCAGCAATGGTATATCGTTGGGATTGGTACCATATTTAACGACGTTTATTATGAGATAATTAAGGCTGAAATATTTATTCTAGAGATTAATGATGATGTCTCCATATGATGGGTCTAATGAACTTATAATAAGAAACAATGGTTCATACCGAATAGAGTGCTCTTCCACAATTTTTTTTACCAGTGTAGGAAGGTCACATATTAGTTAAACAAAAAAAAGTGATTTCATAGATTTGGATCTAATAATTTCAAAATAAAATTCTCATAGAATCACAATCCACTTGTAATATTACCCCATAATTAATTTTTGAATGAGTGCATACTAAAAGGGGTTACAATCAGAAAGCAATGTGGTTTTGTGTAACAAAAGCAGTGGTAAAATATTTGGAAAAATTGAACAAAATCCAAGGATAATTTTTCCACATGAAAGTAAATGATTTCGGATGTGTAAATGTTACTATTCAAATAATTTATGACATGTTCATTGTTCAAATAATATTCTCGAATAAGTACCATAACAATATTACCGTCAGATGCAACTAAATACAATAATTAGTCTTGATGATAATCAAGGGGATGAAATAAAGTTGTATGAGCTAACACATGTTTTAAAACATACAATTATTTTTGGGCAATGCCATCCCATGTGAAAGGAAGGGTTCCCTATTTTGAATATTTAGGTAAAGAACTTCCTAATCTCAGTGGAGCTTAGAATGAAACAACATAAAAACATTTGTGTCGGTTGAAAACTATAGAGTTGGCACAAATTAGGGAAAAAATAAAAAATATCCTATACCTGTAGTGGACTGACACGAATGCCTAGCATAGAAACAAAAATTCCTTTTAAATGACCAGATTCCACACCAAAAACAATTTTATGTGGATTCAAATGAATATTGTAGTGTTAAATCCAAAGAAATATTTCTCATTAAATATATATGATGATCTTGATTTTTCATGGAATGTGCAGGTAAATCGTCAAGATAGGGTTGTAAAATATGTTTCGTATCATGAAACGCATAAGGCATATCTCTCAAAAAAATAGAGGTAACATTCTTAAGTCAAAATGGAAGCTTTTGATAAGTGAAAGTTCCTCAAGGACAAATGAAGGAAATTTTATTTTGATCCGCAGGGAGTATGTTAATTTGATTATAGCCAAAAATCCATCCTTGAACAAAAGGATCTCATTCCTAGCAAAAGCATCGACTATTTGGTCAATGAAAGGAGTTAAATAGTTATCTTTGGGAAAATTCCTATTAATATCCATATAATAAAAACCTAATTGGATAGTTCCTTGTTTCTTCGTAACTATAATGATGTTAGACACTGAGTCCATCAAAGAAACATGATAAATAAAACCAACTTTTACAATTTTTTCTACTGCATCCTTAATGACAACAACCATTCTTGGATGCACTATATGTAGTATTTTTGAAATAGGCTAAACATATGGGTAAGTCCAAATTTCATGAATAATGATATCCGGTTAAAGTTTTGGAATTTCTTCATATGTACAAGAAAATATGTGACAAAATTCTTGGAATAGCTTGACCTTATATGATTGAATTATTCAAGGGAGGATGAGGCACCTATATGAAATTTATCTATGATTTTTGGATTTATTGAGGTATCGATTGGAATAGTCATATGTATATTCCCTAAATTATTTTTTATGTAGAATCATAAATCGAAATAGGAAATTCAGGGTAATCATCTATCTCAGGTAAAACATAACGTCAAATTTATTTTAAATGTTTTTTAGTTTGGAAATAGAGGAAAAACAATGACAATAATTATCCCAATGAATCTCTTCAAATGACATGATATCGATAATTATCTCATGCATAGGAAAAACATCATTGAAAGGATAAGGAGATGAAATAGGTATCAACCAAGATGATTGATAATACTCATCTACGACTGCATTCACTTAGTGATTTAAGTCAAAGGGGGCCACAAATACCAAGTGGATAGCTTCATAAGCTAAGTCAATTCGGATCAATGGTATTTTGTTGTCATAACTCACCAACTTTTATTAGTTAGGAAATATAGAAGGATCATATGATCTATAGAATTCATAAGTTCTTGATGATACCATATTTACTCGAGTGACTATGGGAAAAACGTTGGGTAGAGGTGACATAAAAGTTACCATTTCTAATGAATATTTGTGTAGACTCACATCAACATTCTCATAAAAAATAAGTGTCTTACCTACGAAAGGTACACTACCTATGGTACATGAATCGAAATAATAGAAGTAAAGTTGGCTTACTGTAACGATTTTCCCCTGACGAGGAAATCATGACACATGAAAGTGTGAAGAAACCATTGATGAAATGATGTAAGTCCATATTCAACCTAGTAAAAGGTTTTTTTCAAGTTGTGCATATACAACTTCTAATTCAACAATAATCATTTTATCTTGTAATTTCGTGGGTAATGCATCTAAAATTTCATAGGGTTTGAATCTGTTAGGATATTATGACACATAGGAAATAGTTAAGAATAACTTAGGCAAGTGTAGAGTTAGTAAAGTGTGTTTCTTTAACATGTACATTTGTAACTTATAATCTGACGGTCACGATTTGTAGTCATCAGATGGTTATCTCTCACCTCGGTATTAACGACACTTGATCTGTGGCTTAACACCCATTGCTCCATGATCTCTATTTAAAGAGCATGGATGGTCATTTGTCCTTTAACCATTTATGAGAGAAACATATGTAACTTTTATTTTTATATTAATAAATTCCTTGAAGTGGCCGCGTTGGCTCAAGGCATGGATTGTCTCCCTCTTTGAGGGTTTTAACCATGTGATTATACTGGTGTACTGATTTGTGATCTTTTTATGAGAAGTGACCTTTGGTTCTTGATCTACTGAAGTTACCCAGTAAATTCCTACATGGTATCAGAGCTATTTTAGGGGCCGCATCCATTTTTTATCAAAATCCGAAGCCAGTTTGATTGCATGCGAATGCCTTTTTGTAGATCTACTATTTCTGAACATTTTTGGGCATGAAGAACTACTCGGTTATGTCCAAAGCATCTGTTATAGTGAGTAACGGCTTTCATTTCCTCCGAAAAGGTTTCCAGCTACCCAAGTTATGTCAGTTTAGATCTGTAGGTATAAAGCATCTATTGTGCAATTATATTTGTTAATAGTTCTGCTTATTTTAGTTTATTTCAGTTTATTTTCGGTATTAAGGTTTTATTTATTTTCCATATCTCTACCCTCTTCTCTGTGTACTCCACGCTATCTCCACAAATCAGAAACAGGAAAAAGGGATTTTTTTTCCCTATGTATGCTCTTTCCCTGCGTCTTTGTGCGATCTCGGGAAATCGAAAATAGTGGAAAAAGTGATAGTTGCTGGTAAGGTTAACCAAAAATCTAACATTCTACCATAAATCTTTGTATTTCATTCTTTTTTCCCCTTTTTTTGTGTTTTTTTGTGCAAGAAAAGGCATGCACATCGAAAAGTGAAAAAGAAGAAGAAAACAACCCCTTTCCTCCTTTTATACAATAACGTGATACTTTTACTATCTCACTTGGTGAGGGGTTAGTTTATGAGAATAGAGGTCTTGGGTTCAAGTCTCCTTCTCAAGCTTCTTTTGTAAAATGTTTTTGTTTAAAGGGGCAAACTTTTTTTTTTTAAAAGCCACCCTTCATCCCATTCCTGGAACTATTCGACATCTACAACTCAGATTTTTCAGAAGGCATAACTTCTTCATGTGGAAGTCATTTTTTGAGCTTTTTTTTTTAAATGGCCTAATTTTTCGATATATTTCGATTGGAGCTGTTATTTTCAGTTTTTCTCAACTTCAATTTTTTTTTTAAATGGAAAGTGCATGCTCCGTTATTCTTAACAGCACCAATTATTTCCAATGGCTACCTCACATAGTAGATATACTTAGAAGTAAAGGGATTTATAGAATAGACATATGTCAAGAAACTAAACCTTCCGATGATGATAAAGTTACTAAATGGGAAAATAAACAAGATCAAGCATGAGGGTTGATAGGAATGTCCATTGCTCAAGATCTTCGATTTAAAATCCTTGACATTGACACCCCTGATAAAGCCCTAGAAAAGCTAAATAATGTTTTTCACATTCAAAATCAAATCAGGGCCCACCAGCTTCAAAATAAGTTGCTTTCTTTGGACCCTAATAATTTCTCCTCTATTGAAGACTTTTTGTCCAAATTCAAGACTCTTAGACTTCTTTTATAATGTTGTAAGGTCAAAAGGGAAGATGATAGCCTCATCTATGGCATTCTTGCTAAGCTTGGCCCTGCATAATCTGTATTTGTTTCTGCTTTCCATTCCACTAGAGAAGCCATCATCTCTTCTGGAACCACCTACAAGAATCCCTATTTTGATTCCTTTTGTGATTCTTTGATAAGAGAACAAGAAAAAATCTTACACCTTGGTCTTATTTCTCCTGGAAATGCTTGTAAGAAAGCCTTAGTAGCCCAACAACAACCATATCAAAAGAATCCCAAGAAGTAGTATCCTAAAAAATATGGTCCTAAACCAAGCAAGGGTCCCAAGAAATTTTAGCTGCAAAGTAACAAATCAAATCACCAAAATGATAAAGCAAATAAAAACAAAGGGAAGAAGATAGATAGACATTGCAACTTTTGCAATCATGATGGCCATATAGAGTCCAAATGTTTTAAGAAGATAGAAGCCTTAGAAGCAACAATGAAGAAGCACAACATCAATTTGGAGCACTCTTCACCTTCATCTTCAGGCATGGCACTTTTTGCTTTTGGTTGTCAAGCAACAAGATCTGGTTATGTGTTAAATGTATCTTCCTTTTCCCCTTCTCATGAGTGGCTCATTGATTCTGGAGCTTCTTACCACATGGTAAAAAATAAAGCCATGTTTTCTTCCTTAAATGATTTTAACACCAAGAATATTTATGTTGGTGATGATAGATCTCTTAGTATTGTAGGATCTGGAACCATTCATCTAGATAATGGTCAGTTTAATGAGGTACTATGTGTTCCTACCTTGTCATGCAACCTTCTCTCTATTTATCAGGTAACTCATTTAGGTGCAGGGAAAATAGTAGAGTTCTCACCCCAAGATGTTGTAATCAAGGATGTCAAAGATCCTAAACACATTTTAGCTATTGGCATTGTTGATGATTCCATAAGGTTGTATAAGTTTGAAAAAATTTGGGTCATCATGTCTTCCCTCAGTTTTTGTTGCTCATAATGATGAAGTGGGCAAACTTTGGCATGAGAAATTTGGTCACTTAAACTATCGCTCCCTTCAAACTCTATGTAAGGAAAATATGGTGACGGGTCTTCCTATGGTATCTTTTCAAGATGGTTTTTGCTCCGAATGTGTACTCGAAAAACATCATTGGGATAGTTTTGACAAACGTGCCTCTTCGCATGCTTCAGCCCCTTTGCAGCTTGTGCACAGTGATTTATGTGGTCCAGTTCTTGTTGGTTCTTTCTCTTCTTGCAAGTACTTCTTAACTTTCATTATTGATTTTTCCAAACGCACTTGGGTATATTTCTTAAAACTCAAGAATGATGTTTTTAACATGTTCTTGACGTTTAAGGTATTTTTTGAGAAACAATCTAGACATCAAATTCTTAAGTTAAGATCAGAAAATGGAGAAGAATATGTTAACAAAAAATTTATCAACTTCTGCACTAAGCATGGCATTCAATTGCAACATACTATTGCATATACTCCACAACAAAATGGTGTAGCTGAAAGGAAGAATCGCACCTTAAAAGAAATGGCTAATTGTATGCTTCAATCTAAAGGACTTGGTCTCAATTTTTGGGCAAAAGCCATTAACTGTGCAAATTACATAGTAAATCGCACTCCTGCTAAGGTTTTAAAGAATATAACTCTAGAAGAAGCTTGGAACTCAATCAAAATAGATGTAAGTCACTTTTGTGTTTTAGGAAGTGATGCTTGGGTCCATATTCCAGATGCGAAACATAAAGCCTTCGAACCTAAGTGTGAAAAATGTATTTTTGTTGGATATTCTAAAGATGTCAAAGGATATATACTTCTTCAACCAAAATCCAAAAATATAATCATTAGAAGAGATGTAAAGTTTGATGAAAATATATCGGCCTATGAGCCTAGTTCGGTGGGTGTGCCGCCTTTGGCCTGCAAGCCTAATTCGTCATATGTGCCACCTCTCTCTCTCTCTATTCTATTTTTAATATCATTCCTTCTAGTTCAGATGATGACAGCGAGGATGAAAATCCTCCTCTAGCTATTGAAATTGTTCCTTATACTCAACCGCTTCTAGGATGGGCCTGCTCTATTCGGGATGCAATAGGTTCTCTTGCAGGTGACCCTACTGATCGACGATGTACACTTTCTCAGTTTGAAATAGCTTCTTCCTTATTGGCTCATGTTCCAGAAAAACTTGATCCAGAAACCTTTGGAGAAGCCTCCTGTCATCTAGATTGGGATGAAGCTATGAATGAAGAGTATAGTGCCTTATTGGAAAAAAATATCTGGGATCCTGTTCCTCTTCCAAAAGGAAGAAAACTTGTCAGATGCAAATGGGTTTAAAAAGCAAAGTTTGGACCAGATGGAAAAGTGGATAGACCTAAAGCTCGTCTTGTCACTAAAGGTTTTTCACAAGTTGAAGGCATTGACTATACCAAAACCTTCTCCCCTGTTGCCAAAATGAATTCTATCCACCTTGTTCTTTCCCTTGCTGCCTCCTTTAAATGGGAATTCCATCAGATGGATGTTAAATTCGCCTTCTTACATGGAGATTTGCATGAAGAAAGCTACATGGAACAACCCCCTGGCTTTATCCAACAAGACTCCAACCTTATTTGTTGCCTTAAGAAGTCTCTCTATGGTCTCAAACAAGCTCCTCGGGCTTGGTATGCCAAAATATATAGATTTCTCTTAGATAATGGCTTTTCTAGGTTTCATTCTGACAATACTCTCTACACCAAGAGAGTGGGAAATGACAGACTTAGGACACTTGCATTATTTCCTTGGTCTTGAAGTCTTGCAATCCAAGGAAGGCATTACCCTCTCTCAATCCAAGTATGCCTATGATCGTCTACACTAATTTCACATGGAATACTGTAAGCATGCTCCTTCTCCCTTTCAATCTGGATTCATGCTTTCAGTTGACTTTACTACCCCTGAATTTGATGCTACCTTATACCGTCAACTTGTTGGTAAACATTTGTATCTAATCCATACCCATCCTGACCTTTCATTTTCCATTGGTCTTGTCACTCGGTTTATGCACCAACCTCATGAAATTCACTAGAAAGCAGCTAAAATAATACTTCGATATATTCAAGGTATAGATCAGTTCGGGATTCATTACAGTGCAAAAGCATCTCCCTTGTTGATTGGTTCCACTGATTATGATTGGGCCAGTGATCCTGATGATCGGAAGTCCACTGCAGGATATGTATTCACTCTTGGTTTAGGACCTATTACTTGGTCTTGTAAGAAACAAAGTGCCATGTCCCTTTCTTCAGTAGAAGTAGAGTATCATGGTGTAGTTGAAGCCAACAAGGAAGCCATGTGGCTTTGTCAGATCCAGTCTGAATTTGGTCTTCATCAGCAGCATCCAACTACACTTTGGTGTGATAATCATAGTGCCATTCATCTACGTAAAGATCCAGTTCAGCACCAGCATATGAAACACACTAAAATCCACATACACTTCATCAGAAAGCTCATTCATTATCGTGTTCTTGAAGTGCAGTAATGTCCAACCAATGATCAGGTAGCCGATATCTTTACAAAGGCTCTCACAGAAGTGAAGTTTACCAAAATGCAATCCATGATTGGAGTTCAAGAAAGTTGTCGCTAAGGGGGGATAGGCTCTAATTCCTCCTTCCTTCTCCTATTGTGTCACTTCTGTAAATCCTTCAATCCTATCCCAATTTGTTCTTAAGGGGGGATGTTAGGATATTTCGACACATAGGAAATAGGCTCCTTTTGTATCACCTTTGTAAATCCTTCAATCCTATCCCAAGTTGTTCTTAAGGGGGGATGTTAGGATATTCTAACACATAGGAAATAGTTAAGAATAACTTAGTCTAGTGTAGAGTTAGGTAAAGTGTGTTTCTTTACCATGTACATTTGTAACTTATAATCCGACGGTCACAATTTGTAGTGATCCAATGGTTATCTCTCACCTCGATATTAATGGCACTTGATCTGTGGCTTAACAACCGATTGGTCCATGGTCTCTATTTAAAGAGCATGGAGGGTCATTTTTTCGGTAACCATTTATGAGAGAAACATCTGTAACTTTTCTTTTTATATTAATAAATTCCCTGAAGTGGCCATGTTGGCTCAGGGTGTGGACTGGTTCCCTCTTTGAGGGTTTTAACCACGTGATTATACTGGTGTAATGATTTGTGATCTATTTTTGAGCGGTGACCTTTGGTTCTTGATCTATGGAACTTACCCTGTAAATTCCTATAGAATCCTCTTCCCTCAAACATTTTCATAGTAGTAGGTGATTGATTAGTTGAAGGAGAGTTCAAGGATTTCTAACAAGATAAAGGACTAATGCTCGTAGAGGCTCCCTCATATATAATGGTATGGAAATCATTTATGCCTTATATAAAAACATGAATTTTAATTTCAAGTTGATTTCAGAGTCTACGTAAATGATTTTCAATATCAAATACAATAAGGTTCAAATCTAATGGAACAATTACATAAATAGCTGATAACGGTGATTTATGTTGTATTTAGAAAATTTGAAGCAATTTGAGGGCCAATATTCGAGAAGGGGCCTGACCCAGGCATTCAATAATATTATAATTTTTAGTTTCCCTTCCATGCGAGCTAAAGGACGAACTACAAATGACAACTTTAGGATGGGGTCAAAGCACTATTTTAGAAGGTCATCGCCCGATCTATAGAGGATCATAAGGAACTAAAACATATGTGGAACATTGATCTGTAGTGCTTCCATTTGGAAGATTTGGATAATCAAAGACTTAGGATCTTGTAGTTACCATAACTGTCTCTTCACACATCCTCATAATGTCAACAAAATTTTGAGAAGAAGACTTATTTTTTCAATCATTTTTATCTCATAAGTGGGGAAACGATCCATTAAATTGGTAGGTCTAGAAGAACCTTGAATAAATTGATTAACTTCAGCATGATGTAGACATTATTTGTCCTATTATCCTTATTATAAATGAAACATGGATACTGTGGTTTACATTTCTCATTAGGAGATTGGGTTTTTGTTGGTTTGTTCCATTGAGGGGAATTTTCTTTCACTTTTCCTTTTGCCTTATTTTTACCTCCAGGTTGTTGATATTTACGAGTTGATGAAGATAAAATTGAGTTAAACAGAGAAGTATTAATAGGAGCATGTTGTATCTACAATAAACAACCTCCAATATTTTTCCTATATTCAAAATTTCTAGTTTCCCATTTCTCATGTGAGCTATCATTTCGAGTTTTTTGAATGATCCTATACCTTCTTTATAAGTTTTTAAGTTCCATTTCAAAGAAATCCAAAGTGTTTTATTTTTCTAGGAGAAGTGTCATGTTTTGTTAGTACACATTTAAAAGGTAGTTCGAGTACATTCTCTAACATTAGTGAATATTACATATCATAGGACGTGTTGGACACATCCATAAAGAATTGCACACTTTATATTTGAAAGCAATAATTTTTTCGTAAAGGGTTAAATCTGAACTGTTGCACTGAGAGATAAGTGTCATTTTATTATATTTTCAATGGATATATGTTGATTTTTGGTACTACATATTATTGTCATATTTTTTGTTGTATATGTGTGTGATCATGTTCAAGACTTGTTTATCACTTTTACTCTTACCCTCTTGTCTCACTGATACCACACTTGACCAATTTTGGAGTTCCCTTTGTCCTCACAACTTGCACAATCAAGGAAAAATCCTCCACGCCAAGCCTACTTCACACTACACATTTATAAGCCACATTAATGAATATATTACCTTCTGGAACTGTGCACTATGGAATACTAGAGGACAAACTCATTTAACTATGCATTTGGAAACTTCATAGCACAATCACTTCATATTAATGATTACACTTATAAAATGCACAATTATTGACTAAATCTACCTAACATTGCACAATGCACACTTCTCAAGGACATTCAAGTATTCTATGGCACCTTTTGGAAGCCAACTACATAATTCTTAGAGCCTCTCCCTCATCTATTGTGGACTGCAAAATCACAATGCCCAAGCTTGTAAATCTTGTCTCCTTCAGTACTAAAATTTGCAAGGCCTTGACCAAATCTTGTCTCCACTACACACTGTGCACTTTCAGTTAGACGTACGTCCACCCTTTAGACTTAGATTTCTCAACTTCACATCACCTAGATGTTGTCCCTCACATATTGTGCACTGCACATTTATAGTGGGCAAGACTCACATCCTTGCCTCCTAGAATTTCCCAATTCAAAATCCATGACTTGTCTCTCCCTTGAAACAACACATTATGAAATAAAATTGTCCAGACCTTCACTCATTGCCTATTTACCTTTTTTACTATTCTTAGGAAGGCCTCTCCCTTACCCCTTGCACATTGTGCCATCGTAATCAACATTTTGAATGAAGAAACAAGGTAGAACAAGTGATTTTGGGACTGATACTATCTTTTCATGAGAGAAATTAATTTGAAAATACTATCATCTTGACACGGAAAGGGTATGGTAATGGAATACATCAAGGTGGATTCACTAGAAGACACTTGTGGAAGAGGGACACAAAGGGACCATAAAAAATGCAGATGGAAGAACCTTGAACTATGACATATGGATAGAAAATCATGAAGACTTGGAAGACTTTGATACTAGTACCAGATCCTTTGGAGGGTGGAGATGAAGTACAATTCAGATCTATCATCAAGAAATAAAGACATAGAAACAAAGAGGGAAGCATGGAATTGATAGATTAAAATGAAACCTTATGTCATAATCATGAAATTGTTACTTCTCAAAGTGTCATCACAAAAGTGTTATGTTTTCCATATATTTTTCCAAAACTTATGGAATGCAATTTTGCATTTTCCGAAATTGAGAAAAATGTAAAATGTGTTTAAGTGCAAGGGTAAAAAATGTAATGTGAAAGGTCACAATGAAGTCCTATAGTCACGTAGGAGCTTAAGGGTTGCATAGAAGCTCAAAAGTAATAAGGGAGCTCAAGAGTCATGAGGGAGGTAAAAAGCCACAATGGAGGTGAAAGGTCGCCTCATTTGTTATAAATAAACCCTCATACCTCAGGAAAAAAGTCTTCTCGCCTTTGACTCTCAATCTAGGCATACAAGAAAACATAATTTTTGGAGGAGAAAGAGGTGACTTAATGTTCCACTATTGGGGCTAGTGTTGGATTGTTGTAATTTTGTTTCTTAGAAAATTCAGTTAATATCAAAAGTTTTTAGGCCCAGTGAATTTTCATTCATGTATCAACGTAGTTGTTTCAGGACTATTCTTTTAATGTTTGTGGTACATTTTCATGTTCAAACATACTGATGAAAATGAGATATTTTTTTCTTCTTTGGGATATGTCTTGTTGAATGTGCATTCTTACTTTCTTTTATGATCATTTTTACCTTGTGAACTATTTTGTAGGTTAACTAATGATTATTTCTATTCTCCCTTGTGTCTTTATTATGATATTACTATTATTTTTTTCTAAAGGTTCACTTTCTCTCTTCCATCCATGAAACCACCTTACGTACATTGAAATTATATGAGTTATGGTGTCAACTTACTTGATTGTTTCAAAGGTTATGTGGATACACTCTTATGTTGTTTATTACAGCCAAGTAAAAACTATAACTTATGGCGATCGGGCCTATTATCTCAATGAGGTTCCTACTCTGAATAATTTGAGGTCTAGTTGTTACTTCATACCTAGGACATCCCCTATTATTGATAATATCCAACATCGTCAACCAAGCGATAGTAATAGGATGTGAATTTTGAACAACAAAAGTAGTAGTAGACTAGGGATTAGGTGACTAGAATGTTTACTTGCTGAGTTTTGACTAACAGAACCAATCACACCATCAGTAGTGAGTGATTTCATAGAATTTAATCGCATAATAGTCAATGGTCGAGGAGCATTAAGAATTTTATCTCACAACGTGCCATATTATGAATAGACAACATTTAGATATTGGGAAAAAACAACAACTTGCTCCTCTTCAATAACTCCATCTTTGGAAAAATATTCTATAATAGTAAGAAGTAATAATTATACAAACCATTATACTAGTAATTGATTTGATATACACACTTTTACTAAATGTCGATGGTGTCTCCATTCATGTATATTATCAAATATATGTTTGGAGTCTCGCTATCATACTGAGGAAAAAAATTCATTACAATTTTTAAATCAAATTTGTATTTGAAAATGTGTTAAAAAATCCATTTCTAGAGAGGTTAACTTACCTAAGGATTCTCACACTAAATCGATATACCACTTATTTACATATCCAATAATATTCCCATGGAAAATATGAACTTGAATGGAACCATCATTTATGGAATTATATGAACACCATAAATGATAAGTCATCTCATGATTCAATGGGCCTTCCCTAGTTTTACCATAAAATTTTGTTATTTCACTTCATAACTTTGTAGGAATAGGTGGTCATAACGGATGATGATAAATCAGATCATTAGTAAGCCGAACTAAATCTAGTAAAGATAACCTAGAAATAAAATGTAATTGTCGGTTTAAATTAGGTTTAGGGTATTGAAAACATAGCAGATAAAGTTCAATTTCGGGAGAAGGATACCCAATATATCATGGAATAGGTTATGCAATAGGAATTTTCATTCCAACATTCTAAGTTGGAGGAGGAAATCTAGGGTAACCTAGAGTAGGTTGAGTTGTAATTGGAACCCCTTGGAAGAATTGACTTTTTTGGATTTTACGATAACCTTCATATGGAATTTGGGGTATAACATGGACATGTTAGCCAATGGGTGTTTGAAGAGTAGCCTGAATAGGTCGACAAATAAGAATCTTGGGTGAAACTTGCACTGGTTAACTGAAAGGAATCTGAGGAATTCCCTACAAATCTTGACGAGACAGAATATATAGTAAACCTTGAATAGGTTGAACAAAGGTAATATAAGGTATAAATAAAAAATTGAGGTTCCAAGGAGTACCAACCATTCCTGGGAATGGGGCTCCATTAAAAGTTCGAGTTCCAGTAAGTTACGGGAAACTTTCCTTAGGTGTTTAAATAAGGGGTGGGTAAGATTTGGAAATCACCCCTCCCACATTTACACACTTTAACTTACCTTTCATCGTAAAAATGAGATGAGGGATACTATGACATGACCCAACATCCTAAGTATAGTTAAGTAAGTGGTGTCGAAAAACTAGATCTTTGCTGACCTTCCTTAGGAGCTACAGGACACCCAGGAGCTCAACAACCACTCCAAGTGGCCAAAACCTTAGTTTAATTTAATTTTTTTTATTGAAATAGGCCCATAAATGCATGCATGAAAATGCCTCCATATGCTTATAATCCTCCAACCACATGCATAATACAATTAGGGTGTGAATATAGCCCAAAAAATCCATCTCATAGGGTGTGATCCTAGATTTTCAACTACCATTTTAGGCTAGCCACCAGACCATTGCCCAAAATTGAATTAAAATTTCCAGAATGATAAATTACATCAGGATAAATCCATTCATACAAAAATTGATCAAGGAATTACCAAATGAGGTCTAACTATGAAAATCATTTCAACAAACATATGGTGAACATGTAATCTACGGGTCGTGAAAGGATATCTGGACATAAGGCTTTGAAAATTATATAAGAATCACCAAGAAGGTTTAATTCCCTTTCATAATAGTTCCAATAAAATATGTTAATTATTGCATGCAATAACCATTCATCAACTAGTCAAAACATATCAAGGGCCATATCTAGAACCTATTATGGAACTCTAATTCTAGCCATCATATAACTAAAATAATAACCATGATATAACAACCATCAAAATGACATAATAAAAATTACAACTAGTCATCAAATACAATAGGAAAATATCTATTATTAAAATATTCAAAATCCACCCAAGTAAGTAACTTTCATGTCCCACCCAACCATAGATCGAGCTAATCCAAATATTCCCTTCTTCCAATCACCCCCATGTCATATTTGAAGTATGAATGTTAGTTATAAATATCTAATAAACCAATGCTTCCTGAATATTAAACCACCTCGAACGTCATAATCCCAAAATATTTCTAAAATCAATTAAGAGGTCAAATAATAAAACCAAAACATAAACAACTAGGGCTTCTTAGAGATTAAGCAACTTCCACCCTCAAGCTATCGCAATCTTGGTAAAAATGGTCAAGAGATCAGTAAGGCCAAAAAAATATTGGATTCCTCAATGTTTCTTCACCAACACCTTCAGGAATTTTTCCATCTCCACTCACTTGTCGAGGTCTTCCCAAATATTAAACAACCTCCTCATCCAACCCTTGGGAATTTTCCAAACACCACCTTACCCAGTTCATAAATATTCTAGGAATCCAATGCTCAACCAAATAGAAGAGCCCCATCACACCATGGATATCCAGAAATGGAAAGGCAAGGAAAAAACCATTTTGACACCAAAAAAAACATATGCCAATGATAGTGGGAGAACCAAGTACACAAATTCATGTACATGTATTCAGAAACAGGCTAGGAAGTCACACATGCAACCTGCAACTCTTCCTGCTAAAGCTACTTGATCTTTCCTTTTTTTTCCCTTTCTTTCCATTTCCTTCCTTCACCTTCCTTTTCCTTCATTTTCTTTCCTTTAATTTGTTTCTTTCTTTCTCGTTGTGGTGCTCTTGTCTCCGTGAAACTAATTCGAAATAGAAATTGACAAAAATATGTGAAATGATCCACACAAGCCTTTTTATTATTGATACCACTATATTCTTCATTTTCCTATATTTTTCCTTCAATTTCCCTCTCATGAAAACCTGTGACCTTTCATATCCTTTTCTCCTATTTTCTTTTATTTAAAAAAAAATGCCAATTTATGCCTATCTTCCTTTGCAATGCCTTTCTAGTTTCCTTTGCCATAATAAACCGAAAGTGATACCCACTAGGATTTTTTTCCCAACATTTAGCTTGCAATACGTGCCCTATGACCTTGGTATTATTTTTCCTTTATTAAAATAATTACATGAATTTTTAACCTAGGGCTGTTACAGAACCCTCCCCCTTATGGGAAAACTATCCTTGATGTTCCATGACACCCATCACTAACAAAACCACTCAAAACCAAAAAATACTGCCCTTGGAACTTTATAACTTAGTTCAATGCGATATTTACAATGAAAAACCCACTGAAAAGAAAAACAAACATGACAAGTTTGACATGAAAACCATACCACATAGTGGATATTTACAACAAACACATCTCATTACTGTATTTACAATAACAACCATACATAAATATATACGTATACCAAAACTCCATAGCCTCAACTAGAAAATAATGAAGGATAAATATCCCACATATGATCTACCATCTCCCATGTATATTCATCAAGCCAAAAGAGCTTCCACTGCGCTTTAAATTTCTCTATTTATCGATTCTAGAGCATGATCTATTTCCGCTACAACATGCAGTGAGGTTTCAACTGGAATTCTCCTTCTAGCTCCACCTACAATAAAAAACAATCAATCACATGATCAAAAACCTTCACATATATTTTAAGAAATGAAATATGGAAAAAATCATGCACTTCCACTTTCAAAGGTAGTGTAAGTATCTAGGCCACTAGTCCAATCCTCTCAAGGATAATAAAATGCTCACAATATAAAGGTGCCAACTTGACACATGATTCAGTCCTCAAGGAGCTCCTCCTGGGATTGATGTGCAAGTACACATGCTCCCCAACTTGAAACTCCTTAAACACCCTTTGTTGATATGCATAAGTATTCTACTTATACTATGATTATTCTTGAGAACATGCATTTCCTATTCCATATCTACAAATATGTCCAAGCCAATCAATACCATATTCACTAGATTACTCAAGTTGAGGGGAGTATGAAAAAATCGCCACTAAAGTTCCTCAAATGGACTCGTCCTTAGCGACTCATGACACCCATTGTTGTCAGAAAACTAAACCAGTGGTAGATACTCCTCCCACCTCCTCTGCTGGTTCATAACATACCTTTTCACCATGTCCTCTAGTACCATGTTGACCATAATTTTATGTCCATATTTCTGTGGATGATAAGTTGTCCTGAAATCCAACTCTCTCCCCAAACCTGCAAACAACTCCTTCCAAAACCTGTAAATGAACTTGGCATCTCTATCAAATACAATATTCTTAAGATAAACATGCAATCTCACCATATCCCTAATGAAGACCTGAGCTACCTCACTATCTAAATTGGTAGAATTCACTAGAATAACATCAGCTACCTTGGTTAACATATCAACCACAAAAATTGTGGAATCATGTTTTCTATATTTCCTCAAAAAGCCTATAATGAAGTCCATAGAAATGACATTCCATTTCCATTTTAGAATCAGATTCATCTACAATAGGTATACGCTTCACTCTAATTTTACAAGTTGACAGTTCAAACATCTTGAGACAAACTCATCTATCTCTTTCATCAAATTTGGATAGTAGTAGAAATTAATACCAGATTTCAAGTTCTTCTAATATCCCAGATGACTTGAATATGACTTAACATGATATTCCCCCAAGATAAGCTTCTTGAGCTCACTATTGTCTGACACATCGATTGTGTCCATAAATCTCAACAAACGATTTGCCATGATATGATAATCCACATCCTAATCTCTTCTCCTCTACTACTATAAATTGTGCTTAAGTTGTTTGTACTTGTGATCTTGTCGTGTTACCTGTAAGATCTGATCCTATAAAAATGTCCCATATGAACTCATAGATGCAATCTAATTTACCTGCACTCTTCTACTAAGATCATATGAATCCCTATTCTCCTTACTCTTAATGTACGTGATCTAAAATTAAAACTCACTGAGAATGGCCAACCATCAAGATTTCCTAGGATTCATATTAGGTTACTCAAACAAGTATCCCAACCCATTCTGATCACTCATCAAGATGAACCATATGACAAGAATATAGTTCCTCCATATCTACAATGCATGAATGATTGTTTCCAACTCAAGATCATAGGTCACATAGTTCTTCTCGTGCTCATTCAATTTCCTTGACCCGTAGTATAAATCACATCCTTCCTACATCATTAATCCGCAAAGTCCTCTCTTCCAAGAATTTTTACACACGCCAAAATATCTATATGGATCTACAATCTGTAGAATTCAAGGTTGGTAAGAAATTGCTTCAAACGCATAAAAATAACTTCACATTCCTATATCCCTTCACATTTATTTCCTTTTCTTTCTAATGATGTAATAAGATAGGAAATTTGTGAGAAGTTCCTAATGAAACTCTTGTAATATCCTACTAACCCATGAATGATCTAGCCCCATCCACATTCCTAGGAGCTTCCCATTCCATGATAGATCTTATATTTTCCAAATCCACTTCTATGCCTTCGTTGGAAACAACATCTCCCAAGTAATATAACTTTGTTTGAAATAAACTAAACTTAATAATCTTGGAATACAACTGATTCTCACTTAGTAATATCAATACCAATTCTAAGTTTTTTGAATTCTCTTCTTCATTATTGGAATATATCAATATATCATCAATGAATAATATCACAAACTTGTCTAGATAAGAACACAAAACACTATCCATCAGAAACATGAAATTAGTTGGAGCATTAGCTAAACCAATAATAACTACAAAAAACTCATAATTTCCTTAAATGGTTCAAAAATAAGTCTCATGAATTTACTCTTATTTGATATGTACTTGATCATATCCTAATCTCAAATCAATCTTGGAGAACATTGTTTCTCCTTTCAACTAATAGAGAAAGTCGTCAATCCACGACAAAGGATATGTTTTCTTGATCATCACCTAATTAAACTTCCTGTAATCAATGCACAACCTGAAAGTACCATCCTTCCTCTTCAAAAAAAACACCAATTTACCCCAAGCTAACACACTTGGCCTAATGTATCCCCTGTTAAGCATTTCCTTCAAGTGTAACTTAAATTCCACTATATTTGAAGTGCTCATCCTATAAGGTGTCTTTGATGTTGGTGTTGCTACTGGTACCAACTCAATAGAGAATTCCACTTCCTTATGAGGTAAAAACTTGAAAATATCTGCTGGAAATACATCATGAAACTGCTACAATACTATATACCTCTTCAAGACTTTGACATCCTCAACTTCCTTACCTTTATCACTACAAAGATGCAATAAAACAAATACACATCATTTCCTACAACTATGGTTTTATTGCAAAGTTGTAACCATTATTATTGATGTACGAATCTTCATACCCTACAACATTCTCTTCTCTCCATCATCATCCAAACACTCAATAGCCTTCTTATAACAATCCACCTTATATATATGAAGGTACAACTAAGACATACCCAGAAACATATTGAACGAAACCAATGGAAGCACATTCGCATGTGCTAATGTAGCCATACGATTTAGCTCAAATAGATAATATCTTACCCAATGATGAACTCATTTCCTAGTACATGTAGTGAACTGCACCAACCAAGACTCTGCATGCACTTATCTTCTCAAACCACATTTATCCACTAGGTCAGGGTTAATGTAACTATAATTAGTTCCAAGGTAAATGAAAATAGAAACAACTGGATCACAAAGCTTACCTTCCATATTAATGATATATGCTTGCTAATCCACAATCTTGTTATAAAATTTTGTGTATATTTGAGGAATTATCTGCCAAACATCCCCATCTATCTGTGCCTCATGAGCTCTATAGATACGCGGTCCAATACCATGATATAATGAATAATACTTCTTGTGATGATCCTTGCCACATATCCAACACTGAAAAGGTCGACTACTTGTGTTCTGATGCTCTTTAGGTTGAGTCCCATGCCCCTTATAAACTTCATTAAACTTCTTGTATGGAGAAACATTCTCCTTCTTGCGTGCATCCTGAGATATTGTTGACTTCAGTGGACAACTTACTTTAGTTTTATCATTACCTTTCTAACCCTACCTAGATTGTGTATTATGCTTTGATTGTTCATAACAAAGTTTCAACGTTCCAATGAATTCCTCTTGCGATCGAGGCTCATCAAAATCAATATGACCCTTGAATTCTACTAGAAATCCACTGATAAATATATGAAATTTTACTTTATCATCTTTAAGGTATGTCATATACCTAAACGGCTCCAATAACTTAGTCATGTAATCCTTTTTCTATTATAGATCCCATATTTAGCTCGTAGAACTCCTTGGCTTTTCCTTCATAGTACCACTTTGACAAGTATTTCTTCGTGAAGAGTCTACTTAATTCATGCTAGAAAAGTTCCTCTGTATTGATGTCTCTAAAACACTTCACATCTTCCCACCAAATGTTTTATTTCCCTTTGAGGTTGAAAATAGTTATCGTCACCTTCATGCTCTATGTATATTCATACAACTAAAATAACTTCTTCATTCCAAGAATTCATGTCTTTGAATTTTCTAGTTTCTTCAACTCCACATCTAATGAAGGTGTCTTGGCTTTCTTGAACTCATATGGAAAATATAATGTGTTACTCCTCTTATAAGGATGATAACGATGACGACCATGATATCTTCATGAACCCAAACTGTAATAGAACCCATAGCCACTTCCTCTCCTATCACGTGTATCCAAGTACCTACCATATTTGAATATGTCATACATGTCTGACCTATGCCCACCATGAGACCTGATACCATATGCTCCATTAGTCCTGCTATCCTATCTATAACTAATCCATGGTTGTCCCTGCCTCTGCAAGTCTGAAAAACTCTGAAGGATAACTACATTGAACTAAAATTATTTTTCCTATTCCCTGGAAAATATTTCCTCTGACTAAAATATCATATCATTATCTACTTTACAACTTCTGATTTCTTCCTTTAAACTTCTCAGTGTGTCTGTTATGCTAGGAGAGTACTCATCCCTTTGTTATTCATATGATCTATAAGGAGAGTCTCATGAACTATAATCCACCAGTTTTATATTCATATTTTATATTCTTCTTCATGCAGGCATACCATGTCATATAACCAAATATAACATGATGAACATGCCCCAACGAGGTTCACGGGAGGCTTTCTCGTGTATAAAATAAATCTAGATTAGAATGATACATGTATATACATAATCATATCTATATATTGACATCATGCATGATAACACTATCTCAATATGATGACCTCATGCATGACAATAATAAAAATGAACATGCATACACACTGAGCACATATACATTTCTGTACATTCATGATAACCATACTTCGCCCATTGAGTCCAAGTGTTGAACTTGGGAGCTCTAATACCAATATGTAACATGATCCTTCCACATTTACACACTTTAATTAATGGACTATTGGGATAAACATGTGTTGAGAGATAATATTACATGACCCAACCTCATAAGTACGATTAAGTAAGTGAATTGAACAAAATATACCTTTATTGACCTTCCTTAGGAGCTACAGGACACCCAAGAACTAAAAAACCCCTCCAAGTGCCCAAAACCTAATTTGGATTAGTGTTTTAGTGACTTGGGCACATAAAAAAATGCATGACAGGGACTACATCTAGTTATAGGCCTACAAGTACATATATAAGCATGAAAGAGTGCATTTAGAGCACAAAACTTGCAATTGAGAGGGAGTAGTCTTGTATTCTAAGCCACCATTTCAAACTAGCTTATAGACCACTACCCGTAACTCAATGATACTTTCCATAATGGAAAATAATATCATGACAAGGCCATTCATTCAAAACATTATCAAGTATTTTACCTAACCAGGCATAACCATGATAGGCTTTTTGTCAAAGTTATGGTGAACATGTAATCTATAGGCCATGAATGCATATCTGAACTTAGGGGTGTGAAAATTATATGACAATCACCAAGAAGGTCTAATTCACTCTCATAATAACTGAAATAACATTTTTTTCATGACACATTCATTAAACATTCATAAACTAATCAAAACATACAAGAGCCATAATTAGAACCCGTTATGGAACCAATCATATAACCAACATATAACCAGAATAAAAACCATGATATAAAAACCATCAAATACACATAATAACATGTAAAAGTACTCATAGAATACAATAGGAAAAGAGAGCTTGTAAACATATCCAAAATCGATGAAACTCAGGGACTTCCACATACCACTCGACTATATATTGATCTGAACCAAACCTTTCGTTCAGCTAATCACCCTCGTCCTATATTCTAAGCATGGAAGTGGGATCTAAATATATAAACAATCAAGGATTCCTAAATGTTAGAACACCTTGACCCTTGTAATTATGTGATATTTCCAAAAACTTTCAAGAGATCACATAAGAAAATCAGAACATAAACATCTATGGCTTCCCAGAGACTAAACCACCTCCACCCTTATGCTATTGTGATCCCGTCGAATCAGGGCAAGAGATCACTAAGCCAAAAAATAGCTTGGATTACTAAGAGCTACTTCACCAATACCTTGAGGAAACTTTCTAAATCCACCCACCTATTGAGGGATTCCTAGGGATTATACCACCTCCACCCCCAACCCTTAGGAATTTTATTGAGACCACCTCACCTAGTTCCAAAACATTATGAGAATCTAAAGCTCAACCAAATAGAAGAACCCCATCACACCATGGCTATCTAAAAATGGCAAGGCAGGGATGATACCATCGTCATACGCAACAAAACAATTCCAATGACAAGAAGAGAACCAAATACACAAATCCATGTACCCTTCACTCACAAAATAGCTAGGAAATCACACATGCAACTTGTGAATTACAAGTCCTCCTACTGAAGTTGCTTGATAAAAATTTACCTTTCTTGTCCCTTGCTTTCCTTGTGCTTCCATTTCCTTCCTTAACCTTCTTATAATTTCTTTTTATAACATTCTTTATGTCTCCTCTTGGATCTCTTATCCCTCTAAAAATAATTCGAAAGACAAACTGACAAAAAACTAAGAATTGATCCTCAAAATCCTTTTTTTATTGAGGCCTTTATTTTCTCTATTTTCCTCTATTTCTTCTTTAACTTCCCTTGCACAAAAACCTATGAACTATCATCTTCATTTTATTCACATTTCCTTTATTTTCATAAAAAATTTCCAATTAATTCCTCTTTTCCTTTGCCAATATCCTTAGCCATAATAAATCGAAAGTGACACCCACTAGAAATTTTTTCCAAACATTCATATTGGAATATGTGTCCCATGACATTAGCCTTAGTTTTTGATGCAGAAGTATCAAACTATATTGATTCACTTTGACGTAACCAAACTAAATCATTTACCAAAGAGGGTTTGTCCTCTTAAATTTTTTTAATTATTTTTTTGTAATAAGTTTTTAACATATCCAAGTTGGTAATGAACTGATTGAATTTGTTAGAATAGTTTTTTTATAGTACAATTAATTAGGGATTGATTTGTTAGAGGATTCAAATGGGACATGGTTTCGAAATCCCTTTGAATAATTATAATTAGTATAAAAAGAATGGGTATAGCCTTGGGAGCACCGAGATTCAATGCAAATCAGGCCATTAAGGGCAAGATTTGATTCTGAGTTTTAGTTTTTTTCGATAGATAGTTGATTAAAAAACAACAATCTTTGTATCTAGCATCGCTCTACATTGATGAATAAATGTATAAGTTTGATTTTATCTGTTGATTGTGGATTTTGGTTGTTAGAGTTTGTTGTAAGTTTTAGCCACCAATATAGATCTGACATGAGCAAGGTACAAAAGCGACGAACTGATTCCAAGCAAATGAATAAAATTTATACTAGAAATGACTTCAAACATAATTAATTTTGGACATCGTTGAGATCCATACACTATGCATAAATAAGAAGATTCTTGGAGGGAACAAAATGTTGTATTTTGAAGAATTTCAAGTGGGAGTTTTGTATGATATTGGGAGTAGTCCTTACTGGAAGTTGCGTTGTGATGGCCCATTGAATACATGGTGATCAAACTTTGACCAAACCATTGGGCATGTAGTTTTAATAACAAATCACGAGATCTACATAATACGGGATTGAATCAATCAAGGCTGTGTCATTACTGAAGTGTTAAAGGAAACTAAGATTTATTGTTTCGTGCATAAAGCTCCAGTCTGTGGTGAATGCATATGCTTTCCAAAACATCAACGTTGCGTGATTTCAAAATAGGGTAGAAACATAGGCGGATACGATCTGAGAGTTGAAGACTATTTATAAAAAAAGAGGATTTTTTAACCTATTTTAATATCTAGAGGGAAATTTTGCCTTGGTAGGCCATCATTTGGTATTAGAGGAACTAGAAAAAAGGTCTGTGTATGTAACGTGTAGAAAATATGCCACCCAAAAGAGGAGCATATTTTGGCATAGGTCAAGGAATACCTGTATCAAATGCAGTACTTCTTTAAGAAATCAAAGATTTGAATACACTAATGGAACCAATGGAAACTACTCAAAGGAGAGAACCAGATGAGGCAAATGTTAGTATCAAGGAAGAAACTTTTGATGAAGAAGTAGAGGAGGACACCGAATAAAACAAAGTTATCGAAATGTTGATAAAGTACGTTTGTAGACTGAAGGTGGAAGTAGCTATGTATGAGCAGAATTTGAATGTAGAGGAATTAATGGAATAAATAATCTCATTAGATAAATACTTTGATTTTGATGAGGTTTAAGGAAAGAGGAAAGTAAAATTTGCAGCAATAAGGCTAAAGGGACATGCAGCTTTATGGTGGGATGAGTTGTAGGCATCTAGATAAAGTAAAGGTAATTCTAAGATAAACAACTAGGCATCAAATTGGTCTCTTCAAACAACTACAAAATTTAACACAAAAGGGGATGACAATCAAAAAATACAATTAAGAATTTAATAAGTTAAATATAAGAGCTAGACATACTGAAGATAATGTGGAGAAAGTATCCAGATATATAAATGGTTGAAGCTATCACATACATGATGAAATTATCTTGTTAAACCTGCAAACTATTGAGGATGATTACTAGGCAACCTTGAAGGTAGATGAAAAGATCGTAAGGAAATAGAATCAAAGATATAGAGGAAAGGGTCGAAAAGGAGGAAGAGGATCTTCTAAACAAAGATTTTAGACTTCTCAGAATGAAACAACAGGCTCTAACAATCAACCAATATAGAGAGGAGATTTTGGTGGAAGAATATATGGAACCATAGGAAGAGTTTGAGGAAGATAAATATAGTGCTACACGTGGCAAATTTGGACGCATTTCATGGGACTGTCCTAAAAACAAGCCAACAAATAAGAGGAATGTGAATATAACAGAGGAAAAGGAGGAAAGCCCTCATGTCATAGGGAAGGAAGAACCACTTGATGTCGGAAAGTCTTTGTTACTAAAAAGAGTGTTTCTTAAGGTAGAAAAGGAAGTAAATGAACCAAATCAATGAAAGCATTTGTTTAGGATTGTGTGCAATTCTAAAGGGAAATTTTACAAGGTTGTGATTGAAAATAGAAGTACTAATGATATTTTCTCCACAAAGATTGTATAGAATTTCGGGATGGTGAAAATGGTAAACCCTACTCCTTATATAGTGTCCTCGTTGTAGAAGGGACATCAAATCTTGGTGACAGAGAAATGCAAGGTGGAGATTCAGATAGGTGCATAAAAGATGTTGTATTTTGTGATGTGATACCAATGGATATTTGCTCTGTGTTGTTGGGAAGAAATTTACAGTATGTCAGCAAGGCCATTCATGATGGTAGAAGGAATATGTATTCCTTAGAAAAGGATGGACAAATGCACATATTGATGCCTCTGAAATATGAAACAATCAAAGAGGAACCTAGAACCAAATTTTTACTTATTAGTGGAAAATAATTCCTGCGTGATGTCAAAAGGGAAGATGAACTATAGATTTTTGTCATAGTAAAGCTAAAGGTAATTTTGACTTCAACCAATTTATATGATCTTCCTGTTGATATTATAAATAGTTTCAATGATTATGTTGACATTATTGTGGTCAATTTTTGAAATGCTTTACCCCCAGTTAAAGGTACCAACCATCATATAGACTTTATTCCTACTGCAAGGTAACCTAGTAAAGAAACTTATAGATTAATTCCTCAGGAAAATGAATAAATTAAAAGAAATTTACATGAATTATCAGACAAAGTGTTAATAAGATCAAGTCTAAATTTGTGTGTAGTACCAGTGGTTCTTATTCCAAACAAGGGTGGTGAATGCCACATGTGCATCGATTCCAGAGTGATAAATAATATCACTATCGGGTATAGATTTTTCCTCCCATGTATGGATGATTTGGTGGATTTTTTGAGTGGTTCAAAATATTTTTCTAAGATTGATTTGAAGAGTGGATACCATCAAATAAGAATTAGAAAGGGTGACAAATGGAAGATTTGCTTCAAAACAAATAATAGGTTATATGAATGGTTGTTGATGCCTTTTGGGCCCATGAATGCACCAAGCACTTTCATGAGGTTAATGAATGAAGTATTAAAGTAAATTATGGGGAATTTTGTAATAGTGTATCTTGATGATATTCTAATTTTAATTTAGAGCAAGGAAGAAAATTTTGAACATCTCAAGATGGTATTGAGTATGTTACCAAAATAGAATTTGTTTATAAACTTCAAGAAATGTAGTTTCATGAAAATGGGGATGGTATACCTGGGGTTCATAATTTAGGAAGAAGGGTTGAAGATGGATCCAGAGAAGATATAAGCAATTTTAAATTTGACAACTCCAAGGAGTGTATTTAAGGTAAGGAGCTTTTGTGGTATTGCAAGTTTTTATAGGAAGTTTATAAGAAGTTTCAGTCAAATCGGTGCACCTATCATAGAAAATATAAGATGGAGAAAGAAAAAATTTCAATGGACAAAGGCCACAGATGAAAAATTTAAGCTACTGAAAAAAAAATATCACTGGGAGATTTGTTTTTCCCTTACCTAGTTTTGACAAAAAGTTTCAAGTAAAAACTGATGCTAGTGGGACAACAATTGGAGCCTTGTTGAGTTAAGAACATAGAATTATAACTTATTTCAGCATGAAATTGAATGAGGGTAAATAAAATTATTTATCATATGAAAAATAATTTTATGTTATTGTGAAAGCACTCAACAAATGGAGACATTATTTGCTTCCTAGAGAATGTTTTCTATACTCCACCAATCATGCACTATATTCTATAAGTAATCGACCAAAATTGAGTCAAGAGCATGGAAAATGGGTGAAATTTCTGTAAAGTTTGACCTTTGTAATCAAACACATGAGTGGAAAATCAAATAAAGTTATTGATGCTTTGAGAAGAATGAATTTGTTTTTCTAGAAGCTGCAAGATGGAACGGTGAGATTTGAAGAAATGATTGACATGTAACAGGAGGATGTAGACTTTAAAGACATATATGCAACTGTTAAAAATCTGGTTGTTCACAATAGAAGCCAATGGTTGGATAACATGCTACAAGAAGGCATGTTTTTCAAAATTAATAAACTATGCATACGTGAGTGTTGAATGGGAGAGAATATGATAAAAGAAAAGCGTAGTGGTGGAATGTATGGACACTTTCGACAAGATGAAACATTTTGCGAGGTAAATGGTTTCTATTTTTGGCCTAGAATGCAAACTAATGTAAAGAAATTTGTTGAGAAGTGCAGGATTTGTCAGCATGAAAAAAGCAAGAAGTTGGAACACTGGATTATATGATCCATTACCAATTCCAAACAGGCCATGGGATGCAGTCAGAATAGATTTTGTTTTGGGTTTTCCTAAAACGCAAAGAGGAAATGATTCCATCTATGTTGTAATAGATAGATTTTCTAAAATGGCTCATTTTATTGCTTGTGAGAGAAATAATGATGCAACACATATTACATATTTATACTCCTACAGAGAATAAAAAGCAGAAGCAATAAAATATTGTGTTAATGGGGAAATTTTGACTTTAAAGTGGGAGGAACAATTGCCAAAAACAACACAAAGGGAAGTGGAAGCAGTTTTGGATAAGAGAGTGATGAGAAAAACCAAAGGAAAAACTTATTATTAGTATTTGATTAAATGGAAGGGAGAACCAGTAGAAGATGCCAATTGAATGGAAATAACTAAGTGCAGAAGTATCATATTGATCCTGATGCGTTGATGGACTATTCTCTTCTTCCCCAAGAGTTTGATGTAGGAGCATAAAAATATATCGATTCACTTTTACCTAACGAGTCAAAATCATTTACCAAACAGGGTTGGTCCTCTTAATTTTTTTTAACTATTTGTTTGTAATAAGTAGCTCAGATTGCCAAGTTGGAAATGAACGGATTGAATTTTTTAGCATAGGTGTTTTATAGTCCAATTAATTAGAAATTTATTTGTTAGAGGATTTGAACGATATATGGTTGTTAAATCACTCCGAATAAGGAAAGTGAGTATAAAAAAATGGGTAGGGCCTTGGCAAAACCGAGATTCAATGTAACTTAGGAGATTAAGGGAAAGAGTTAATTATGAGTTTTAGCTTTTTTAAATACGTAGTTACTTTTAAAAAAATTATTTGTATCTAGCATCTCTCTACATTGATGAAGAAATGTATAAGTTTGGTTTTCGGTGTTTATTTTCGATTTTGGTTGTTAGATTTTCATGTATGTTTTAGCCACCAATATAGATCTAACATGAGTAGGGTGCAGATGGGACGTATCGATTCCAAGGAATCAAATTAAATTGAGACTAGCGATGACTTTATACAAAATTTGTTTTGGAAAGTGTTGAGATCCATACACACTTTGTAAATAGGAAGATTCCTCGAGGGAAGAAAACATTGTATGTTGAATAAGTTCAAGTGGGACTTTTGTATGCTATTGGGAGCAATACTTTTTGGAGGTTGCATTGAGATAGTCCATTGAAGACGTGGTGATCATACTTTGAACAAACCAAGGGGAATGTATTTTTAATTACAAATCATGATATGTACATAACAGGGGATTGAATCATTCGAGGCCATGGAGTTGTGTAAGTGTGAATCGAAACTAAGCTTTATTGTTTCGTGCATAAAGTTCTAGTATATGTTGAATGGATATGCTTTCAAGAACATTAAGGATGTGTCGTTTCAGAAAAGGGGAGAAACATAAAGTGATACGATCCGAGAGTTTAAGACTATTTACAACCAAAGAGGATTTTTTAACCACATTTAATCTCTCGAGGGAGATTTTTCCTTAGTAGGCCATCACTTTGCATCTATTAAATTGATTAGATGGAATTTTAACTTGGGGTTGTTACAAGATTCAATAACAAGTTACTCGCCATGTTAAGGATATGGAATTTTAACTTGGGGTTGTTACAAGATCCAATAACAAGTTACTCGCCATGTTAAGGATATGTTCCAATCAGAGGTTTCCCCCTTATGGGAAAGTAAGGACTAGAAGACAATTGGACTGCAATAGGATAAGTTCTTATGGGGGTTTGTTATGGAGATCCTAAACCACCAAATATATATAATACATCGACTTATTGATCTAATAATCATTGTACCCTAGGTAGAAAATGTTTGTGAAACAAATATTGTTTTAGAAATTTGACTAATAGCTGCTAGAGATGAACTAGATGGAATTTCCGAAGACCTAGTGGGAAATTTAAGAAAGGAAGGGCTAGTAGGAGCTCCTAAAAATACCCCACTCAGTTACTAACACCCAATAGGTATAAATGGTGCACGAGAAATATATGACTCGTGAGGTATAGTAAACATGGAAGTCATACTTGACTCAAACAATCCACTAATAATAGAAGATGGCGTTTGAATTTGAAATTTAGACTCATTACTGGTTGAAATTGGTGTAAAATATGAAGAAGTGCACAGCAAGGGTACTCTTCTAGTTGGAGAAATCTAAATAGGTCTTGGAGAGCTAAGAAAAGCTTGATGCCATGGGTTTTGTTTTAAACGATATGGAAGATGAATAAGATTAGTTTTTGTAACTCTAGTAATGGGAAGGTTAATAGGACCAAGTTCTTGAGTAATCTCATGTATACTCAACAAACGAGGTGGAAGATTACCTACTTCGATACTTAGCATTACACTTTTTGGTGATGTAACTAGTAAATGGGTAGATACTATACCTAATGAAGGAGAGATATAAGTCAATGGAGTTATTGGGATGATAACTTGTGGTTCTTTAGGTAAAAAAAAATCTGGTTCAGAATTTTTAGGTTCTATTAATTCAGGTTGTAAAATCTCATACTCAATAACTTTAGGTTCATAGTTTTCAATCATTTCAGTTTCTACCTCTTCAGTTTGTAATGTTTCAATTTTTGCATTATTAGGTTCTGTAACAATAGGTGGAAAAAATTCAAACTATGAAATGGGAAATATAAACCCAAAATGAAAACTCAAGCAAAAAATTCACAAAAATCACGAAAAAATAGCTCAAAAATTAAAGGCGTTGATGCTAGAATAATATATATATATATATATGCTAATTTTTCGACATGCTTTAGTAATGGGAGTGAAAATGATTTTTTTTGTGAAAAAAACACTCTAAAAGTGAAAAGTGTTGATGCTGGAGTACCCCATTTTTTTTTCACGATAGATTTTCAACATTTTGAAACAATGGTTGAAAAGTGAAAATATCATGACTCCCAAAAACCTTAAAGCTTCAAAAGAAAAATGAAAAAAAAAAATTACAAATAAAAATAAAAATTAAAATGATGAAAAAAACAAAAGTTAATAATAATAATAACAAATAAATAAAAATTAGAATAATGAAAAGAAACAAAAGTTAAAAATAAGAATATAGAGTAAATAAAAATACATATTAAAAAAAACAAAACATAAAATTAAATAAATCCCGAAAACATCTCTTTTATAAAAATATATATAGAAAAAAAAAGAAAGAGTAAAACTAAAAAAGGTAAAATCTAAAAGAAAAATTATATATATATATATATATATATATATATATATATATATTCAAAAAACATAATTAAAGGAAAAAAAAAAAAATCAACCACAAAAATAAATAAATAAATATTAGATTTAAAAAAATCAATTATATATATATATATATATATATATATATATATATATATATATATATTAAAAACAAAATTAAACAACTTTAAAAAAAAAACATAAAAGAAAACAAAAATAGTTAAATAAAAATAAATTAGAAAAATTAAGAAATAAAAAAATTATCAAAAATTCATTAAAAAAAAACATAAAACCAATTAAAATTAAAATAATAATAATTATTATTCTAAAATAAATAAAATAATTTGGCCCCTCAAGCCCCTGGGCGGGCTGAAGCTGATTTTGAGAATTGACTTGAGCTCAGCCATGAGCCCAAGGGGTTGCTGCCCTAGGCGGGTGGAATTGCGCATCTTTGCCGACTTAGGGCGCCAACCCCTTAGGCCACTCGATGGGCTGAAGTTGATTCTCATAATCGGCATCATCTTGTTGGGAGGCCCGAGGGGCCACTGCCCTGGGTTGGCGGAGTTATCCAACTCCACCTCCCTGGGGTGATTGTCCCTCACGCCCTTGGGTCGGCTCAATTGATTTTGAGAATAGGCTTGAGCCTTGTCAGGGGCGCAAAGGGCTGAATATTATTATTATTATTATTATTATTATTATTATTATTATTATTATTATTATTCATCCTAAAATATTTAGTTTTTAAGGCTATTCCAGTTTTTTTTCTTTCTAATGTTTTTTTATAATGAAAGTTTTAATTTTTTTTCCAAAGTTAAAAAAATTAATATTAATATCTTACGGTTATTACTTCCTTTATATTTTAAAAAACTTTAATATATATATATATATATATATATATATATATATATATATATATATAAAAAGTAAAAATAACACATTAAATAAAAATAATAGACCTTATAATTTTTTTTTAAATGAGGTGATTCAAAAAATAATAATAATAAACAAACATTTAAAAATAATAATAAAAACCATAAACCTAAAAAATAAATCTAAAATACAAATACAATTAATATATATATAAATAACATTAAAAGTAGAACAATAATTAAAAAACAATTAAAAATTAATAATAATAAAGAATATTGAAAAATTAAATTAAAAAAATGAAAAAGAGTAAAAATAACTTAAAAAAAAAAGTAAAAAAACAAAAATTGAAAAAAAAAACAATAAAAAAAGCATGTATAATTAAGAAAATAAAATAAAAAAATTATATATATATATATATATATAACCAAAAAAAATATTATAAAAACAAATTTCAAAAAAAAACATTTCGGCTCCTCTCCTGTGGCTTAAAGGGCCTCCACTCTGAGAATCAATTTCAGCCCACTTGGTGGCTTGAAGTGACTCCTCCTTGGGCTAGTGGGGCTTTCACAGCTTTACCAACCCAGGGAAAAGGCCCCTCGGCCCACCCGACGGGGTGAAGCATAGCTGGGTGGCCCGATGGGCCTCCGCCCTGGGCTAGAGGAGCTCCATAGTTTTATAATCCTAGGGCGGAGGCTGCATGGGCTGCCTGACCATGGCCTTCAGCCTAACGAGTGGTGCAACGTGCCTTTGCCCTAGGTTGGTGAAGCTGCACGACTCTCCTAACCAAGGGCAGAGGCTCCTTTTACCACCCAGCTGGCTGAAGCCCACGATCGGGTGGCCTGAGGGGCCTCCGTCGTGTAGTGGCATAACTATTCAGATTTTTCATCCTAGGGTGGAGGCCCCTTAGGGCACACATCAGGCTGAAAGTTGATTCTCAAAATCGGCTTTCATCTCACCCAATGGCCCTAGGCGCTGAAATTTTATTTATTTATTTGTTCTTTAATAATTTTTTTAATAATTTAAATATTTATATTCAATTTTTTACTTTAATATATATATATATATATATATATATATATATATATATATATATATATATATATATATATATATATATATATATATATATATATAATTGTTTAACTTTTTAAATTTCTTTTTTATTATTTTAATTGTCTTTCATTTTTGAAATTTTTTATCTTTCTTTTTTTTTAATTGTATTTTTATTTTTGATAGCATAAATTTGTATGTCTATCTTCTTCTTTTTCCAAATGTCATTATTTTTTATATAAATTTCATAAAATTTGTTATTTTTTTTATTTTTTTTTTATTCAAAATTCCTATAAATTTTTATTTCAGATTTATGGGATTGCTAGCTTATAGTAATAGACATTCTGGATCCATCCCACTCATGTTTATTTAGAATCGACTTTCCAAACCATTCACTGTGGTTCGTGATCAGAGTATATATATATATATATATATATAACAAATCCACCTTAGTTTTTAATAAATAGGGAGATGGTTTTTAGTGTTTTATTTAAGGTGTTATTTTTAGAAAAAAAAAATGTACTAAAACACACATGTTTTTAATTATATGTATATGCAAAATATTGATATTTTTGTTGAGTTTTTAAAATTATTATTGTTTGGTGACAGTTATTTTATATGTATTGAAATATTAATTAATGATATAAAAATATAAAATAAATCATAACTTCAATATATTATATAATTTTTTTTTTTAATTTTGGAAAAAAAATTCATTATCAAAAAAAAATTGCAAAGGAAAATGAAAAACAAAAAACTAGACAACCTGGAAAATGGTTAAATAATCAACATTTACAAAAAAATAAAAAAAGTACTTAGGACATAAGAAAATTTAAAGTGCTAAAACTATGCCTTGAGAAAATGTTAATGTTTTTCAAAATCTACCTTAAAATCATCAACTAAGAAAAACTCCACACTTCATACATTAGAAAATTTAAAGTTTCAAAAGCCCTCTAAAAAAGGGGTTGATGATGCATCAACACTTTTCAAAATTAGAATGAAAATGACTAACATTTAGAAAAAATGTTTTTACTTGATACATAAAAAAACTTAAAATTTCAAAAATATGCTAAGAAAATGGTGTATTTTGAAATAACACTTTTCAAAATCAGATGATTTTTTGCTACATCAAAAAAAGGTGTATTATCAATTAACACTTCTCAAAATCAGATGATTTTTTGCTACGTCAAAATAAAAGGTGTATTATGAATCAACAATTTTCAAAATTAGATGATATTTTTCTACCTCAAAAAAGTGGGTACTCATTTCAGTTCCCATTTCAATGTTTATGTTTCTTGGAGATGACTAAGGTTGTTTTGATGTTGTAGATTCTATAGTTTTAATTGTTCTAGTTTATTATTGTTCAATTTAGTAGGTGTAAATATAGGGGGTAACCTTGCATTCTACAATAACAATGAGGTAAATGTGCCACAATGAATTTTTATTAAGAGTTTAAACAATATTTAATATTTCAAATTCACAATTCCCACATAAGGAGTCACTAAAATGTAAAACAAACACAATAACACAGAGTAAGAAATGTAAGGAGTCAAACCATGAAAACAACCATTTCACAGTGAAATCACTAATTGGTGATGGAATCGAACATCATATAGATTGATGTGAAAATTTGTTGGAGATAGAATGGGTGGAACGAGATACACTAACAACCTGCTTAGTTGTCACAACCTGGTGTGAGTAACATCACATATAATACCATGTTGACAGAAGTACCCTCCAAGACGGCCAAAGTGAGTATAGCTAACCTCTATTCCAAGTACCACATGTACTTATTCCCCATTGTTACCTCGGGTAAAAGCCCTAATATTATGTAACTAAGGTTACCACATACAAAAACCTGCCTTGGGGTAGTAGTCATAGGTTGGATATACATTGAAGGTACCGAAAAAAATCTCAATCCCCTTGAAAGATCACTCGTACTGAGGTAGTCCTTTCGAGTGATTCAAAAGTACCATTCCATATAATTTTTAATGTGTTTAGATCATGCTATCATAACCAGTCAAGTAGGGTTGATCATTTCACTAGGTTGAATATGACCACATGCTTAACTCCCACGTAAGAGTTTCTTAGAGACAAATTGTGCGAAATGGATTTTATCCCTATGAAAAGCTTCTATTGTTCATTTCCAACATTGGAGAATTAAATTTCACTCATATTCCAAAGTCATATAGTTGATGTAATGTAGGTGTGACCATGATAGGAAGATAGAGATGTCTAATTGATTTTATTGACATTTCTTTTAGTTTCATATTTACTCAATAGATTCAGATATGAAATTGATGGCGTGATGAGCTGAATTAAAATTAAATGTAGTCAAATATGAGAATGTAATTTGCCCAATTAAATAAACCTCTACCTAAAGAAGGGAGAGATTTTTCATTCATTTCCCTAAGATGCAAAACTCTATTTTCCACAACATGTTTTATTCCAAAATCAAGTTCAAAAACACTTCATTCAAAACACCATAACAAGTATTTTATGCTGCAAGGATATATATTTTCTTTTATATATAGAATGAATTATATCAGAATCCAACCAATTTGTCCTAACAAACAAATGAACTCAAGAAAAGTTTCCGTTTTTTTTGTTGTTTTGAAAAACACTATGTTATGTAAAGGAATACAAACTCTTTACTAAAATATAAGAACAATACTTTGAAGTATTCATTGAAAAGGTATCTATTAAAGGTAAAGGAGTGATTTTTGTTTATACTAGAAATGGTGAAAGAAGAAAAATTGATGATGTATATTATGTACCTAGTTTAAAAGGAAATTTGTTCAGGATTGGACAACTAAAAGAGAAGAGGTAGAAAGTGTTATTCATGAATAAAGCATGTAGAATCATTGATAAATATCTCAGTAAGTTGTTGATAGCAAGGGAAAAGATGAAAAATATTGGGATGTTTCGAATTATAATGAGAAATGAATTTTTGCTCTCCTTGAATGCTTGTAAATCTAATAATTTTGATGACTTGTGGTTATGGAATTCAAGATATGCTCATTTATATTTTGGTGGTAAAGATTTGATGTAGATGAAATAGATGGTCAAAATATTACCCAATATTCACCAAAAAATAGGCACGTGTGAAAGTTTTATGCCTCCAAAGCATCACGGAGAAAAATTTTTATCTCGAGTTTCATATAGGGTGAATGCTCCACTAGAGATTGTACACATATATTTTGTGGACCTATGAAAGCAACTTATTTTGCTAGTAATGTTTATATTTTACCTTTTATTGATGACGCGAGTAGAAAAAATTATGTTTCTCTTCTAAAACAAAAATCTAAAGTATTTTTTGAATTTAAAATATTTAAAGATATGGTTGAAAAGGAATTTGAAAAAAATATTAAAATTTTAATATGACACAGAGGTCGTCAATCTATGATAAATGATTTCACTGATTTTCTTCATATTCATGCAATGAAGAGACAATTCACTGCACGTTATACTCCATAGACAAATGGAGTGGTTGAAAGGAAAAATCGAACCATTTTGAATATGGATTGAAGTATGATTAAGGAAAAGAATCTACCAAATATTAGGGAGAAGTAGTAGGTTTTGATATTTAAATTCATAATAGTAGTTGGACTAAGAGCATGAAGGACCAAGTTCCCAAAAATCTTGGAGTGGTAAGAGTTTTAATATATCTCATTTAAGAAATTTTCGATGTGTTTATTATTTTCATGCACCTAAAGGGTGGACAAAGATATTATATGAAAAAGGTGTGAAGTGTACATTTATTGGATACAATGAAAATTCTAAAGCATATAGACTCTATAATCCCATCACCAAGAAATATATTAGCAGTCGAGATGTTGAGTTGGAGGAAGAAGTTTTGGATGGAAGCATAGATAAATATGTTGTAGAGGGAGATATATTATCTCATGGATATGATGATGAAAATGAGAAAGAAGTAGAAGGTTGATAATTGATTCACTATACAACTAGTACAAGCACATCAATAAGTAAATCACTAAGAGTCATCACATTATAGTTTAGAAAACTAATAAATCGAGAAAATGGCAAACCATAACGTGATAGTGGACACCAAACAACAAGATCAGAGGTAAGTAATGCATCTAATCCTAGATCAACTACTTTGAAGAGCATAATTAAAGGTTATAATACTATAAGTTTAAAATAATTTTATGAGCATAATGATGAAATAGACGAAGTTTCAAATTTTGCATTAATTTCATATGATCCTCTAAAATTTGATGAAGTTGTTAAAGAAGATATTTTGATAAAAAATATGGAAGAGGATATTTATGCTATATTATAAATAAGTAATACTTTAGAGCTTTTAGATATGCCTAGAGGTAAAAATAATATTGGTGTTAAATGTATTTAGAAAACTAAATTTAATGTTGAAGGTGAAATTGAGAAACATAAAGCAAGACTTGTAGCTCGAGGGGTTCCGTTAGAAACCTGGTATTGATTATAATGAAACATTTGCAGTTGTTTCTAGACTTGCATAGTAAGGACATCATTAGATATTTTTGCACAAAATAAATAAAAAAATATATCAATTGGGTGTGAGATGTGCATTATTAAATGGTTTTTTTTGGAAGAGGTGCATTATGTGAAACACCCTCAAGGATATTAAATTGGTGGAAAAGAAGATAAATTTACAAATTAAACAAAACCTTAAGGCTTATATGGATTAAAACAAGCACCTAGAGTATGTTATAGTACAATTGATGAATATTTAAGTTACAATGGATTTATCAAGAGTTCAATTGAGCCAACTTTGTATTCAAGGGTAAACTAGCAAGGTAAAATTTTGATTGTGTGCCTATATGTTCATGATTTTATTTTCACTCAAGATATTTCAATCCATTATTTGAAGACATGCATGAAAAAATACTTTGAGATGATTGATTTAGAGTTAATTAAATAAATTGTTGGTGTTGAAGTAGCTCAATTTAAATATTTTATTTTTATTTTTCAATACAAGTATGAGAAGGATATGTTGAAAAGGTTCATGATGGAGAATTTTATGTTAGTTGTAACTCCAATAGTAATTAGTACAAAACCTAGTAAGAAGGATGAAGGTTCAAATGTTGATGCAAACCTATATAAGAAAGTGGTTGCAAGTCTTATGTATTTTAGTGCAACAAGAACTAATATAATATTTTTCGTAAGTTTAATTTCCATATTCATGGAGTTTTTAAAAATTACCCATTGGTTAGATGGAAAAATGATTCTAAGATATTTTGATAGAAAAATAAATTATCATATATTTTATACATCATATTCATATTTTAAACTAACTAGACACATAAAAAGTGATTTTACACGAAATATAGATGATATGAAGAGTATATATGGGTATGTGTTTAGTTTGGGATTAGATGTAGTAGCACAGACATCAAAGAAGCAATCCATTTGACATTATCATATGTTGAGGGAGATTATGTTGTAATAACATCATACGTTGAGGGATATTATGTTTTAATAACATCAATGACATATCAAATTGTTTGTATGACAAGAATTTTGATTGAGTTGTCACATTGATGAAAGGAATGAACTTGTAATTTCTATGATAAGAAATATATCCTTGCATTATCAAGAAATATTATTTTCCATAAGAAGAGTAAGCATATTGATACAAAGTATAAATTCATTTGTGAATTAGTAATAATAATAAAATGTGTATGGAATTTTGTAACAAAAAAAACGAATTTGCAAATATATTTACAAAACCTTTATGAAAAAAATTATTTGAAACTCATAGGGAAACTATAGGAGTATGCATGATCTAACAAATTTTTGATGTAATAGAAAGTTTTTGTTATTTTTTGAAATAATTAAGGGGAAGAATTACAGAGATAATTATTTCACACGAGTGCCACGCTATCTTCCATCCACTCCAGTCTCTTCCACTCCCTCAGAGACACCACCTTAGCTTGCTCATATTTGAAATGGAAACATAGTTTGGGTTCATCAAAACTTGAAGAAACTAAAAAAAAAAATTCAAAATTTTTGTAACTAACTCAATTATGTGGATATCCAACTCTCAGTATAGAAATGTGTTTGTAATTTGGTAGCTATAGTTGTGGTTTCTTCTTTTGTTATTGTGCTTTGTGTCTCTTATTATTATTGACTATGTGGGAAATAACAAATATAATTATAAGGTTTAGATTGTGTACTATCAACCAAATTATAATCAATGGACACCACTACTATAATAAATCCTTAATAATGTTAAAATTTTGAACCGATGCACAATTTGTTGGCAAATCTCTTCAACATTTGTTTATCGACATCATGCTTTCCCCTGTTTCTCAAATAATCTATTGGTTCTCACGTTTTCTGATTTCTATTTTGAGGACACTAATATTTTAATTTGCCAATATTTGCTGATACAATAGACTCCTTAGTTTCTTAGTAAGTTTAGGTGTTCCTAGCTTTGGATTCTATTTCATATTTACCATTCACTTGGCGTGACAATGAATTTTCAATAAATTATGGAATAATCAGTGAGCCCACCTACCAATAAACAGATTGGCTAAGAGCTATATACATCATAGGATTAAAGTAACAAATAAATTCTCCAAATTATTCTTAATGAAACCAAAATTGCTAATGAGCCCCGGTAGAAAAAGATATATTATGTAAATGTAGCATGGTAACAAGATGCAATATCTTATAACAACATATATTAACTGAATTATTGATTTCTTGATAAATAAAAAAGCTACAAAACAAGCCTCATATTTTTCTTTTGCATCATCCATACTAATATTTATATTTTCCTCTGTCTTTTTATCTACTTTTAGGAGGGTCCCATTAAGAAAAAAGGAAAATAAATCCATGTTGTAATTCTATAGGAATCCCAAGGGTCTTTTTCAGTTAGGTACTTAGGAAGTTAGGAGGTTAGTAGTTAGTGATAACTAATTTCTAAACTAATTTCTGAAGTATAAATGTAATCCAATTCAATGAATGAGATATATAAATCACATGTTTATTATTTAACAGTGGTATCAGAGCTCTTAAGATCCGAGGAGGATGGTGGCAACGTTGATGTTAAGGGAGTAGTAGATTGTTTTCAACATATGATAACACTTCCAGTGGAGTTTGTTTGCCAGCATTTACCTTTACTGCGTTTGCACCATGTGATTTAAAAAAACCCTCATGTCATGTTGTAGTGTTGTGGCAGATTAAAAAAAAAGACTGCCAAATAATTTTACTTTGTTGCATTCATCATTTGATTAGAGGGGGAATTGAGAAATCTGAGTGCAATTTGACTATTGCGTTCATTGTGGACTGTTAGGAGCATATTTTTTTTTGTTGGGAAAAAAATTCAAATTGTTTTGCTAGCATCAGTTTTGGTGATGATCAGTAAGTTACAAACATAATTTTTTTTTTAAGGGAAATTTGTGCCTTGTTGAGATTAAAAAAAAAGTGAAAACATCTTAATATTCAAAGTTAAAAATAGTTTTTGTAAGAGAAATGTGTGCCTGCTTTTGGTTAAAGAGAGAAGGAGGAGTTTTTTAAATCTCTACCAGTGATTAAAAAAGTTTTTGTGCTTGAATCAAAATTTTTTAAACACAAAATTTTGTGCATGTGAGAGAAATATCTATCAGTGATTACAAGAGTTTTTTTTGTTGTTGAATTTGAATTTTTTAAAGATAAAATTTCGTGCATGTGATCAAAATTAGTTTTTTGGTAGTCAAAACATGAACTCCCTAGTATCCTTAATTGAGTTTGTCCTTTCTAGAAAGGAAAATTACAAGGACTGGTTTAGGAAAGTTGAAAATACTCTTATCTTTAATGATTTATGGGATGGGAGTCTGTGAAGGATAAGGAGAAAATGCATAGGTGTAGCCTGATGATCAGAAAAAACTCGCAATCTGGAAAAGTAAGAATAGGGTGACCTTTTCCTTAATATCCACTTCAGTCTTAGAAGAGGTAAGCAGATACATTAATCATAGTAAAATAGCTTATGATGCCATAAAATAACTAAAAGAGCTTTATGATTCACATTCTGAATTGGATATAATTTAGTTATTGTTAAAGTTATTTAATCTGGAAATGACACATAACAAACCTTTAAAACTTTCCTCTCAAATTAAATCCATCAATCATGAAATTGAATGTAAGAGAGTTAAATTTGATTTTTCGCTTACTTCCTTTATAAAAGCTCTTTACCCTAGTTATTCATGCTACTTGGAATCTCTCCAAGCTAGTGGGAAATTAAAAGATATAGATTTTGACAAGTTAGTAGGGAAAATTTCAGAAAGAGAGAAGGCTTTTGGCAAGAAATAAACATCACATATTTCTAATGCCAAAACCCTATGTGTTTCTCAAAAGGAGAAAATACCTCATGGGGAATCTTTCAAAAATACTAGAGGTAATAGAGGTCAAGGTAGGAAGAATTTTAGAGGCAGGGGGGGTAGAAATATTCAGGGAGATAGATAGTAGAATGAAAAACAAAGAAATGTTTCTAATAAACCAGCTTTAAAATGTTTTAGATGTGGTAAACTCGAACATAATGCAACAAATTGAAAAATTCCCTAGGATAAAATTAATGAAAAAATAGAAAATTTTCTTGAAAAGAAAGATCATATAATTCCAAATAGAGGGCAGTCTTCTGAGAATGCACATTATGTTGTCGCACATTGTAATTTCCACATAGAATATTTTCTTAGTACTTATTTTTCTCCATGGTATGATAGTTGGGTTGTAGACACAGGTGCAACATGTCAGATGACCTTTTGAAGAGATTTTTTTGTCAATTCAATGATAATATTGATGGAGTAGTGTATTTTGCTAATAAGTCCCAAATCAAACCATCAGGGATTGGTTCAATTCAGTTAAAAATTCCTGGACTTCCAAATTATATTTTGAATGATGTTCTTTACATTCCACAATTCCAAAGAATTTTTTTATCTCTTATATAAATAAGAAAACAGGGACATTCCATTCACATATTTGATGGTAAAGTAGAAATTAAAAGAGAAGCTGACAATAAAAATATAATGTCTTGTGTGGAAGAAGATAAATTATTGAATTTGCATGGTATGTCATCCGTTGCATTGAAGAAAACTTATTTGGTTCAACAAAATGATACTTTTTCATCTTATTTATTTTGGGAACTATTGGGATTAAGGGACTTCCAATAGTTCCCAAAAAAATTACCCCATGTAATAATTGTATATTGGGCAAGAATCACAAACAGTCTTTTCAAAATTCTAAGTCTAGAGCTACAAGAAAATTAAGTCTCATACGCTCTGATTTATGTGGTCCAATGGTTGTACCAACTGCAAGTGGAAATAAATACATACTTTTACTGATGATTATTAGAGGACGTGTCAGGTTTATCTCCTTACACAAAATTCACAAGTTTTTGATCTGTTTAAGAAATTTCATCTCTTCATAACAAATGAAGTACAACTTACTATTGGTACTATAAGGAGTGATAATGGAGGAGAATATAAGTCATATGCTTTTGAAACATATTTGCAAGAGAATGGCATCAAACACCAGGCCACAATACCATATAATCCATAACATAATGATGTTGTTGAAAGAATGAATCGAACATTTCTTAATATGATAAGGTCAATGATATTTTTTAAGAATCTAAAATTAATGTTTTGGGGAGAAGCCATGCTCTGTGTGGCATACATTTTAAATCGGTGCCCTTCCTCTATCACTAACAACAAAACTCCATATGAAATGTGGTATACTCATCTTCCTGCTATTAAACATTTCTGAATTTTCGGTTCTCAATGTTATGCTTTGATCCCTAAACATCAGAGGAATAAGCTGAGTGAACGAAGAAAAGAACGCATATCTTTACGGTATTCCATGACTTCTAAGGCATGTTGATTATATCATGAAGAGAAAAAAAAAATTATTTTATCAAGAGATGTATTTTTTCTTGAAACTGATAAAGATTCTCTCACTATTGATAGACAACTCAATCAGATAGAAAATTTTGTGCCTCAAAAGTTTTATTATGAATCCAATAATATACTTCCCCATCCTGAAGGGGTGATTCCTATATTAGATCAGTCTATGGAGTTTCTTTCTCTCAATGATGAGAAATTGGTTGATGATGATAATTTCGTTGTTGCTGATGAGGAATTAACTGATGCAAGTGTTTCTATAGAAACAATGATAGAAATGGAAAGAACTGAGCTAGATGAAGAAGATGAGAAACTTCCTAGACAACCTTTGTGAAGGTCAACTCATATTCAAAAATTTCCAAAGAAATGTGATGAGTTTATGGCTGGAAGTTCCTCAAGTAACTATTCTCATTGTGAATTTAATTTTTCTATGGATTGTGAACCTACTTGCTTTGAAGAAGCTATTAGTTATGAATAGTGGAAAGATGCTATGCAAAACGAATATGATGCTCTGATAAAAAATGGCACATGGAGGCTGGTGGATCCTCCTGCTGGCATCAAACCTATTGGTTGCAAATCGATTTATCCAACTAAGTTTAAAGATGATGGTTCGTTAGACAAGTACAAAGCAAGACTTGTAGTGAAGGGATATGCACAGAAAGAGGGTATCGACTATACAGAGACTTTTGATCCCATAGTTAAATGGGCACTATTAGATCTTTGTTTTCTATTATAGCTTTGAAATAAAGGAAAATTCATGATATGGATGTCAAAACAACCTTTTTAAATGGATATTTGAAAGAATATGTTTACATGTTTCAGCTAGAAGGTTTTTCCGTTAAAGGGAAATAACAAAAGTTGCAAATTAATGAAGTCTTTGTATGGCTTGAAACAAGTGACATGAGCATTGTATGACAAGCTAATTGAACATATTCTTAATTCAAACTATAAACATTTTGAGCTAGATGATGGAACTCTTTTCGTTAAGAAAGTTGGAAGATCAGTTGTATATCTAGTTGTATATGTTGATGATTTGATGATCACACGAAACAATGATGAATACAAATCATCTATAAAGAAGGAATTGAAAAATGTTTTTGATATGACAGATTTAGGTCTACTTCATTATTATCTTGGAAATGAATTTGATCAAAAACCACAACATATTTTCATCTCTCAGAAGAAATATGTTGATAAATTATTGAACAGATATACTATGAAGGAATTTAATCTTGTTGCTACTCCAATGAAGCATAATTTGAAACTCACTTCCAAAGAAGGAAAGTCATTTGAATATCCAAAAAAGTACACGAAACTTGTTGGAAGATTGATTTATTTGTCTATTACTTGTCTTGATATAACCTTTGTTGTGGAAATACTTTCCAAGTTTATGCATCATCCTTGTAAGGGGCATTGTTTAGTAGTGAAAAGAGTTTTGAAGAATTTAAAAGTAACTCAAACTTATGGCATCAAATATTCAAAAATTTTAGACTTCCATCTTGCTGGTTATTTAGATTTATATTTTTATGGAGATAAAGAAAATGGATTCTCAACTTCCGGATATTTGATGAATCTTGGATCAACATCTATCAATTGGAGATAATGCAAGCAATATGTTCTTACTGATTCTACCACCAAAGTCGAATATGTTGTAGCAGCTCAAGCCAGTAAAGAAATCATTTGGCTTTGAAAAATACTCGAAGATTTGCAGGAGAAACAAAGAGCTTCAACTCCTCGATTTGTCGACAAATGTTCTGCAATACAGTTGGCTAGGAATCCAAAGTTTTGTGATTGAACCAAACATATCGACACCAAATATCATTTTATTCGACATCATATAGAGGCCAAAAAAATTCATCTAACACATTTTCCAACTTCTGAACAAATTTCAAATATTTTTACCAAAGTATTAGGGCATGAAAAGTTCAAAAAATTTAGGTCTTTACTTGATATGTCAGATGTCCCTTCGAATTACGGGGGAAAATAGTATAATTCTATTGGAATCATAAGGGTCTTGTTCAGTTAGGTAGTTAGGAAGTTAGGAAGTTAGCATTTAGTGATAACTAATTTCTGAAGTATAAATGTAATCCAATTCAATGAATGAGATATAAAAATCACATGTTTATTATTTAACAATACATGCTATTTATGAAAAAAAATACACCAAAGAATTTAACCATTAGAATCTATAGAGACAGAGTTGCATCAAAACTGTAAACATTCTTCTAGGAAAAAAATTAAGATGAATGTAGGGACTGTAAGAAAAGAGTTCGAGATAAATTCATAGGAAAAAATAACCAATAAACCATACGACCATTAACCCTCCTAAAATAGATGTTAGAAAGGATGTAAAATATTTTGATGAATCAAGTTGATAGCATGTCCTTTCTGTCATTATTAATAATATGTTTTAAGGAAATGGTTTCTTTATATTATGGTCGATTTCTATTCTGCATAATTTTCTGACATATATAGAGATTTTGGAAGTGGTATTTAATAATTTATGGAGTTTCACAAATGGCTTCAAATACTCTTAAGATATTAAGCATAACACAAAGTTTCAAAGTATAAATGGAACAAATCCATAATGTTTTTCTTAAAGTTACACTAAATATATTAAAAAAAAAACTTCCAACTACCATGTCATTAAGCTCCTTATCAGGATCTTTCATGTACCTATAACTTGAGAACACTCACATGTTTGTGATGCTTTTATATTTTAAAATTCATCCATCCATCATGGGTCCAATTCTTTCAACTCTTTTCCAAGGATTTCCTAAAACACCAATAAATGTCTATAATTTTGTATATTTTAAAATGCAGACATCCATGATAGTTATATTACAAATATGAAACCTTAACTGAATAAAAATCTAAAGTAATTTTGAACACATTTTCGCACCTCCATAGTAATGGAGATGTGTTTACTTCCACCACCTTCAAAGTCATCAGTGACTAAGGAAATGTAATTATCTCGTGTGCCTGAAAATAAATTTATGAGGGGGATATCGAGATGTAAATGTATCCACCTCACTACAAGGATCTAGAAAAACTCATGTAGATGGCTGCAATATATATTTTATTAGTGTTTCTTATCTGTATATATTATTTGATATTGAAGATCTCATGTGTATGAAACTTTAGAAAATAGAATTTATATTTTATATTTACCTTCTTGAGCGTTGTGTCATTTTGAATCATTGGTAGATTATATTTGTACTTTTTCAAAGATAAACATGGTATATGATTCATGAGGATGATACTATTTTTGGGCACTACTTGTTATTGTTCTTTTACTTTAAATATCAAGACTAGGTATGTTTTAAGAAATTACCATATTTTAATTCATTTGCAACTTAATTTATTATTTAAATTAAAGTTTTAAAATCAAAATAAAAGTGAAAAGTGTAGAAATTATACAACATGTATATATATCTTGGATTCACTCAATCTAACAATGTACTAAAGTTAAATACTGAATTTCTTCTACAAATCCTTTGCAGAATTAAAAAACACAATCGTCAAACACATTAAGCAAAAAAGAATCAATTAAACCACAACACAGATAATTTCTCGGGGAAAGCTTGCTGCTCAAAACCCTTCTATCATATATAGTATATTCCACAATGAATCATGAAACAATTACATACATCCTTCTCACAGGAGCCCTCATGTATTCAGCTAATTTCACATTTTCATATGAAAAACTGACCAACACATAGCTAATTCTGAGCCTCTAGATAGCATGCCTTGCTTACAAAGGTCATAAGGAATGCAATCCCTATTCACAAGCAATTATAGCCTTCCTACACTGCACTAGGTATCATGGGCATCCTGTGGTGTTCTAACTACACCTAGGTAGTCTGTTATTATCAAACCTAATAGTTACACTTCCCTTTCACCTAGATCTCAACTGGGTTTCCACTAGAACTGACATGCAGGTTGCTAATAATAGTAAATCCTCACTTGCATGTGAGATAATTGATTGTGAATTAATTAATATTTAATTCAGTTGATCTCTCACTAGTGTATCTTAAGTTACAGCTAGCACAACTATGTTTAACTCACTTAACTAAGTTAAACTGATTACAACCTCCATTACTAATGCAACACTATGCTTCAAACTCTGTTACAACTAGAATTACTCTACATGCCTCACCAACTACCTCTAACTCAAAATCCACTAGCTAACTAAGTTTATCTCACTCATTTAACTATTAAAAGTTATCATTGAGAATATATTATAGCTTATGGTCCATCTTAATTAAGGGATAATTAAAATATACATGCACCAAAAATATCCCTGTGGGTCCCACCCTAGTGCAGGTGCTTAATGCACTAGGCGTGGGTTGCTGAATGTTGTTTCTAGATGCCAATTTCACTATTTCTTGTTGGAAACTTAATCACTCCCTCTCAACAAGAAAGGAATGTCCTTGCATGCGACATGCATCTCAGGCATGCGACATGCAACCTCATGCATGTGACATGCAACCCTTGCATGCAACATGAAACTCATGCATGCAACACTTCACGACTGTTTCTTGCACATGCAACATTTCTCTAGTGTTTCTCACACATGCAACCTTTGCATGCAACACTTCCGAAACTGAATAGCCTCAAAAAAACTAAATCAATATAATTCATCTGTCATCAAAGTATTCTTACTATTGGTACCTACTGCAGATGTCTATTTGGTTTTCTGCGCCGTTAACATCTGAAACCATGCACTCTGCATTGCTGCCAACTTTGATCTACGCTCCAATATCTGACACTGTCGCTTTGATTTCATGTCCTCCTAACATATGACTTCATCGATATAACTGATCCTGCTACTACTTCTCTGTGGGCTCCTCGTAGCCATGTTCGATCCATGAGACCCACCATCTCTAGGATCCTACCCAAATTTCTTCTTGGGATTAATCATGCATGTCGCTGCACCTCACACCTAGAGGTACAACTACATGCACTCCCTCCGCCCATCTGCCTCAAAATATCTCTACTTGAGTGGTTTTTCCCACTCCATGATCCTCCACATGTGGTTGCTCTACATCTTGATGTTCATTCTCACCTGCATGCAAATCCAGCTCCCTTTCAAGGGTCATTTTCATGGCTTTCACACTCTTCCTAATGGTTGGAAGTGTTGAACCCTTAGTTAAACTAAGAGGGGGGTTGAATCAATTTAATTCATTCATGGTATTTGAAAATTTATTTTACACTTATTAATACCTTCATTTCATGATCAACTTAATGTATAAAGGAACAACAATCTCAATAAGTGAGCATCATGCATTAAGCAGATTAAATACAGAATACTAACACATAACCACCATGCACATAGACAAAAAATATAAGTGGAAACCTAAAAGGGATAAAACCACATATTATTATTGTTGTGATGTAAAGGCAAGCTCCAAATCCCTCTCACCACTAATTTTATGTAGGCTCCAACCTATAGGAAGCTACTACCTCAATTATTCAAACTGCAACTTGCAAGGAAGCTCCAACTCCCATCTATTTTCCGCAGGTTACAACCCACAGAAGGCTTCTACCATAGCCAGCTAGAATTGGACATCTATCAAGCTACCACTTCATATGGAAGCACCAAATTCCTCACTCTACAATAAAGTCATTTTTTGATTTACTTGGAAATTGGCTTTGTTTTTATCCTTCTTCACTATTATCCTTCCAACCTTCATATCCTCTTTAAATCATCTATGGAGCTACATAGCTTCTCTATCTTCTCTTTCTTCTTCTTCCACTCTCTAACAACTTTATGCATATGACCATAACATAATTTATAGAGATCACCTCATATTTGTTTACATTCCATATGGGAATATGAAATGAATAGTTATGACTCTTTTTCTTCCACCTTCTCATTTTCTTGCTCAGCACATTCAGGATGTTACAACACTATGTGCTCATCTCAGAATTACATCCGAATATTGCTTTTCCTATGGAGATTTTCCTTTGCATCAAAAACAATATAAAAATAATAATACATTTTCAGTTACAATCAATTCTTTACTTATCCCATCAATTTATTCGCTTTGTTGTGCATTTGGCCTCTTCTGCTTGTTGTCGCTGTGTTTTTTTTATTTTTACCATTTTATTCTAGCCTTGCTAGATAACTACCTTGTTTCTTCTATTACCTGTGTCTTTTATTCCGCGTTCAGCCTTTTCATCTTCCTTACTGCTACAAAAATGTTCTGAACAAGTTCTTGTTTCTTTGTTATGCGTTCATCCCATTCCTTTGTGACCTGTGGGGTATGGCCCACATAACACTCCCTTTATGCATGTGGTAGATTACAAATCCAAGTTTTATCAACATACATATGTTTAAAAATCAAACAACACGTATATACATGGAGCAAGGATTATAAGGTCCTACAATAATTTGAAACAATCACAATTCATCGCAAACCTTAGCCTGTAGGTTTTTCACTTTAAAAATAGCGATATACCATAAAACCATGTGATCTATGATTTGCGCTAATTTTTGGTGCTGCCACTTGGACTCCCTTCATCATGTTGTGTTGCTTCAACCGTATGGCATTGTGACCAAAGTAACATTGTTTGTGATGTATTGAAGTTAAACCCTATACTTGTGGGATACGATATTACGCAAGTTTAACATGTGTCCCTCCATTTCGCATCACAAAAATTTTAACTTAACTCGCAGTCGCCTTCCAGCTATCCCTTAAGCATTGTATGTGTGGTATGCAAGCGAGGTCTACATCATCATGCCACATCGCCCTGCCATGTCATCTTCATATCACCTTGCCACATCATCATAAATTCCTGTGATCTGTGTGGTTGGGGCCATTTCATCTACCATGTCAGCTTGCCATGACACTGCCACATCATTTCCATGTCACCAACACATCATTGCCACATAATATTTAAGTCATGGCCACGTCATCTTTATGTCATTGCAACGTCATCTTTCGTACTTCACAATTCTTTACTTATAACAGTTTAACTTATTGGTTAACTCTATTTCCTGCAATTTTCCATATTTCTCGTGACGCAATTCAATCTTCATCCTCTATCTCTCACCTTTAATTTTATGATATAATCATGACTATCCATTCACCTCATTTGGAATTATTCAAACAATTCTCTGCCTTAGTCGATTTTTAATTTTTTAACACTGTCCCGCTCTGTGACTCTGACTCTTGCTGCTCTCGCCTCTTCCTCTCGGCTCTCACCTCTTCCTGCTTCTACTATGTGTAAGATCTTTGGTCCTCGCTGTGTCTACCAAATATGATTGCCTTCTGTTGTGCGTTTAAGTAGTTCATTGCCTCTCGACTTCATTAACTACCTTTGTTTCATTCAGCCTCTGCTACCTTGTTTCCTTTCATGAGTTGAACCACTTTGCATCCTTTTCTACCTTTCACTACCTTATATGTCTTTCATGACTTGACCCGCTTTGCTGCCTTTATTTATTTTCAATGCCTTAAATTCCTTTATTCTTTTGATGCTTCTTTGCCTTAATTAATCACGTTAAAGTTGCTTCATGCTTCTCCTTTGCCTCTTTCTCAATCAATGACAATATTTCCAACCGTCTGCCCCTTTGGCATTGATGAAAATACTCCAATAATTCTTCCAGAACATCCTCCCCCTTTCATTCTGAGTGTCTACTCTTCCTCTGCTTGCATTTTAGAATAGCCTTTCCTCTTCTGCTTGCTTTTCCTCCCCCTTTGACATCAATGGAAAATGGTTGCACATTTCCCATTGTAGATTCTATCTTTGCATTTTCTCTCTCTCAGTTGTGTTTTAGCCTTCTTCTTCTGACTTTTGATCTACTTTTGACATACTACTCTGATCTTGAGGACCTATACCATACACTGCTTCATTGCTCTAGCTATTCTCTAACAAATTTTATGGGCTCCCCCTGGAATGATGCTTTCTTGTATGATATTGATTATCACTTTTCTACTACACAGTTTATGTTCCTTCTATTGCAGCACTTTTTTTTCTGATCATATTAGAGAGTATCATCTGCAGACACTACCCATAGTTTGTCTCTTAGATATTCGAATGGTTCTTTAGCAAGAGGTTTTGTGAATATGTCTGTTGCTTTTTCCTTTGCTGGTACATACTCCATATTTACTATTTTATGTGTTACTTGTTCTCTGAGGAAGTGGTAATTTATTGAGATGTGCTTTGTTTTCGTATGAAGTACTGGATTTTTCTATATATGTATTGCACTTGTATTGTCACATTTGATATAAATAAGTTCTTTGATTCTTACCTTCATGTCTTGGAGAGTTTGTTTCATCCACATGACTTGTGTGCAAAAATTTGTTGTTGCTATGTATTTTTCTTCTATTGTAGAGAGAGAAACAAAAGTTTTCTTCTTGCTTAGCCATGCCACCAGAATTTCTCCCAAACAAAATGCACCTCCACTTGTGATTTTCCTCTCATCCACATAGTTGGCCCAATCTGCATCTATATATGTTGTGAATGTGATGTCTTTTCCTTTTGGATACCATATTCCATAATGTACAGTTCCTTGCAGATATCTAAATATCCTCTTGATTGCTAGTAAATGGTTTTTTTCTGGTGTTGTTTGATATATTTCCACAAGTCCTACTGCCAACATAATGTTCAATCTAGAGGCAGTTAGGTATAGCAGAATTCCTATCATAGATATTTAAAGTCTTTGATTTACATCTGTTGATCCATCATTAGTACATAGCTTGCATCCAGTCATCATTGGAGTTGACACATATTTTTTGTCTTCCATTTGGAACCTTTTCAACATGTCTCTTAAGTACTTTTCTTGTGAAATGAATATTCCTCTATTATTTTGTAGAATTTGAAGTCCTAAGTAGAAGTTGAGCTCTCCAATCATAAACATCTCAAATTATGATTTCATCTCTTTTGCAAATCCTTTTGCTACCTCATCTTAGTTGCTACCAAACATGATGTCATCTACATATACTATGTTCATCAGCCTTAATGTACAGATTTTTGTCAACTCCTCCTTTCTTGAAACCTTGGTTTTGTAAGTATTTGTCTATCCTAGAATACCATGCACACGAAGCTTGTTTGAGACCATATAAGTCTTTCTTTAATTTTCACACATAGTCGTGTTTATCTGTTAGGGAAGATCCTTTAGGTAATATTCCATATAGACTTATTCCTCTAGATATCCATTCAAGAAGGTTGACTTCACATCCATTTGATAGAGCTTCAAATCATGATAGCATTGAAAAGCCAAAAACATCCTGATTGCTTCCATTCTTGCTACAAGGGAAAATGTTTCATCATAATTAAGTCCTTCGATTTGAGAGTATCCCTTTCATACAAGCCTGGCTTTATTTTTGATTACCTGACCTTGTTCATTCATATTATTCTTGAAAATCCATTTTGTGCCAATGACATTTTTCCCAGTGCGTCTTGGCATTAAATCCAATTTATTGTTCGTTTTGATTTGGTCTATTTCTTCATTCATAGAATTTACCCAATTTTTATCCTTGCTAGCATCATTGAAATTATTTGGTTCTATTCGTAACAGCATGCCTAGGTACATTTCGTGGTCTGTTCATCTAGTTGTCTTCTAGTGTGCATTCCTGCACTCTTGTCTCCAATGATTTGATCTTTGGGATCGTTCTTTTGATTTTTTCTCAAGGGACCTTTTGAGTTTAAGTCAACATCTTATGTTGTCTTACTTTGTTCTTCATTTTCTTGATTCTCATATTCATAATCATCTAGAGGATTGGTGCAGTTTGTGCTTCTGGTTCTGTTTGGTATATCTTTGCTGAATCTCACATCAATTTTTTCCACTATTTTATGTAGTCTTTTTTTGTATCACCTGTATCCCTTAATCTTGGATGCATATCCTAGGGATATTCCTTCATTATCTCTTGCACCATACTTCCGGAATTTTTCATCATTATTATGTATGAAAAAATTTCTACAAAAGACTCTAAGGTGCTTGAATGATGTTGGTTTCCCATGCCATGATTCATATGGAGTCTTGTTGCATTCTGGTCTAAGATGAGCTTTGTTAAGAATATGAAAAATTGTGTGTACTGATTCTGCCCAATAGGTTTGGGGAATGTTTATTTCTTGCATCATTGCTATGGAAATATGTTGTACTGAACTGTTTTTCCTCTCTGCCACTCCATTCTATTGAGGTGTACCTACAAATGTATATTGTTGCTTTATCCCACATTCATTACATAGGCCTAAAAAGTCATCATCTGTGAATTGACCTCCTATGTCTAATCTGATGCATTTTAGCTTACATCCAGTTTTATTTTTCTTCTAGTACTTTGAAGATCTTAAATTTCTCAGGTGCTTTGGATTTATATTTGAGAAATGCCACCCACGTCAATCTAGAAAAATCATCTATTATTAGCAGGAAATTTGATTCCCCACCTGGTGCATAAGTTCTTGAACGTCCGCATAGGTCCATGTGTACAAGATGATGTGGCTTACTTGTAGATAGTTGTTCTTTAGCCTTGAATGATGTTTGAGTTTGCTTGCCCAGTTTCAAGGACTTACAAATGGTATTTGGAGGCTTCTTATTTGTAGGCAAATCTCTGATTTCTTTCTTCTTTCTCAGTTTGATGATGTGGTCAAAGTTTAGATGTCCCAATATTCTATGCCATAACCATGATTCATCATGTTTGATGATGTGGCATGCTTCATTCTCTTCTTCTACTATATAGACATTAAACTCTATTCAAACAACTTTGATCAATGTCTTTCCTGTGGTGATAGACCTTACTTCAAAATATTTGGCTTTGAAAAGGACCTCACAAGGAAAATTATATTTCAGACCATCCACAAATAGTACATCCTGAGCCTCTCCTCTTCCATTATTCAGGCTGACTAAGCCTTTTCCCTTGATTTTCCCTACTTTATCATTGCCAAATGCTGCATTTCGAGATTTATTTTCATCAAAGGTTACGAACTTGCTTTAGTATCCAGTCATATGTTTTGAGAACCCATTATCCACATACCATTGGATTTTATGATCTTGAGCTATTAGAACAAGATCAAAATTATTTAGCTTCTTTATCCATTTGATGCAGTTGTTAGTTTAGTAAATTTCCTGAGGAGATGGACCACAATATTTAAGAGGACATTCGTGAGACATGTGCCCAAATTTATGGTAGCTAAAAAAATTGATAGTATTTCGGAAAGGATGATGCATACGAGAGACTCCACCATTGTTCATAATTTCCCTTGAGTTTCCATACACTAGTCTTTGTATATACGTTTTTCACTCCATGGATTTATGATTGAACCCTTTAGAGTAAAAAAGATACCCATAGAAGTAGTATACATATTTAGTAGAGAGAGTTGATTTAGGTAATATTTTCTTTTGTTGCATATTTTGATGGTTCGAATGGAGTTGATTTATCTTACAGTATGCTGCAATCTGTCCAATTTTGTGGCAGGTGAAGAAAGTGATACTTCTCACAGGAGGAAGGAAACTCCTTTGAGATCTTCCGAATTTTTTCAACTCATCCTTAGGAGCACATGAGTTTGTTGTAGTTGTCTATCTCTTTGTTTCATTCTTTGTCACTAGAGGTTGCTGCTTGTTTTCGTTTGTTTCATTATATATAATGGTATTGCTAGTTTCTAATCTCTTGGATCCCATTTTTGCTGCTTCATTATCCTTTACATCTTTTACAAAAATGATATCCTTGTTATCTTCTACCCTAGATTCGTTGGTTTCTCCTTCATATCCTATCTCAGCCTTTATATGAGGAGATCTTTGAGCATTAGGAATTTTGGCCAAATGACCAGAGCTTTTCATTTGAGAAATATTCATAGTTAATTCAATTTGGACCTTTTCTAATTTCTTCCTCAGGCTTACCACTTCTTCTTCCATCTTTTCTTGCTTCTGATTTTTCTCCTTTATTTCTTTTCTCAGAAGGTCCTCTATTTTATTTGATTCTTCTAGTTCAATCTTCAATTTAATAAGGTCTTCTGAATCTAGTTCTGTCTTAACATATTTTAAAATAATCTCTTTCTATTTATTACTCTTAATTTTAAGTCTATTTATTTCCTCCAGGGCACTAACTAGCTCCCCCTCAAGATCTACCTCACCTTTATCTTCAAATTCGAGGAGATCTTCCTCAAGCTATTCCTTGGCCATCAAGATAAATTTTGAAGTTCCTCCCTCATTGGGGGATTCATCTGAGCTTTCAGATGCACTGTTGTCTTTTTTAACATAGAATGATTTTCGATTAAATCTATTCCCTTTCGACCTGGTTCTGAATTTGGTTTTCTCTTTCCCTCTTGACTTATTCTCCATTTTCTTATTGGGACATTTAGATGCATAGTGCCCCACTCTTCCATAGTTAAAAAACTTAAATGGAAGCTTACCTTTAGGCTTACCTGTGCCATTCTCCAATCTTATGAAAAATTTAGCTTCTTCTTCATCATAGTAGGAGCATGTACCCTCCTTTAATTATCTTCATTTATCAGCCTTAAGGGTTGCCTCCCTCACATTTGACTTCCCTTGTGGAAGTCTCATCTCATAAGCTGTTAAGTTTCCAATAAATTGGTTCATGTTCAAGGTTTCCCAATTTGTTGTTTCTTCTATGGAAGAAACCTTAAGGTTAAACCTGGATGGTAAAGATCTTAATATCTTTTGAACAATTACACATTCCTTAATGGGTTTTCCTAGAGCTTTCATGTTATTCACAATTTCCGCAACCTTTAAGAAGAAACTGGCTATATCTTCATCTTCATTCATTTTCACATTTTCAAACTGAGCTCTGTAGGTTTGCAGCTTGGCCATATTCACCTTTTTATCTGCTTCATGGATAATTTATAATGTATCCCATATTTCTTTAGCAGTCTAACTATGCATTACTTTGATAAATTTTGACTCACACAGACCACTCAAGAAAGCATTCGTTTATTTTCCATTAGCTATAAAATCTTACTTGGCCTCTTTCTTTGTGTCAAAATCATTTGGCGCATATCATAATTCCACAACAGCCCAAACTTCAGACATTATGTACGTCCTTATTCTTATTTTCCATGAGGCATAGTTTGTGCCCATAAAAAAACGAGATTTATTTGTTGAGAATCCTTCTAGGCTATCCATCTCGAGGACCAAGGATAACCTTCTAGTTTTTAAACTGATACAGAAGGAACCCTCTCTCACCCCAATTTTTTAACCCTTATTTAAATTGAGAGGGGGGGTGAATCAGTTTAATGCATTCATGGTCTTTTAAAATTTCTTTTACACTTATTAACACCTTCATTTGATTCTCAACATAATGAATAAAGGAACAACAATCTTAATAAGTGAGAAAAAGGTATTAAGAAGATTAAATACATAATATCAACAAATAATCATCATGCATATAGACAACAGATATAAATGGAAACCCATAAGGGATAAAACCACATCTTATTATTGTTTTGATGTAAAGGCAAGCTCCAACTCCCTCTCACCACTTATTTTCTGTAGGCTCCAACCTACAGGAGGCTACTACCTCAATTCTACAAGCTAAAACTTGCAAGGAAGCTCCATCTACCATCTATTTTTTGCAGGCTACAACCCACAGGAGGCTCCTACCTCAGCCAGCTACAATTGGACATCTATCATGCTATCACTTGATATGGAAGCACCAGCTTCCTCAATATACAGTAAAAACATATGTTGATTTACCTGGATATCAGCTCTATTTTTCTCCTTCTTCATTGTTGTCCTTCCAACTTTCATATCTCCTTGAAATAATCCCTCAATCTTCACATCTTCTCTATCTGATGCTTCTTCTTCTTCCACTCTCTAACTTCTTTATGCATATGACAATAACATCATTTATAGTGATCACGACATAGTTGTTTTCATTCCATATGAGAATATGAAATGAACATGCATGACTCTGTGAATTCCACATTCTCATTTTCTCACTCAGCACATTAAGGATGTTACAAAATTATGTACTCATTTCAGTATTACATTGGAGTTTTTCTTTGCCTACGGAGACTTGCCTTTGCATAAAAAATAATATAAAAATAAAAAATATATTTTCAGTTACAATTAATTATTTACTTAGCCCATAATTTTCTTCTCTTTGTTGTGTGTTTGGCCTCTTATGCTTGGTGTCCTTCTGGCTTTTCTATTTCTGCAATTTTATTCCAGCTTTGCTGCATAACTGCCATGTTTGTTCTATTAACTATGTGTTTTATTCCGCATTCAACCTTTTCATTTGCCTTACTAATGCAACAATGTTCTACACGAGTTCCTGTTCCTTTTTTATGCGTTCATGCCATTCCTTTGTGACCTATCGGGTATGGCCCACATAACACTCCCTTTACACACACAGCGGATTACAAATATTAGTTTTATAAATATACATAAGTTTAACAATCAAATAGCACATATATACATGGATAAAGGCTTATAGGGTCCCACAGTTCTTTGAACCAATCACAATTCATCAAAAATATTTGCCTACACATTTTGCCACTTTACAAATAGTGATATACCATAAAACCATGCGATCTGCAATCTGCACTTGTGCGCAGTGCTGCAATGTGGACTCCCTTCATCGCATCACATCGCTTGAACCTTACCGCATTGTGACCAAAATAAAATTCTTTGTGATGTCTTGAAGTTAAACCTTGTATCTTGCGGGATGTGATGTTATGGAAGGTCAACACATGTCCCTCCATTCCACATTGCAAAAACTTTAACTTAACTTGCGGTTGCATTCTTGCTATCCCTTAAGTGATATGATGTGCAATATGTGGGCGAGGTCCATGTCATCATGGCATGTCACCCTACCATGTCACCGTCACCTCACCTTGGCATGTCACCATAAATTCCTGCAATTTGTGGGGTTGACGAAACATCATTGGCCACATCAGCTTGCCATGTCATTGCCACTTCATTGCCATGGCATCACCACATCATATTTACGTCACAACCATGTCATGTTTATGTCACTGCCAGGTCATCTTCTGTACTTACCAGTTCGTAATTTATAACCGTTTAACTTAGAGCTTAACTCCATTTCATGTGCTTTGTGATATTGTTCCTGACTCGATCAGATCTCCACTGTGCATCTCTCCCCTTTACTTTTGCGATCTAATCTTGACCGTCTGTTCGCCTCCCTTGGAATTAATTAAATAATTCTATGCCTTAGTCAATTTTTTGTTTGTTAACACTGTCCCATTCAGTGACTCCGACTCTTGCTACACTTTCCTCTTCCTCTCGGCTCTTGCCTCTTCCTCCTTCTGCTATGTGTAAAATATCTGGTCCTCACTATATTTAGAAAATCGTATTACCTTGTATTGTGAGTTGAAGTAGTTTGCTGCTTCTCTACTTCATTAGCTTCCTCTGTTGCATTCCACCTTTGTTGTCTTCCTTCCTCTCATGACTTGACCTTCTTCGTTGCCATTGTTGCCTTTCACTACCTTGTATTCCTTTCATTACTTGACCCGCTTTGCGTCCTTCGTTGATTTTCGATGTCTCAACTGCCTTTGTTATTTTGCTGCTTCTTTTCCTTATGTAATCACAGTAAATCTTCTCGATGCCACTCATTCGCTTCTTTTTCCATCAATGACAATATTTCCAACGGGAAGCTCTATAAAAATCACATCTACATCATGTATATAGAGATTCTTAACTCGAGTCCCAATCTTCTTGGCTTGTCATGTTTCTTTGTGTCGCAAAAAAACATTTCCTTCATTAAAACCAACATCATAGCCTATATATCCTAACATTACAACTAAGACAAAAAATTTCTTCAAACATAGTACATGAATTACATTTTTTAATTGAAAGAGTTTACCTAACTACTTCTGGAAAGTAATGGTACCAATCCTGGTAGCACTGTACCAACCATCATCACCCATTTCAATATGCATCTAGAGGTCCTTCTCCTGCAAGTTACTGAAAATTTCCTTGTGTCCTCTCATATGAAAGGAAGTGAAACTATCCAAATACCACCCCGATCCCAGTGCACTTGAAAACATGCATGCGATCAATGAGAAGTCAAGCTAAAATTGCAAGGAAAGCGCTTCACTAGCTGCAGATCATCCAACTTTATTGTTCTTCTTCTTTTGTGGATAGTTAGTAGCAAAATTCCCATGCTCGTGACAGCAAAAATAGTTCACCTTATACATTTCCTATGGTCTTTGTTGCTTTCGAATATATCTTTCAAAGCCTTCCACATTTCCTATGGTGTGGATTTCCCATGGAGGCTTGAAACAATGTTGTCTTGTACTCCCACGAACAGGATCATCCTTGCCTTTGCCACTTTCTTTTTCCATGCATTAAGATTTGCAACATCTCCCACAACGGGATTAGGAACATCAGTGTCAATGAATTACTTTAAGCCATTGTCTTCCAGTATTTCTTCCATCCTGTCCTTCCAACCAATATAGTTCAAGCTACCCTCGAGTGCATAATCTAACCTCAAGCCATTGAAAGCCATTTCTATCTTGAATCAGTTGTAGCACCAAGAAAGTATTTCTACAAATTCAAATTCTTTCCAAACACAAACTTAGCTCCTGCTTCAATTTTGCAATTTCCTGTGCTCTAATAACATGTAGGAATTATACAACATGCATGTAGATCTTGGATTCACCTGATTTAACAATTTACTAAAGTGAAATACTAAATCGCTTCTACAAATATTTTGCGGAATTTAAAAACACAATTGTCAATCACATGAAGAAAAGAAGAATCAATCAAACCACAACATAAATAATTTGTTGGGGAAAGTTTGCTGCTCAAATCCCCTCTATCATATGTTGTATACTCCACAAGGAATCATGAAACAATTACATTCAACTCTTCTCACAAGAGCCCTCCTGTATTCATCTAGTTGTCTCACAATGTCATATGCAAAAATAACCAACACATAGCCGATTCTCAGCCTCCAGAAAACCTTCCTTGGTTATGTAGTTCATGAGGAATGAAATTCCCATTCAAGGGAAATTCCAACCTTCCTACACTGCGCTTAGTATCATGGGAATCCTCTCGTATTTTAAATACACCTTTGTAGGCTGCGAATATCACAATTGATAGTTACACTTCCCTTTCACCTAGATCTCAACTGGGTCTCCACTGGAATTTACATGCTTGCAAGTAATAATAGTAAATCCCAACTTTCATGTGAGATCACTGATTAATTAATATTTAATTCACTTGATCTCTCACTAGTGTATCTTCAGTTACAACTAGCACAACTAAGTTTAACACACTTATCTGATTTAAATTTATTACAACATACATTAAATAATGTACCACTACACTTCGAACTCTATACAAAAAGAATTACTCTCCATGCTTCACCAACTACCTCTAACTTAAAATCCACTAGCTAAATAAGTTTATCACACTCAGTTAACTATTACAAGTTATCATTGAGAATATCTTACAATTTATTTTCCATATTAATTAAGGGATAACTAAAATATACATCCACCAAAATAGCACTATGGGCCCCACCCTAGCGTAGGTGCTTAATGCACTAGGCGTGGGTAATGAAAGTTGTTTTCGAATGCCAATTTCTCTATTTCTTGTTGCAAAATTCAACAAAAAATAAGAAAAAGAGTGTAATATATTATTTAAGTGGTACTCATTCTTGAGTAACATTTTTGGGACGTTATCAAAAATTACATAGAATTGATAATAACTACTTATTTCAAGTAACCATCTATCCTATCCTATCCTATTATCCCTATTGTTTAGAGCCTTGTGATAACAACATGAAGGCCGGGGGCTCTCAAACCTTGATAAGCCACTCTTTGTTTCAATGGATGTAGCTAAGATATTAAAGGATTGAAAGTAAATTTCGATTGAGCGTAGTTTTGTGAGTGAATTATTCATTCCAATCTAGTACAACCTTCGTGTTTATTTTTTAGAATGCTTCAAGATTTTTTAATTGCTTTTATTTTCATCTTCATGATTCTGAATATAACAATTTCCTAAGCATAAAACGAACAACCTACCATATTTATTTAAGTATTTGAATGCTTTGGATATAATTAAACTTCTTTAATAAATTGCAAAGTTTTGATAAATTTGAAACATATTTTAGGTGACACAAAAAGTTTTCGATGCATGGTAGCATACCCACACAAATCAACAACTATAACACCACATGGGACTATCCTCTCTCCAATCATTCACGGTGATATGACATTGACATGCATGTTTACCACCGGAGGATTGTAGCTGTCATTAGGTGAGATGACATCGACATCCAGGTTTACCAAAGGAGGATTGTAGTTGGTCGTTATTGCCATTTTTTATATTAAATATGGTTGAGAGTAGCATGTCGAGGATACCATTACTTGCTTCCATTTAATATGTTAAATTTGCTTGAGTATAGCCTACCATTTTTTATATTAAATCTGGTCGAGGGTATATATCTACCAAGTCGCAAGAAATATGGCCATAAATCAAAGCAAATGTGTTGGGGTGAAGTTTAGGAGTTACACTGCATGCATTATCCTGGTAAATATATTGATCGCTAATGAAGAGGAAACCTAAATGCATTAGCTTGGTAAATATCTCAAATTCTCACGAAGAGGAACACTTATATGAGATTTTGTGCTTATGTATAGTTAACTTCCTTATTTATAAGCATCTAAAAACAACAACTAAAATTAAAATATAAACATGTTTAATCAAAACAAAATTTATGTGTTCCAATATCTCAATGTAGCTATTTTACTTAAAGATGAATATGCAGTGTCGAGTGTCCAATGGAGAAAAAGGGAATATGGAGAAGGAATATGCAATCTCTAGTGAGAAAAGATAGAATATGGAATTTCCATGGAAGAATATTTTGGTTTATATTTAAAAGTATTTACTATAGGTTGAAGGATTCTACTCAGAAACTATGAGTTTCCATTTCAGTTTTTTCAAGCTTATTTTTGAAGATAGTAAGCTGTAATTTCAAAAGAATTTACGTCATGGTACATGGCAATGTTGCCACCATCTACAAAATAAAGTATGGAGAATATATGAAACACATCTGATCTTCAAGAAGATTTTTTTCCAACATTTGGTAGAGTATTCGAATTCAAAATCATGTGATAATTACATGTTTAAAAAAAAAAATTGGCTACCATTTATTTGGTAGCCATTTAAAATGTTACAGTTAAAAATTTTTGGTGAAAATTTTATTTCATTATTACTAAATGGTCGTTATGGTACTGGACAGTGAGGTAGGTGTGTATAGATACGTAACTTAAAACAATTTAAAAATGAACCTTATTTATGGTGCTAAAAGCCTTATCTCTGGTATGAAAAATGGAACAAAAATAGTAAGTGCAGTCTGCTAGTAAAAGTAGATTGGAAATTGGCAATGTAACAAAAAAATGGCTGTGCTACTCAAAGTATATGCAAAAATTTAAGAAAATATTAGTTAATGTTGATTGCAGGAATCAAAATAATGAAAAAGGTAATCCATGCAACCTAAATAATTAAGGATTTGGATGATCAAATTATGACAATTACTTGCACTGTGATAGAGGGGGAACTTATAAGCATATTTGAGATCTTCAATCTGACCGTCAAGCTACTTCTAGGGTATATGTTAGATCAGCTTCTTCATAATAAAAAATCATTATAAGGATGAGCCATCAATAAAGATGTGGAATGTTTCACATTCTACTACTATAGGTACATCATCTATTGTATTTTTAGTACTCCTCGGAAAAGAAAGCAGCAGAATCACCAATTGCTACTCTGAAAACATAAACAAGTATGGAGAAAAATACTTTTAATCCGTTAGTTTGGGGGTTTATGGCTTGTATTAAATGGCTTGTTCATGGATTTCTTACTCATTTAAGTCCTAGTATAATAAAAAATAAAAAGAAAGGAGTAGAAATAGATAAATGTCAATTTGAGTGGATCATGCAATTTAAGATCCAGTTGTTCAGATATATTTACAAATTGCAAACTATAGGATGTGAAAGCTTTTAGAAATTGCGACCTAGAGCATGTGACATCCTTTAATGGCGCTAGCCCATCTACCAATATCTAGATATGCAAAGTTAGTTCCCATACCACTTTCGTGTACCACTAAGTCAAGAATAAAGGTAAAGGTGACAACAACTTACCCATTTTATTATAATGAAGCATCCTGACTAGTTTGAGAGATATACCCTTATACATATTCAGTTCAATCTCGTGCTCAAGGAGTGGAAGAGTTGTTATATTCAAAAGCGGAAAAAGGGTGAAGAGGCGGGAAAAGGTGTTGAACTAGTGGGAACCACATAAATTGTATGTCTTGATTTCATACTTTGGAAAAAAAATATTGGATATGTTTCATACTTTGGATTTGTATTAGTTTCAATTTTTGGGTGTGTTTTTTTACTTATTTTGAACTTTGGACAAAATAATTTGGATTTTTTTTCAGGAGTTTATTTTTTTTAGTTTCAAATTTCGAATATTTTTTACATGTTAGATTTATTCAAAAATTTTAATCTGTTTCCTAATTTGGATTTGTCTAAAATTTTGTATATGTTTCATAATTTGTATTAAAAAAAAAAATTGGATAAAATAACTTTCCCATGAATTAGGGTAAAAGAACAACATGGAGGGCATGGGCAAGTGATCTTTCCGATGAAAGATCAAAATCTTATACCCATAGGTAAATGAAAATCGACAATCCAAAATTTTGGATTAAAAAACTTTTGGATAAAATAACTTTCCCATGGATTAGGCAAAGGGAACAATGAGGGCATGGGCAAGTGACCTTTCCAATGAAAAGTCAAAATTCTATGCCCATCCGTAAAGGAAAATGAACAATCCAAAACTTTAGTTAAAGAGAAAAAATATTTGGGAAAAGAATAAATTAATCACTGGTCAACACTCAAGCACTCTAGCAACGTCAAAATGGGGGACTAATAATATAATCCAAATTATTCTCAAATACATTAATACAAATATTTTGATTAATGTACGAAGTCAAAATCATTGTAAGTTATTTGAGTAACAATTAAAAAAATTTAAAGAAGTTGATAAAAGTAAATTATAATTAAATTTAAATATTTTTTTCTTTTATGTATTTAATTCAAACTAAGATTATTATTTAAACATTCTAGATCTATATATATATATATATATATATATATATATATATATATATATAATAAAAAATAAATAAATAAATAAATATTAAATATTATGATTTTTTCACGGCATAAGTAAAATATTTCATTATCATTTTATTTCAATATTAAATTTATATAGAGAAAGTTATATATATAAAATATATATATTTACTATAATTAAGTATTTGAAACTTCCATAAAAGATAAATTTTAAAACTAAAAAAATTCATTGGGTTGATGAAAAAGTGATAAAAGCGAGATATATAACTATTTCAATTTCTAATTTAAAATTAATACATGGAATTTAAGAAATATTATTAATATCAAAAACTTTTAGTGTCTTTCATGAAAAATATATTTTAATGTTCAAAGTTGAGTAATATTGATTTATATTTAAAAAATAATAAGAAGAAAATAAGTTTAATATGAACATTGTGATTCATAAAAAAATAATATTCCAATGTCTATATTAAGTATAATATTTTAATATCAGATATCCATTATATTATATAATTAAAATAATCTATGTACTATTATATAAAGAAATGTATAATAGAAATTTTATGGCTATATACTTTTTTATTAGTGTAATTATTTTACTATTTGGGCTACAATTTTAAAAGAAATTTGGTGGAATTGCATATTTAAGCTATGCATACTACATAATCCACGTGTGCACAAGGATTTTCAAGGCCCAAATCTATTTATATAAAAAAAAATGCCAATTAAAAAAGAAAAAAGTAAACATGATATGTATATGTGTCAACTATTGATTTATGATAAAAAAAGAAAACTTAAATCTTTAGAAATACAAACTTTTTTTCAAATTTTGTATTAAAAACATGTTACACTAAAAAAAAATCGATTTCACTTTACCATATATATATATGATTGAAGCTGATCTATAAGAATTTATCCTTGAAAAAATAATGTTTAAAAAATTATTTATTTTTAACTTAACTACTCACTATTTTAACAATAAAAATTATCAACTAAATTATTTATAAAAAATAATATATTATTAATTTTTTAAATAATATTAATATTGAAAAATTGTGTATATATTTTGGTTCCAGGGATGTTTCTTATAAATATTACTATAGTTATGTTTCCTACACTCACATTTTCCTACTATTTAGAAGGATTTTAATTTATAGCACGTATATTTTTAGCAAGTGGCCATAGTCAATAATCTATTTATAAAATATATATTGGTACCACTAATATTTTTAACTGTTGGTATATTTATAATAGGTCCATTTTTGGCAACTCAAGTCATGCATGAGTCACGGGCTTGTTCACTGATTGATGCATGAGTTGTCTCTTGTCCATGGCTAACCCTATTTATGGCTAGCTAGCATAATTTATTGCGCCAGAGGCGCATTCTACAGCCCAATATGACTTCGATGTGTAAGTATGTCGGAAGCCAAAAAAAATGTGGGCTTGAACAATAGCTTACATAAACATATAAATGAACAATTAAAAATTTATTAAAAATAAATTTAAACGATATAAAGTTAAAATATGAAGAGTTTACTAACTCTTAAAAAAGAGATATGGTAAATAAATAAAATATGGTAAATAGATAAAAATATAAATAAACCATAGGTATGGTAAATAAATAAAACCTCTTTTTACATTACTCATGAGGTATGGTAAATAAATAAAAATGTAAATAAACTAGAGGTATGGTAAATAAATAAAACCAATTTTTATATTTACTCAATAAACCACTTTATATTTACAAAAACTCAAAAACAGGTTTTATTTAGTTGAAGCCTATGGGAAAAATTATTATTAATACCATGGGCCAAATACCATGCGACAAATTATTAATAATACCATGGGAAAATACCATGGGCCAAATAATATATTTATAAAATAGGTATGGTAAATAAGTAAATATAAAAGAGGTATAAAGAGGTAAGATAAATAAATAAAAATATATCAAATACGAGTAGAAATCAAGATCTAATTATATATGAAGTATAAGGGTCAAATACCATGGACCAAATTATTATTAATACCATGCAAAAAAAAACATTATTAACCCTAACATTAATATTAAAATATTAATATTATTAAATTTAATATGTTTATATTAATACAATATTAAATTTATTATATTGTAATATATATTAATATATCATGATAGAGGTGGAGAAATAAGGGGAGTGACAAGGGAGATATGGAGATAAATTGAAGGAGAAGGGAGAAGAGGAATGAAGAGAGAGAGAGAGTGAGAAGAGTGAGAGAAGGGTAAGAGAGGGAGAGGGAGACATAAAGATGGAGGTGGGAGAGAGATAAGGAGAGAGAGAGGGAGAAGGAGAGAGGGTTGGAGGGTAGAGAGTGAGAGAGAGAGAAAGAAGGGGGAAGGGAGAGGGAGGAAGGAGAGAAAGGGAGAGAGAGAAAGGATGAGAGGTGGAGGAGAGAAGGAGGGATAGAGAGATGGAGCTGGCGGTGGGGCGAGGAAAGGAAGAAGAAATACATAGAGAGGGAGTGACAAGGGAGAGATGGAGAGAGAGTGTGTATGCTTATGGGTGGGATAAAGATACATAGGAGTGATGGAGACAAGGGGGAGAGAAGGAGAAAGGAGGAGTGATGGAGACAAGGGGGAGAGAAGGATAAAGGGATATAAATATTAAGATTGTTGGAGAGTGAGATATATTGATGGGGGAAGAGAGAGGATTGGAGGACAGAGAGAGAGAGAGAAAGAAAGAGAGTTGGGGGGGTCAAATAGAACGAGGTGAGAGAGGAACGATAAGAGAGAGGAAGAGAGGATTGTAGGAGAGAGAGAGAGAGAGAGAGATGGAGGAAAACAAGGGAGGTAGGAGATAAAGGGAGAGAGAGGAAGGGAAAGGGAGGGTACTTGAAAGAGAGGAGGAGAGAGGGAGGGATAGAAATATAGATTTGGAGGGGAAGAGAGGGAGGGATGGAGAGATGGAGAGAGAGATAGAGATGGGGGAAGAGAAAGGGAGGTAGGAGAGAAAAGGAGAGAGAGGAAGGAAAGGAGAGGGGACTTGAAAGAGAGGAGGAGAGAGGGAGGGATAAAAATATGGATTTGGAGGGGGAGAGAGGGAGGGATTGAGAGATGGATTTGGATGAGGAGAGAGGGAGGGAAGAATAAATACATAGAGAGTGAGTAGTGGAGAGAGAGGGGGAGTGACAAGGGAGAGATGAAGAGGGAGTGTGTATGTTTTGGGGTGAGATAAGGAGACAAATAAGGAGATATGGAGAGAAGGGCGGAGAGAAGGAGAGAGAGAGGCATATGGTAACAAAGTTGGAAGGTGAAGATAGAGAGAGAGAGGGGGGGAGAGAAAGGAAGAGAGAGTGTGAAGAGAGGTAGGCAAAGAGATATGAAGATGGAGAGGGAGAGAGGGGGAGGTAAGAATAAATACATAGAGGGTGAAAGGTGGAGAGAGAGAGAGAGAGGGAGTGATAAAGAAGATGGAGAGAGAGTGAGAAAGGGTAGCAGGAAGGAAGAGATATAGAAGCGAGAGAGAGAGAGAGAGAGATAGAGAGAGAGAGAGGAGGAGGAGGAGGGAGTGATAGATAGATAGATAGATTGGAGAAAGAGAGTTTATGTTTTGGAGTTGGTATAGAGAGATAGAGTGAGATATAGATATATATGTAAGGTGAAGAGAAAAAAAGATAGATGGAGAGAAGGAGGTAGGAACAAGGAAATTGATAGATATGGAGTGAGAGAGAGTGTGTGTATGGTGGGGTGAGATAAAGATAAAAAGAAGGAGAGATGGATGGATATATAGATATATATGGGGGAGAGAGGGAAGAAGGTTTCCTGCAGTAGATGAATTGATTTTAGTGTAGATGGTGATTTCTAATTCTATTTGATTTCTTGCACTAGATGAATTGATTTTGGTGTAGATGTTGATTTCTAATGATATTTGATTACTTACACTAGATGGATTGATTGTAATGTAGATGATTTCTAATCCTATTTGATTTCTTGCACTAAATGCATTAATTTTAGTGTAAATGATGATTTCTAATCCTATTTGATTGATTTTACTCGATGCATTAATTTTAATGTAGATTTTGATTTTTGGTTATATTTGATTTCTTTCACTACATGAATTGATTTCAATGTAGATTATTTTAAATCCTATTTGATTGCTTGCACTAAATGGATTGATTTCAACGTAGATGGTGATTTCTAATCCTATTTGATTTCTTTTACTAAATGCCTTGATTTCAGTGTAGATGGTGATTTCTAATCTTATTTGATTGCTTGCACTAGATGCATTAATTTCAATGTAGATGTTGATTTTATAATTATATTTGACTGCTTGCACTAAATGCATTGATTTAAATGTAGATGATTTAACTAAATGCATTGATTTAAATGTAGATGATTTATAATCCTATTTGATTCCTTGAACTAAATGCATTTATTTCAGTGTAGATGGTGATTTCTAATCCTATTTTATTGCATCCACTAGATGCATTCATTTCAGTGTAGATGTTGGCTTTAAATCCTATTTTCCTACTTGCACCAGACTCATTTATTTGAGTGTAGATGTTGATTTCTAATCATATTTCATTACTTGCATTAGATGCATTGATTTTAGTGTAGATGTTGTTTTCTATTATTATTTGATTTCTTGCATTAGTTGCATTGATTTCTGTGTATATGTTGATTTCTAATTTGATGTAATTGGATGTATGATGATACATTAATTTTAAAGACATTGGATTAATAGTGTGTTTGCAATGATTTCAGTGTAAGCACAAAAAATTATTGACAATGTACATTGATTTTTGGGTTATAGTAATTCAACCTATTAATATCGGAGAGCAAGAGAGACAAGGTATGATGTTTACTACAACAACTCGAGCTAGATATTTAAATGGTTTACGACTCCAACTGTCCTTTTCAAATAATCAATATGAAAATATGACAAAACTAACATGGGTGAAAATAAGAATATTAGAAGAAAATAGTTTGAAATCGATCACAATGAAGACTATTCGTAATTGACTACATTCTTATTATTCACAGTTTCTATCATTCAATATTATTACATTGTCACTTTGCATTCAAAATTTTATTTCATCATTAAAGTTATTTTACAATATTTATCATCTCAACAAACTAAGGTAACTAATCAAATTTAAAATTTAAATGACTTGATAAATCTCAGACATATTTAACATATTTAAAATGGTTATGTTAATATTAGATGTATTTACATATTATTGATAAAATTAAGCATATGTTCCTCATATTATCGATAGATTTTCCTTGGTCGCACACGACTGAAACCAGCCTAGATCCATCTTAACTCCGGATCTATCAAGCGCCGAGAGGGATCAAATCTCTCGAGGTAAAAACCTTTCCTCAAGTTTTTCACTCAAAAAAGAGGTTTTGACGTCGAGAGATTCGATCCCTCTCGGCTCTTGATAGATCCGGAGTTAAGATGGATCTAGGCTGGTGACTAGTTGCGCCGAGAGGCAATGGCAACTCAAGTCATGCATGTGTCACGTGCTTTTTCACTAATTTATCCATGAGTTGTCTCGTCCATGGCTAACCATATTTATTGTTAGTTTTTTCACTGATTTATCCATGAGTTGTCTCCTGTCCATGGCTAACCATATTTATTGTTAGTTACTATAATTTATGACTAGTTTTATTTTTTTGTAAATATCGTAGGACCTCACTATATTCTATTTATCTTTGCAAAGCAGGTTACAAAAATATAAGTTCAGTATATGGTCTCAACCTGCCCGAAGGAAACTAGGTCTGTTGGCCATATTAGTGCATGAAAAGCATGCCAAAATTGAAAGAGTTTCATTCTTCTATAACCCACATGAGCTATCTATTCTAGAGCATACCTATCTACATTCTGGTAATAGAAAATAAGTTCATACAAAATTAAAAATTTCATAAAACAACAATATTAAAGAAGCGCTAGCCATACGGAAGAAGAAACGAGAGCGAGGTCCTTGACATTAGACACGGCATATGCACTTGTTGGACTGCTGGCATTTAGTTTCCATATAGCCCACCCCTCTAGAATTACGCTTATACAGTCCCATTTTACACAGTATTGGGTTATCTTGATATGGTATAGGCAGTTTTAACATATCTGGCAACATTTCCATTTTGTAGGATTCTAACTTTGTTGATTATTCTCGGCTTTGAAAGCGGGGGGGGAAACTGCGCGTAGCCTTTACCAAGAAGAATTTAACTATCCGATGGAGGTGTGGATGAATTACATTTGGAATAACGTGGACGGCCGGGTGACTCGAGGTCGGTTATGAAATCCGGAAATTTGCAGCTCTACTTCGTTGTCTTCGGGGTCCGTCTGAATGTCTCTTTCCCATCCCCGAATTTCCTGACGAACCATGGAAGAGTTTCCCATAACATATTTAGCAGCTAAATTTTCTAGATGTTCTTGATTGGATTTTCTGCCTCGTTTCTTTGGCATTGACTCCACCTAGACCGGCTATTTCCCTTTTTTGGACTGGGAGTTGGAGCGACGCTTCCCCATTACGAGCAGAAGCCTAAACAATAACAGACACAGGAACCGAGATGCAGTGAGGCCGTTAATCAATTCATAAGACCACTTTGCTTTTACACCATTAGCAATAGGGGTGTTTCTACGCTTCCAGCAAATAGTAATTAACCTCAAGACACCTATCAGTAAGCTGAGCTTGGGACCAGTCTGGCTATCCGAAGACACGGACCCAGTTACCCTATTCAAAACAACAGAAGGCGAGGGTCCCGTTGTCTTGTTCAAAACATAGAACCTATTCAAAACACAGAACCTATGGAGGCCGACGACCCTATAATTGGCCTGAAAGGACTGATACATAGTTGACGGGTCGAAGGGGAAGGTGGTAAAGCTTGCAGAGTTAACTATGGCAGGGGTGATAGTTAAACTCCCTCCCAACCGACGCCTATGCAACTGCAAACATAATTGACTGTGCGTGTCCCGATAGGTATGATAGTTCCACCTTATGCTTTGACCTACCCATCCTATACTCTAAATCCAATTGTGGATGGCTTTGCCTCCTGCCCTTAACCGCAGACTCCAGACGTTTCCTTCAAGGTGCCCCCCCACCATTTGGAAGGTGCCAAACAGGATGTAATTGACACGGTTCTCTGAGTTAGCTGGAGTAACTCCACAAAAATTAAGGGTAGCAAGCAAGTTGCAAGGATCACAGAAGAAAGGTCTTATCCGCTTCAATATGGGTGTATCAGAACTAAAGAAATTTAAAACAATACAATCAACTATATTATACATCTTACAGCGCCCAACCAGAGCATCAACAACCATAAACGAGAAGAGAAGGCTATATACATACCCCCACCTCGTCGAATAGCTGAAAGAGCAGACGTTTCCCAACTTCCTCCTCTGCTACTTCCGAACACTTGCATGCAAAGAGTAATGCAAAACTGCGTGAAGGGAGGGAGGAAGCAGACTTACCATATGAAAATCTTTTCGTCCGCCGTCTTACAGCACAGGCTGCCTAACATGCAAAATCATTAAAGATCGCTCATTCGCATCATACCTTGAGCTATGATCCCAATGCATCATTATGATTCTTGGTTTCTTGGAGGACAATGCCACCGCCATCTTTCCACGTTTATGGGCTATAAGCAGCTGGGTGTACACCCCGATTGGGGGGAATTTATGACTAGTTTTGCTGAGAGGCGTATTTTTTTATGTTTTATTTAGTCTACTATGACCCCGATGTGTAAATATGTCGGGAGTTAAATATATATATATATATATATATATATATATATATATATATATATATATATATATATATATATATATATATATATATATATATATATATATATATATATATATATATATATATATATATATATGTATGTATGTATATGTATATATATGTATGTGCTTCATTTTTTTTATTAAAATGTGAAGAGGTTTACTAATATGGTAAATAAATAAAATTTAAATAAACTAGATGTATGGTAAATAAATAAAACCTGTTTTTACACTTACTCACTAGTTATGGTAAATAAATAAAAATATAAATATTTGAGAGGTATGGTAAATAAATAAGACTTATTTTTTTATATTTACTCCATAAATCTCCATATTTACAAGAACTAAAAGCCATGTTTTATTTAGGTGAAACCTATGGGCTTAATAACATGGGAAAAATTATTATTAATACTATGTGACAAATACCATGGGAAAAATATCATATTCATAAAAGAGGTATTGTAAATAAATAAACATAAAAGAGGTATAAAGAGGTAAGATAGATAAGTAAAAATATAGGATCAGAAATCAACATCTAATTATATATGAAGCATATGACACAATACCATGGACCAAATTATTATTAATACCATGCCAAAAAAACATTATTAACCCTAACATTAATATTAATAACATTATTATTGTTAAATCTAATATTCATATTAATATTATTAAATTTAATAACTTTATATTAATGCAATATTAAATTAATTCTATTATAATATATCATGATATATATATATTAAATCAAGATATATATGGGAGGGAAGAAAAAAGACATATGATAGAGGTGGAGAAATAGAGGGAGTGACAAGGGGGAGATGGAGATAAAATGAAGGAGAGAGGAGAGGAATAATGAAGAGAGAGAGAGAGGGAGAGAGGAGTGAGAGAGGTAGAGAAGGGTAACACAAGAAGAGGGAGACATAAAAATGGAGGTGGAAGAGAGAAAAGGAGAGAGGGAGGGAGAAGGAGATAGGATTGAAGGGTAAAGAGAGGGAGAGAGAGATATACAGAGAGAGAAGGAGGGAGGGAGAGGGAGGTAGGAGAGAAAGGGAGGGAGAGGGAGGTAGGAGAGAAAGGGAGAGAGAAGAAGGATGAGAGAAAGAGAAGAGAGGGAGGGATAGAGAGATGGAGTTGGAGGGGGAGAGAGGGAGGGATAGAGAGATGGAGTTGGAGGGGGATAGAGGGAGGGAGATAGAGATGGAGTTGGATGAAGAGAGAGGGAGGGAAGAAGAAATACATAAAGAGTAATTAGTTAAGAGAGAGAGTGTCTATGTTTGGGGGTGAGATAAAAATACAAACAAGGAGAGATTGAGAGAGAGAGAGAGAGAGAGAGAGAGTCATGGGGGAAGAGAGAGGGTGGTAAAAGAGAAAGGGAGAGAGAGGGAGAAAAAGAGAGGGGACTTGAAAGTGAGGAGGATAGAGGGAGGGAGATAGGAGGAGAGATGGAGGGATAGAGAGATGGATTTGGAGGGGGAGAGAGGGAGGGATATAAATTTGGAGCTTGATGGGGAGAGAGGGAGGGAAGAATAAATACATAAACAGTAAGTAGTTAAGAGAGAAAGGGAGTGACAAGGGAGAGGTGGAGAGAGAGTCTGTATGTTTGGGGGTGAGATAAGGAGACAAAAAAGGAGATATGGAGTAAAGGGGGGAGAGAACGAGAGATAGAGTAATATAGTAACAAAGTTTGAAGGTGAATATATATATATATAGAGAGAGAGAGAGGTCGGAGGAAAAGGAAGAGAGAGAGTGAAGAGAGTTAGGGAAAGAGAGATGGATATGGAGGGCGATAGGTAAGGAGGTAAGAATAAAGAAATGCAGGGTCAAAGGGGGAGAGAGGGAGAGAGGGAGTGATGAGGAAGATGGAGAGAGAGGGAGAGAGGATATCAGGAGGGAGAGAGAGAGGAGGATGGACTAATAAATAGATATATTGAAGAAAGAGAATGTTTTTTTGGGGTTGATATAGAGAGATCGAGGGATATGAATATAAATAAGAGATAAATGGAGACAAGGAGGGACAGACAAAGAGATTGACTGATATGGAGTGAGAGAGCATGTGTGTTTAGTGGGGTACGATAAAGAGACAAAGAAGGAGAGATGGAGGGATATATATATGGAGGGGGGGAAGAGGGAAGAACATTTCTTGCATTAGATGCATTGATTTCAATGTAAATGATTTCAAATCCTATTTGATTTATTGCATAAATGCATTAATTTCAGTGTAGATGATGATTTCTAATCCTATTTGATTTATTGCACTAGATGCATTAATTTCAAAGTAGATGTTGATTTCTAATTATATTTGATTGCTTGCATAGATGCATTGATTTCAATGTAGATGATTTCTAATCCTATTTCATTGATTGAACTAAATGCATTGATTTGAGTGTAGATGGTGATTTCTAATCCTATTTTATTTTTTGCACTAGATGCATTGATTTCAGTTTAGATGTGGGTTTATCATCATATTTTCCTACTTGCACTAGATACATTGATTTGAGTGTAGATGTTGATTTCTAATCCTATTTGATTACTTTCATTAGATACATTGATTTTAGTGTATATGTTGCTTTCTAATCTTATTTTATTTCATGTATTAGGTGCATTGATTTCAGTATATATGCTGATTCATTATTTTATGTAATTGGATGTACGGTGGTACATTAATTTTAAATTCATTGGCTTAATAACGTGCATTGATTTCAGTGTAAGAACAAAAAATTATTGACAATGTACATTGTTTTTTGTGTTATAGTAATTAAACCTATTAATATTGGAGAGCAAGAGAGACAAAGTATGATGTTTACTATAATAGCTCGAGCTAAATATTTAAATTGTTTACAGTTGCAACTTTCCTTTCCATATAATCGATATGAAAATATGACAAAACTAACCGGGGTGACAATAATAATAGTAGAAGAAAATAGTTTGAGATTGATCACAATGAAGACTATTCATAATTGGCTACATTCTTATTATTCACATTTTGTATCATTCAATATTATTACATTGTCACTTTGCATTCAAAATTTGTATTTCATCATTTTTCATCATTAAAGTTATTTTAATATATATATCATCCCAACAAATTGAGGTAGCTAAGAAAATTTAAAATTAAAATGACTCGATAAATCTAAGACATATTTAACATATTTAAAATGGTTATATTAATATTATATGTATTTACATCTTATTGATAAAATTAATCATATGTTCCTATATTATCGAGAGATTTTCCTTGGCCACGCATGACTGAAGCCAACCTAGATCCATCTTAAATCAGGATCTACCAAGGGCCGAGAGGGATCAAATCTCTCCAGGTGAAAACTTATTTTTTGAGTTCAAAACTTGAGGAAACATTTTCACCTCGAGAGATTTGATCCCTCTTGGTGCTTGATAGATCCAGAGTTAAGATGGATCTAGGCTAGTTTCAGTAGTGTGCAACCAAGGAAAATCTATCAATAATATGAGGAACATATGCTTAATATTATCAATAATATGTAAATACATATAATATTAACATAACCATTTTAAGTATGTTAAATATGTTTGAGATTTATTGAGTCATCTTAATTTTAAATTTGATTAGTTACCTCAGTTTGTTCAGATGATAAATATTGTAAAATAAATTTAATGATGAAACAAAATTTAAATGAAAAATGACAATGTAATAATATTGAATGATAGAAACTATGAATAATAAGAATGTAGTCAATTACGAATAGTCTTCATTGTGATCGATTTCAAACTATTTTCTTCTACTATTCTTATTTTCACCCACGTTAGTTTTGTTATATTTTCATATTGATTATTTGAAAAGGACAGTTGGAATGGTAAACCATTTAAATATTTAGCTCCAGCTGTTGTAGTAAACATCATACCTTGTCTCTCTTCCTCTCCAATATTAATAGGTTGAATTACTATAACACAAAAATAAATGTATATTGTCAATAATTTTTTGTGCTTACCGTGAAATCATTACAGACACAATATTAATCCAATGAATTTAAAATTAATGTACCATCATACATCCAATTACATCAAATTAGAAATCGACATATACACTTAAATCAATGCAACTAATGCAAGAAATCAAATAATAATAGAAAACAACATCTACACTAAAATCAATGCATCTAATGAAAGTAATCAAATATGATTAGAAATCAAAATATACACTCAAATAAATGAGTCTAGTTCAAGTAGAAAAATAGGATTTAAACCAACATCTACAATGAAAGAAATGAATCTAGTGCAAGCAATCAAATAGGATTAGAAATCACCATCTACATTGAAATAAATGCATTTAGTGAAAGAAATCAAATAGGATTATAAATCATCTACATTTAAATCAATGTGTTTAGTGCAAGCAATAAAATATAATTAGAAATCATCTACATTGAAATTAATGCATCTAGTGCAATAAATCAAATAAGATTAGAAATCACCATCTACACTGAAATCAAGGAATTTAGTGAAAGAAATCAAATAGGATTAGAAGTCACCATCTACACTTGAATCAATGCATTCAATGCAAGAAATCAAATAAAATTAAAAATAATCTACATTGAAATCAATTCATCTAGTGCAAGAAATCTAATATAACAAAAAATCAAAATCTACATTAAAATTAATGCATCTAGTGAAATAAATCAAATAGGATTAGAAATCATCTACATTAAAATCAATCCATCTAGTGTAAATAATAAAACATCATTAGAAATCAACATCTACACCAAAATCAATTCATTTAGTGCAAGAAATCAAATAGGATTAGAAATCACCATCTACACTGAAATCAATGCATCTACTGCAAGAAATCTTCTTCCCTCTCTCCCCCATATATATCTATATATCTCTCCATCTCTCCTTCTTTTTCTGTTTATCTCACCCCACCAAACACACACTCTCTCTCACTCCATATCTATCAATTTCCTTGTCCCTACCTCCTTCTCTCCATAATATTTTTTCTCTTCACCTTACATCTATATATATATATCTCACTATATCTCTCTATATCAACACCAAAACATAAACTCTCTTTCTCCAATATATCTATCTGTTTATCACTCCCTCCTTGCCTCCCTCTCTCTCACCCCCCCTTGCCTCCCTCTCTCTCACTTCTATCTCTCTTCCTTCCTGTACCCTTTCTTCCTCTCTCTTCATCTTCTTTATCACTCCCTCTCTCTCTCTCCATATTTCACCCACAATGTCATTATTCTTACCTCCCCCTCTCTCCCTCTCCATATTCATATCTCTTTCCCTACCTCTCTTCACTCTCTCTCTTCCTTTCTCTCCCCCCCTCTCTCTCTCTCTCTTCACCTTCCAACTGTGTTACCTATGCCTATCTCTCTCCTTCTCTCCCCCCTTCTCTCCATATCTCCTTATTTTTTTGTTTATCTCACCCAAAAACATACATACTCCCTCTTCATCTCTTCCTTTTCAGTGCCCCTCTCTATCCACTACTCACTCTCTATGTATTTCTTCTTCCCTCCCTCTCTCCTCATCCAAATCCATCTCTCAATCCCTCCCTCTCTTCCCCTCAAAATCCATATTTCTATCCCTCCCTCTCTCCTCCCCTCTCTCCTCCTCTTTTTTAAAGTCCCTCTCTTTTCCTTCCTCTCTCCCTTTCTCTCCTACCTCCCTTTCTCTTCCCCCATCTCTCTCTCTCTCCCTCTCTCCATATCTCAATCCATCTTTCTCTCCCCCTCAAAATACATTTTTTTATTCCTCCCTCTCTCCTCCCCTCTCTCCTCCTCTCTTTCAATTCCCATCTCTTTTCCCTCCTCTCTATCCCTTTATCTCCTACCTCCCTTTCTCTTCCCCCATATCTCTCTCTCTCTCTCTCTCTCTCTCTCTCTCTCTCCCTCTTAAAATTGTCTGTTCCCCCATTAATCTCTTCCTCTCTCTCATCATTCCTCTCTCACTTCCTATTGGACCCCCCCAGCTCCCTTTATTTCTCTCTCCATGTGTCCTCCAATCATCTCTCTTCCCCCATCACTCTATCTTACTCTCCAACTATCTTACTATTTCTTTCCCTTTATCCTTCTCTCCCCCATTTTATAAATCACTCCCCCTTTCTCCTTCTCTCTCCCCCTTGTCTCCATCACTCCTATGTATATTTATCTCAGCCATAAGCATACACTCTCTCTCTCTCCATCTCTCCCTTGTCACTCCCTCTCTATGTATTTCTTCTTCCTTTCCTCTCTCTACCACCAACTCCATATCTCTATCCCTCCTTATCCCCTCCTCCTTCTCTCCTCCTCCTCTCATCGTTTTTCTCTCTCCCTTTCTCTCCTACCTCCGTCTCCCTTCCCCCTTCTTTCTCTCTCTCTCACTCTCTACCCTCCAATCCTCTCTCCTTCTCCATCCCTCTCTCCTTATCTCTCTCCCACCTCCATCTTTATGTCTCCCTCTCCCTCTCCTTATCTCTCTCCCACCTCCATCTTTATGTCTCCCTCTCCCTCTCTTAACCTTCTCTAACTCTCTCACTCTTCTCCCTCTCTCTCTTTTCATTCCTCTTCTCCCCTCTCTTTCAATTTATCTCCATATATCCCTTGTCACTCCCCCTATTTCTCCACCTCTATGATATATCATGATATATCAATATATATTACAATATAATAAATTTAATAATCTATTAATATAAAAATATTAAATTTAATAATATTAATTTTAGGGTTAATAACGTTTTCTGGGCATGCTATTAATAATAATTTGTTCCATAGGCTTCAACTAAATAAAACCTCTTTTTTAGTTTTCGTAAATATAAAGTGGTTTATTGAGTAAATATAAAAGTTAGTTTTATTTATTTACCATATCTACGGTTTATTTATATTTTTACTTATTTACCATATTTTATTTATTTACCATATCTTTTTTTTTTAGCGTTAGTAAACCTCTTCATATTTTAAGTTTATATTGTTTAAATTTATTTTTAATGAATTTTTAATTGTTCATTTATATGTTTATGTAAGTTATTGTTCAAGTCGACTTTTTTTTTTTTTTGGCTTACGACATACTTACACATCGGGGTCATACTGGGCTCTAGAATGTGCCTCTCCGGAGTTAAGATGAGCTAAGTGAAAAGAGTGGACTCCAGTAAGTGGGACCACAGGCTATTATTAATTTTAGGGTTAATAACGTTTTTTTGGCATGGTATTAATAATAATCTGGTCCATGGTATTTGACCCTTATACTTCATATACAATTAGATGTTGATTTATAATCGTATTTGATATATATTTATTTATTTACTTACCTATTTATACCTCTTTTATATTTATTTATTTACCATACCTCTTTTAGAAGCCAAATAATATATGTATGTATGTATGTATGTATGTATGTATATATATAATAATATATATATATATATATATATATATATATATATATATAATATTGGCTTAATTTTTTTTATTAAAATGTGAAGAGGTTTACTAATATGGTAAACAAATAAAACCTCTTTTTATACTTGCTCACTAGTTATGGTAAATAAATAAAAATATAAATAACTTAGAGGTATGGTAAATAAGTAAAACTTATTTTTTTATATTTACTTCATAAACCTCTATATTTACAAGAACTAAAAACTCATGTTTTATTTAGGTGAAACATATGGGCTTAATACCATGGGACAAATTATTACTAATACCATGTCGCAAATTCCATGGGCCAAATACCATATTCATAAAAGAGGTATGGTAAATAAATAAATATAAAATAGTTATAAAGAGGTAAGGTAAATAAATAAAACTATTTTAGATAGCATTAGAAATCAACATCTAATTATATACGAAGCCTATGGCACAAATACCATGGACCAAATTATTATTAATACCATGCCAAAAAAACATTATTAACCCTAACATTAATATTAAAAATATTATTGTTGTTAAATCTAATATTCATATTAATATTATTAAATTTAATAACTCTATATTAATACAATATTAAATTTCTTATATTATAATATATCACGATATATATATACATACATATATCTATCTATATATATCTATATATATCTATATATATATATATATATATATTAGCTCTTGATATATATGGGAGGGAAGAACAAAGACATATGATAGAGGTGGAGAAATAGAGGGACTCACAAGGGAGAGGAGATAAAATGAAGGAGAGGGGAGAGGCATAATGAAGAGAGAGAGAGAGAGAGAGGGAGAGGAGTGAGAGAGGTAGAGAAGGGTAACACAAGGAGAGGGAGACATAAAAATGGAGGTGGAAGAGAGAAAAGGAGAGAGGGAGGGAGAAGGAGATAGGATTGGAGGGTAGAGAGAGGGAGAGAGAGAGAGAGAGAGAGAGAGAGAGAGAGAGAGAGAGAGAGAGAAGGGGGGAGGGAGAGGGAGGTAGGAGAGAAATGGAGAGAGAGAAAGGATGAGAGAAAGAGGAGAGAGGGACAGACAAAGAGATGGATTTGGAAGGGCAGAGAGGGAGGGAAGAAGAAATACATAGAGAATGAGAAGTGGAGATAGAGGGAGTGACAAGGGAGAGATAGAGATAGTGTGTGTATGTTTGAGTGTGATATAGAGAGACACAGAAGGAATGATGGAGACATGGGGGAGAGAAGGATAAGGGGGGGATATAGTAACATTTTTGGACAGAGATATAGAGTGATGTGGTAACATAGATGATTGGAGGGCAGAGAGAGAGAGAGAGAGACAGGGGGAGAGGGTGTGAAAAGGGAGATATAGAGAGAGAGTATGTATGTATCGCACCCATTGTAATGTATTCCACTGCATAAAGAAGATGAATAAAATGGCACTCTGTTGTTTGATCCTCTAAATTGTATCAGAGCCAAGTTGTTGTTTTACTGAGGTGATTTGCTGAGTAATTCTTTGTTGTTGAAAACATATTGTTTGAGTGGAGCGCTAGATAGTTTTCTTGATGTCGTGAATAGCGTTTGTAGCCTGTGTTGCCACGGAAGGCGTTGAAGGCATTGAAGACGTTCGACTAGAACTTATGCGTGGAAGCCGCAATATCTCAGCTAAGTGATTTCCCAAATACCTCCTGATAACTTGCTCTCTTATTGTCTGCAATACTCTCTGTGAAATGGATTCATCTTCTCGCTCTATGGGTCGTTTTTGTTCAAATCATTTTGATGATATATAAAATGAAGAACAATTACGCTCTGATTTAGAGTCTCTTTGTGTTACTCTCGATGCTCCTGCAAATTCTGCCTGTTTAAATTTAGAAGAAACAAACCCTTCTGAAGCCTGGAAACTTCCTAATGTTTCTTCTTCTGATGTATATAAAGGCATCTCTCCTTTTCAATTTAAAGCTTTAAGCCAAATCAAAATCAAAGAAAATTCTATTCGCACAGAATTGAATTTAAATGCCATGATGACTGTTCCTTTGTTAGAACAGAAACATATTCAAGATGCTCTAAATTCTGGTTATAAGTATGTCCATCTGGGGATGGTAAGAGTAGGCCTCAATGCTCTCCACAGAAAAGGCCAAACGACATTTGTTTTTTCGGCCTTTCTTGATAATCGATGGACATCCTTCACAAAAGCCCTCATTGGTGGCATTGAGACTACCTTGTCTGATGGTCCTGTCCAATATGATGTTTTCCCAGATTTTTTTGTTGCCCTCAATGATCCAAACATTCTGAAATGTCTCACTTTGGGTGTTCAAACCCAAGGATATGAAGATTTTGACCCCAAATCTAAAAATTTGACTATTTTTTATATTACTTGTGTTTGGTTTTATAACACAACTATTCCAGCTGTATGGCATGCTCCTGAACAAGGATCTGGCACTGTCACCTTAATCCAGTATGATTCTTCCTGCAATCCTGTTGCCCCAGTATCAGTCTCCAAGAGATCACTTACTCCTCCAGATGAATGGGTAACTAATTGGAAACGCAATACTAGAAAGCCAATTGAAATCGCCCAATCTATTATCTCTGAGTCTGATGACCAAGTTGTCACTAGATTTCCAAGAAGAAGAACAGTCGAGCATGGTGAATCTTCTACCTCTTATTTGGTTCCAACTCTTTCACAAACTCAGTCCACATCTTCAAAGGAACCTATGGTTTTAATAGATCCAGATATTTATGCTAAATTAAAAGCATGGTTTGCCGAACCTCCTATTATTTCTCCTACTGCCTCTATACAATATGTAAATCCTCCAGTTTTAGCTTCAGTCTGTGATCATCCGCATTGTTCAAAAACACATTGTCAGTTCTCCTCAGATCCCCCTCAGCCTCATGGAAAATCAACTGATCAATCTATGAGAATAAATATGATTAAGTTTGTTCCTTCTTCAGATTCTTCAGAACAAACTTACAAGAAAGTTACATTTTTTAATGTACATGAAGATCTCCTTGTACAGTCTGTTTCACCGACTATATCCCGTGGTCTAGGTTTTGTTGATCCTTCAGCTATTCCTTCTTACAGACGAAATCCAATTGATAAAATTCCAAAGTCTATTGAAATTCCTTCTGATTCAGAAATTATTGCATTTCTGAAAATATTCAAAGGCATAGGACCTTATAATCCAGAATATCCTTGGAAAAAGAAGATGTTCAACTGGGACATCTACACGCATGAAAAGGAACATTTGTACATACAAGAAGTAAAACTTCTGGATAAGAAGGATAGGAAAGAATTTAATTGTCAAAATGATTTTGAATGGAAAGCTTGGATGCAAGCTAACAACCAATGGATATCATTCTATGAATGGTACTATCCTTTAATAAATCAAATTGAAGACTCTTTGATCAAACAGTTCCGAAATGAAGCCAAACAAAAAAGGATCAAACAGTCTGATGAATATGTTGATTCTCGGTTGGAAGAACATCATGTTGTTATTCCATCTCCATTACAATTGCCAGTATTTTCTCCTAAAGTACAGTCTATGCTATCCAAGCCCAATTTTCCTAAGTCCTTGATAGCAGTAAGAACTAAAGAGGAAAATTTGATTAAAGAAGTTTGATTGCAGTTTAATGTAAACATGATAAGGACTGGAACACCCAACAACCATAAATGGGAACTTCTTGATGGTTCAATTCTTGAAACAGATATAAAATTTCCTCCTTGGAGAAATTTTGTAATTAGACAACAAGATGGCAAGATGTATAAGTTACTTCCATCTCATGTTGATGAATCATCATTATCTGTAAGGGAATCAATTGCTGCAACCAACTGGAAGAATTTGGCAATCTCCAGTTTGGAAAAATATTTGAAGAAAGAATTCTCTTCTCTGAATGAAGCTAATTCAGAGATAAAATTGATGATTGGCAGAGTCTTACAAAAACAGGACTATAATACTACTTGTCTGAATGAGAGTATCAAGGTACTCACAGAGAATGATCAGGTTATTGCCCAAAGTCTTGATAGACTTACCCTAAACACAGACAAGAAGATCCATGAAGCTGCAGTAGCTCATGGTAAGGAATTGGTCAAGGTAAACTCTAATCTTGACATAATCAAGAAACAGGTTTATAATGTCTCCACTCGAATTGAATCATTAAAGAAACGTCCTAGCACTGGTTCAAAGGCTTATAAATCTTCCACTTTGTTCTCAGATCCTAAGGTGTCATTGCCCTATACTATCACATCTTCTGTTGAAATTCTCATAAAGTCACCTAGTACTATCAGTTCTCCTCCAGCGGATGCTACTTATAACTATTCTCCTTTTGCTAATCCTAGTTTCTTTGGTAAAGGCCAAAAGGATATAGATACTCGTGCAGTCCGTCTGTCTGAATTTCTTCAAGGATTTGATAAAGAATCTGAGACTCCGAAAGATGAACCAGAAACAAGTCTTCATAAGATTGATGCTCCAGAACTTGAGGAACTAAAGACATGTGTAAATAATTTTTCCCTTGAAGGTAAAGTACAATTAGGTATTGATCTAGATGAAACTCAAGTCCATGCTACTTCCTCCAGATCTAGATCAGAATCTACATGGAATCCTTCTCCTGACCGTAGAGACCTTATGAAAGTTGAATATCACAAAGATTGGTCTGCTAATTCTACCTATTCTTGGAACATAGACAATTGCACAGAAGCTGAAGTCATGTCTGTGTTACATTCCATGATAATCTGCTATAGAACATATCTTGCTGATGATATTGGTCCCATTAATGCAACCAGAAGAATAAATGGTCGGTTTGAAGGCACCCTTGATTCATGGTTGAAAGAAAAAACTTTGAAAGATCCTACTCTTATCACACAATGGGAACAATCAGTCATTTTGAATGGTGATGGTAGTACTTATATGGATCCAGTAACTCATCTTCCTCTGAGAAATATGATTGGTTGCTCATGCTGCTACCAATCCGAAAAAACCACATGGTTATCAACATCTTTGCAAGCAGTGGCATCTTGGCAAAGCTGGAAATTCAGAGGGGCATAGACGGCATCGCAAACACAAATATAAGCATGCCAAAAGGAATTCCCACCATTCCCAGAAAAAAAACATTTCAAAAGAAATCCCTATAAACATACAGAAATGTTTTCAAAGGACAAAGAAATTATCTGTTACAACTGCAATGAAAAAGGACACACCTCCAATAATTGTCCTAAGAAAAAGAAAGACAAAGGGAAGAAGAAAGTCTCATACAGAAATAAAAAGGGCAAAGTAAATTTCTTTGATCTTCCTAGCAGTTCTGATGAACTTCTGACATCTGAATCTGATTCAGATAATGATTTGAACATTGTATATTCTGTTGAGTCATCTGATGAAAAAATTTGCAGAGATCCTCACTGTACTGAATGCAGAGAATGCGATTACAGTGATCCAGATATTTGCAGTTGCAACACTGTAAGTATGATGAAGACAGATGGAGATGAAGATGAAACAAGTAGGAACTACTTCACCCAGATGATTGCTGCTACTGATCCTCAAATTAAGGAGATGTACAAGACACTTTTGATGAATCACTTGAAGCAGTCTCCTTCAAAACCAAAGGATCAGCCAAATAAAGGGTATGTTCCTCCAGCATCTTTATTCTCAGTTGAAGCTCTAACTAGGCAGTTTAGAAATGAGGATTTTGGGGAAGATTTTCCACAAACATTGCCTAGCATTCATCAAGCAATCAAAGAACTTAGAAAAACTGTGAAAGAAAATAAAATATTATGCCTAGAGAACCACAGAGAATTGAATGTCAAATTTATGGGCATAAATCAAGCTTCAACATCACAGAATCCTATTATGTCTGGTAAGGTTGAGAATTGGACATTTCATGGTAATCCAATATCAGAACAGATTAATAGACCAGATAAAAATATTGAGAAGGAAGATTCTGATGATGAAACAGAAAGAACTGGTTTGGGATGCAATATATTTAACAGAGATGTTATGTATTGCGTCAAAATGAAGGTAAAAATCGGGACACAATATGAGTATTGGAAAGTCTTAATGGATACTGGATCCCGGTTAAATATTGTCAACAATATTGTTGTAAGTACTCATCTGAGAAGGCCAACAACATGTCCTAGAGTCACTACTGCAAGCGGTGACATTACAACAGTATTAGAAGTAGAAGTAGATGTATTTCTAACAGAAGAAATAGGAGTACATCTTGTTTGTCCTATTGTTCCAGGTATGGACTGTGCAATGTATCTTGGAACGCCATTCTTTCAGAATTTTGAGAAGCATGGAGCAAATTTAGACCAGGCAAGTCAAAGGTATGGATACTTTGTGAGCCTTCATAACAGAGAAATATTCTTTCCCTTTATTAATTCCAACTCACCTAATAGACTGAAAAGGATTGAAAGAATGGAGAATCTCCTTGCAAAGATGGAAACAAAAAAGGAGATTCTAAAAACTGAAGAATTGTTAGATAATGGAAAATATGCCAGAGAAATAGCAGAAATCACTGCTAAATTCAAAGAATGTTGCTCAGATGATCCAAATGCATTCTGGCATATTAAGAAGCAAGAGGTAGAATTGCCACTAAAGAAATACTTCAGTGGTAAATTAAGAAGGTCAGCAGCAATCCCTATGAATGCAAAACAAATGAAGTTATGCAGAGAAGAGATCAAGGAATTGTTGCAGAAAGGACTGATTAGAAAAGCAAGAGCCCTATTGCTTTCTTTGCATTCGATGTGAATAAACATTCAGAGATAGCCAGAGGTAAGCCAAGATTAGTCGTAAATTATAAACCTCTGAATAATATTCTTGATTATGATGCTTATCCTCTTCCTAAACCTTCAATGATACTTGCTCAAATTTCAAAGTCCAAGATCTTTTCAAAATTCGATCTTAAGTCAGGATTTTGGCAAGTGGGCATTAAAGAAGAAGATAAGTGGAAAACAACCTTTTCTTTCCCACAGGGTCATTATGAATGGAATATCATGCCCTTCGGCTTGATAAATGCACCCTCTGCATTTCAAAGGATAATGGATGAAACCTTTGAAGGGATGGATGACTTTTTGAAGAAATATATTGATGATATTTTAATTCACTCAGAAAATATTCTTGAACACATTAAACATCTAAGGATATTTTTGAAGAGAGTAAAAGAAATGGGTATAGTGTTGTCTGAGTCAAAAATGAAAATTTTCAGATCCATGATTGATTTCTTGGGATATAATATTCAATATGGATCTTATGGAGTAATTCAAAGAAGTCTCAATTTTGTTGATCATTTTCCTGATGAAATCCTAGACAAAACCCAGCTTCAGAGATTCTTGGGTAGTCTTAACTACATTTCTAAATTTCTGCAACATTGTGCTCATGATAGAAAATTGTTGAATCAAAGACTGTAGAAAGATCCCATTCCTTGGAATAAGGAATGCACTGAAGCAGTTTGCAGAATCAGAGAAAGAGTCAGGAAAATCCAGCCACTATCTCCAATACAAGAAGATTGGGAGAAAGTAATAATGAATAATGCTAGCAAGATTGTATGGGGAGCATTTCTATGCCAAGTCAATCCAGGTAATAAAAAAGATATTGAGATCTGTCAATATGCATCGGGTTTGTGGTCAAAAACTCAACTAAATTGGGCAAGTCAGAAGAAAGAACTTAGGGCTGTATGCTTAGGCATAGCGAAGTTCAAATATTTTATTATTTATACCAAATTCATAGTCAAAACAGATTGTAAAGCATTACAATATGCTATCCAGAAATGTGAATTTGAGGATGCAGCAATGGTTCGTTGGGTCATGCAGCTGAGCCAATATAATTTTGATATTGAATTTGTTGAAGGAAAGAAGAATAGCTTTGCTGATATGTTGAGCAAAGAATTCTTAACAAATAATTCCATACTTTCTCTTTCCTGCAATTTTATCAGAAAAAATGAAGAAAGTGTTCAAATTGAAACACCGAGTGGATGAATTACATATGAATATGAAACACATCTAATGGATCATGATGAAGCTTGGTTTCCTATCAAGGAAATCCGACACAGAGATGGCATTCCATATTTATGGAATGAGAGATTGCAGTCTGAAATGAATAGAGAAGCAGAAGAAGCATTCGAATATTTAGTCCATATAGGAAGTATTTCATATATTATGGAAAGTCTTGATGATGATGAAGATGAAATACAGAGTTGTGAAATCACTATCAGAAGATTTGACAATTGTAATCATAGAAAAAACTATGATCCAGATCGCGAGAGAGAATTCTTCTACACAGGTATGAATATGCAAAATTATGCCTCTAACCTGTTTTATTATGTGCAGTTCTCTTTCATCTTTGATGGATGGTCTGTAGAACAAATGGAAAGAGAAGACCCCACTCCTGATTGGTTTTTAGACTGGTGGAAAATATATGGGCTGTCAGCTTTGATCACTAAGCCGTATTCTTTAAGCATGCTAAGAATCTATGTCTTTAGTGAACCATGTGCTCATCAGTCAGGCATCTTTTATAAATCAGTACAACATATTGCCGACATTGAAGACCTCCACTTCTATCATGGAGTTAAAAGATGTGGCCATGTACGCTGGTTCGTCACGAATATCTACAAAGTAAGATTGATCAGTACAAATTATGATGACAACCAGCCAGATTATGATGATTTTCATGGAAGAGTAAATCCAGAGCAAAATCCTTTCGAAAATCTAAACTTCTTGTCACCTCCAGATAACAATCCATTTCATCAGTGGGAATCTGAAAAAGAAGTGCGTGTACAATACTTCTCAAATCACTTGATTGAAAGGTTCCGGTACCAGCACTACTCTCATCCACAAATTGAGCATTATGTGCTATGATTATTTGTAGTCTTTCCAACCGACGTTGGTGTTGGACAGGTTTCCGTGGGATTCCCTGACCCAAATATCTCCACTGTGTATGATATCTTGTACAATTATGCTTTCCAACTAGGATTTCGTGGCTTCTCCTTGTTTAAAGAATCTCCACTATGTAAATTTGCTTGTACGCAATATGTCGAGTCATGAGATAACTTTGGATTTGGTCCCCATATGCCAGAAGGCTTTCCGTATGGAATAGGGATGAGATAATATGGGTTGTCCACTCATACCCGAATCCAAGGCGTACTCTCATATCTTCGTTCTTAGATTTACTTTTCTTTTGTCTGGAATCTAGGACAGTGTAATAATTCACTCTCATGGATGTTTGTTCCCCTTCAGTTCTATAAGAAGGTAAGACTCATTCGGAGGGAGGAATTCAGGATTTTAGAGTTTGAGTTACGAATCTTCTGCTCTGCATCTGCGCGGATATCCATGATCTTCTTGCACCACGAGATAGAAAATCATGTTGTCTATAATCTGTGCTATGTCTGTTTTGTATCTCTAAGACTAAGCCTGCTTTGTGTGCCAGATAGCCTTCAGATTTCCTTGCCTCAGTGCAAGATAAATTTGATAAATGCCACAGCAGTCTGTCTCAGTAGAGATCGCACCCATTGTAATGTATTCCGCTGCATAAAGAAGATGAATAAAATGGATTCATCTTCTCGCTCTATGGGTCGTTTTGGTTCAAAGCATTTTGATGATATAGAAAATGAAGAACAATTACGCTCTGGTTTAGAGTCTCTTTGTGTTACTCCCGATGCTCCTGCAAATTCTGCCTATTTAAATTTAGAAGAAACAAACCCTTCTGAAGCCTAGAAACTTCCTAATGTTTCTCCTTCTGATGTATATAAAGGCATCTCTCCTTTTCAATTTAAAGCTTTAAGCCAAATCAAAATCAAAGAAAATTCTATTCGCACAGAATTGAATTTAAATGCCATGATGACTATTCCTTTGTTAGAAAAGAAACATATTCAAGCTGCTCTAAAGCCTGGTTATAAGTATGTCCATCTGGGGATGGTGAGAGTAGGCCTCAATGCTCTCCACAGAAAAGGCCAAACGACATTTGTTTTTTCGGCCTTGCTTGATAATCAATGGACATCCTTCACAAAAGCCCTCATTGGTGGCATTGAGACTACCTTGTCTGATGGTCTTGTCCAATATGATGTTTTCCGAGATTTTTCTGTTGCCCTTGATGATCCAAACATTCTGAAATGTCTCACTTTGGGTGTTCAAACCCAAGGATATGAAGATTTTGACACCAAATCTAAAAATTTGACTATTTTTTATATTACTTGTGTTCGGTTTTATAACACAAATATTCCAGCGGTATTGCATGCTCCTGAACAAGGATCTGGTACTGTCACCTTAATCCAGTATGATTCTGCCTGCAATCCTGTTGCCCCAGTATTAGTCTCCAAGAGATCACGTACTCCTCTAGATGAATGGGTAACTAATTGGAAACGCAATACTAGAAAGCCAATTGCAATCGCCCAATCTATTATCTCTGAGTCTGATGACCAAGTTGTCACTAGATTTCCAAGAAGAAGAACATTTGAGCATGGTGAATCTTCTACCTCTTCTTTGGTTCCAACTCTTTCACAAACTCAATCCACATATTCAAAGGAACCTATGGTTTTAATAGATCCAGATATTTATGCTAAATTAAAAGCATGGTTTGCCGAACCTCCTAAGATTTATCCTATTGCCTCTGTACAATATGTAAATCCTCCAGTTTTAGCTTCAGTCTGTGATCATCCGCATTGTTCAAAAACACATTGTCAACTCTCCTCAGATACCCCTCAACCTCATGGAAAATCAACTGATCAATCCAGGAGAATAAATATGATTAAGTTTGTTCCTTCTTCAGATTCTTTAGAACAAAATTACAAGCAAGTTACATTTTTTAATGTACATGAAGATCTCCTTGTATAGTCTGTTTCACCGACTACATCTCGTGGTCTAGGTTTTGTTGATCCTTCAGCTATTCCTTCTTACAGACGAAATCCAATTGATAAAATTCAAAATTCTATTGAAATTCCTTTTGATTCAGAAATTATTGCATTTCTGAAAATATTCAAAGGCATAGGGCCTTATAATCCAGAAGATCCTTGGAAAAAGAAGATGTTCAACTGGGACATCTACACTCATGAAAAGGAACATTTGTACATACAAAAAGTAAAACTTCTGGATAAGAAGGATAGGAAAGAATTTAATTGTCAAAATGATTCTGAATGGAAAGCTTGGATGCAAGCTAACAACCAACGGATATCATTCTATGAATGGTAGTATCCTTCAATAAATCAAATTGAAGACTCTTTGATCAAACAGTTTCGAAATGAAGCCAAACAAAAAAGGATCAAACAGTCTGATGGATATGTTGATTCTCGGTTGGAACAACATTCTGTTGGTATTCCATCTCCATTACAATTGCCAGTATTTTCTCCTAAACTACAGTCTATGCTATCCAAGCCCAATTTGCCTAAGTCCTTGATAGCAGAAAGAACTAAAGGGGAAAATTTAATTAAAGAAGTTTGCTTGCGGTTTAATGTAAACATGATAAGGACTGGAACACCCAGCAAGAATAAATGGGAACTTCTTGATGGTTCAATGCTTGAAACAGATACAGAATTTCATGCTTGAAGAAATTTTGTAATTAGACAAGAAGATGGCAAGATGTATAAGTTACTTCCATCTCATGTTGATGAATCATCATTATCTGTAAGGGAATCAATTGCTGCAACCAACTGGACGAATTTTGCAATCTCCAGTTTGGAAAAATATTTGAAGAAAGAATTCTCTTCTCTGAATGAAGCTAATTCAGAGGTAAAATTGATGATTGGTAGAGTCTTGCAAAAACGGGACTATAATACTACTTGTCTGAATGAGAGTATCAAGGTACTCACAGAGAATGATCAGGCTATTGCCCAAAGTCTTGATAGACTTACCCTAAACACAGACAAGAAGATCCATGAAGCTGCAGTAGCTCATGGTAAGGAATTGTTCAAGGTAAACTCTAATCTTGACATAATCAAGAAACGGGTTTATAATGTCTCCACTGGAATTGAATCATTAAAGAAATGTCCTAGCACTGGTTCAGAGGCTTATAAATATTCCACTTTGTTCTCAGATCCTAAGGTGTCGTTTCCCTATATTATCACATCTTCTGTTGAAAGTCTCATAAAGGCACCTAGTACTATCAGTTTTCCTCCAGCGATGCTACTTATAACTATTTTCCTTTTGCTAATCCCAGTTTCTTTGGTAAAGCCCAAAAGGATATAGATACTCGTGCAGTCCGTCTGTCTGAATTCCTTCAAGGATTTGATAAAGAATCTGAGACTCCAAAAGATGAACCAGAAACAAGTCTTCATAAGATTGATGCTCCAAAACATGAGGAACTGGAGACATGTGTAAATAATGTTTCCCTTTAAGATAAAGTACAATTAGGTATTGATCTAGATGCAACTCAAGTCCATGCTACTTCCTCCAGATCTAGATCAGAATCTACATGGAATCCTTCTCCTGACCGTAGAGACCTTATGAAAGCCGAATATCACAAAGATTGGTCTACTAATTCTACCTATTCTTGGAACATAGACAATTGTACAGAAGCTGAAGTCATGTATGTGTTACATTCCATGATAGTATTCTATAGAACATATCTTGTTGATGATATTGGTCCCATTAATGCAACCAGAAGAATAATTGGTGGGTTTGAAGGCACCCTTGATTCATGGTTGAAAGCAGAAACTTTGAAAGATCCTACTCTTATCACACAATGGGAACAATAAGTCATTTTGAATGGTGATGGTAGTACTTATATGGATCCAGTAACTCATCTTCCTGTGAGTAGTATGACTGGTTGTCTTCTGTATAGTATTCAAGTAAATTTCATTGGATTTCCTCAAATCACTAATGAAATCACTACCATCACTCTCTTGGCTATGAAGTTGCACAATATGCAACATTTTGATGAATATTTCAATGAGTATCTACATAGGCTCCATTCTCTATCTCCAGATTTAATACTTGAGCCAAAATGGAAGGAGATTTTTGTGTCCTCTCTTCCTCACTGGGTTTCTTCGGCTATTGTGAATAAACTCCCTGGTAAGATGGAAGACTATAAGTTTGGTGTTATCCGACAGGCTGTCAAAGTTGTCATTGTAGAACTTTGCTCTCAGATGAAAATTGCCGGTGCTGCTACCAATCCGAAAAAACCAAATGTTTATCAACATCTTTGCAAGCAGTGGCATCTTGGCAAAGCTGGAAATTCAAAGGGGCGTAGACG